>JASEVX010000009.1:15924046-16196546 GCA_031761405.1 Serripes groenlandicus | reverse complement strand
ATCCCGTATATACTTGTATTCAGCTACTGATATATTCTGTTCAAAAATGTTGGTCTAAGTCGCATGTATTCGGGTGTAGATGCTTGAAGATCAATAACGAGATGTCCATATGGCTTTTCTGTGGCGTTTCGATATACATTCATAAAACTGTGACTATTGGTAGGGAAGATCCATCGTGCCAGTACAGAAATTTGACTTATATCAACTGGGTTAAACAAAATTAAATATTTTGTATTGAGGCTGATATCTCGGCACGCTTTTCCTTGAAGAAAAACGTTCTGTGTCAGGAAAATGACCGTCAAGTTTCTATGATGAGATCCTTTAGTAAAAAGATTAGTCACTCGTTCATCCTTATTTGCATCTCCCATCAAATCGTTCAATATGATGCCGTTCCGCACGTTAACGTCTAGATACATATCTTGTTCAAGACAGTCTGAAATCCCCCTCACAAATTCAACGTTAGACAATTCTGTCTTGATTTCGTCGTAAAATGGTTGATTTTGACTATAACACCAGATGATCCTTTGAGGTGGTTGTTGGATTGTTCCTTGGCCCCACATCATCTTAGTTAATACCGATTTACCACTTCCACTCGGCCCAGACAAAACGAGTGTACACGGATGTTTAAACTTAAATACGGGCGCGCTCCTTATCCACGTTTCCGGCCTTAAATCAAAATACGCTGGGCACTGTGTCGCCTTTAAGGTAGTAGGAGCCTAATGGGCATCATTTCAAATTATGATCAGCTTGATAATTTCTTAATGTGTATCATTTCCTGGATTCAAAAATAAAATTTAAAAGAAATCTACCGTCAAATAACAATTTTATTTTAATTTTAATTACCCCCCTTTCAGAATTTTCGATAAAAACGACATCAACCGAGAGACAAGAAATATCCGTTATTTCATTTATTTTCAACATTTTGGTAATAATTTGGTATCAAAGTAACAAGAAATATATTGCCACTATGGGGCCTTTAAGGGACAATTTTTGACATTTCAATGGACTATTGTACATGTTTCCGGCCTTAAATCAACAGACGCAGACACTGTGTCCACTTTAAAGTAGATTAATGTTTTGGCATTCCAATGGGCTATTGTACACATACCTGGTGTGTTTCTGATGAAATATCCCATGGTGATGGTGAAATAACCAGAATAAAAATAGATCGGGTGCAAAATTATCAGGACATGCGCATCTGTCATTTGAGCTCTTGACGTTCTAGAGGTAACACGTTAAATGTATTGCTTTGCCATACATGTTTGACTGTGTGCTTCGGCTCGACTATACGAAATTCAAAAGGGATATATCGTGTCGTATGGATATAAAATGTACGGTTTCCCGAAATAATGTAGCAAAGGTTCGGTTGAATTTCTCCGCCATTATATTTGAGGGTTCCAACTTCATAATACCCGCTAGAATATATTGGTAGAAGGAT
This sequence comes from Serripes groenlandicus, assembly GCA_031761405.1. Classification (NCBI taxonomy): domain Eukaryota; kingdom Metazoa; phylum Mollusca; class Bivalvia; order Cardiida; family Cardiidae; genus Serripes; species Serripes groenlandicus. The sequence goes on along the minus strand of JASEVX010000009.1, from coordinate 16,195,108 downwards.
GGAGTCAAATCGTTGGTGGTCTCGCCTGAAAGGTGCTGCTGAAAACTTTCTCCATTGTTAAAGCTTTATAAATGATTTTAAAAATAGACTCATAGTGTCATTCTAAATATAGACCTATGATGTCATTCAAAAGATGACCGCCACGCATGCGTCATGGTCATATACCGCTTTTATGTACATGACTAAGTCAACAAAATGGCAACCTCGCTTGTGTCAATCCTTAAATGCAAATGAGATACTATAAATAGTAACTAGACCAACAAAATTGCGCCCGTTCGTTTACAAGCAAACCGACATACATACTACTATTGAGGGGCTTTAATGAATTAGACGCTTCTGAATAATTGTTATGCTTTCATAACACTACAGAAAGTCAAACAAATTTTGTCATTTAAGAAATGTTCTTACCTCATCAATTATTGCATCCAGTAAATGAGCTGCATTATCTTCCAGCTTGTTAATATCCCTGTATTTAAACAGTACGGACCCAACCATAGCAGTTCTTGAAGTTAAATCTTAGGTCTTTAAGGGCAGAACTTTCTATATTCACATGCTGCTTGACATCTTTTAAGTGTATAAGTTCACTAACAAATAATTTCCCATGAACACATTACTGGATTAGTGTCCGGTTCTTTAAGAACAAGCGGTTGGCTGTATCCATGATCGGCGCAAAGTTTCCAAGAACTTTTTAGCTCTATAGTTTCATCAACAGATTCATCAATGCTAATAACCTGAGCTGAATTTTCATTTGGAACACTAACATTTTTCTTTGGAGACTCAAGTTACTAACGAACATACAAAACATATTTCGGTTGTTGTTTTCGATAGTGTAGTAGCCATTTTGGAATGACCATGATCACGTGGTAAATGTAATGATAGCCGATAGTGTAAGAAAGTGGTATTTATTATTTCCGCCTCGGTGTTGTGGTGGTAGAGCGTCCACCTCGGTGCAGGAGGTCGTGGGTTCGATCACCGGCTGGATAGTAATGGCTTCCATCCTTGGCGATCAGGAGTTAGCATTATGACTTGCTGGTGTCAGGATAAATTGACCAGATGTACTGGTAATTTACAAAGGAAACGCCGTGATACAACTGAATCATTGACGAAAGCTGCGTCTTATTGTTCGCTTCACTTCACTCTGCTGTATATGTATGTCGTAAACATAACCGTGCGTTGGGCTGTGAATAGATATATTTGGGAGATAAAGGACCAAAAACGGATGTTAAAGTCACGGTTGAAGGAAATATAAGATGAAGTATCAGTGTGTTAAGTGCTGCGCAGGTCGATAGGACTTACAACTTTTACGCTTTAATGACACTGCACTTTAAACCAATATTCATGTTCGTTTTCAAATACACATGTCAACGACAAACTGAAAACTTAAAAGTTTCATAGTTATAACACAGGACGCTTCCATAGTTTTCCATGTTGTAATCTTTCGAAAGTTAAACGCGCCCAGTTATAAATAAAACTTGGTCATTGATTTCAACTTTGATGAATTTCCATTTGGAAGACCTTTCTATTCGTAATGGTTTAATCGGTCATGAAGAATTGGATTCATTATTTTACTAAGTATACAGATGATTTTACCTTCCCATAATCAGTGTGTGTATATCACGTGACTTTTGACGTCATATTTGCATGGTCAGACAGCAATAATTGCTCTTGATAAGAATGTAAAAACAATGGTAACTTGTTTATTTCTTGACCCTTTTTAATGAAACATGGCGCAGTCTACGCCGCTTACAATGTCCTGTCTCCGGTTTTTTACAGGAGTTTGATTGGTGGTCTAGTTGTTTCAAACACTTCGACGAACCTGTTCTCAAAATCCAGTTTTGATAATGCTCCGGCTGTTGGCCATATTAATAAATGTTGAGAACAGGTTCATCGAAGTGTTTGAAGAAACTAAACCACTAATCAAACTCCGTTGACAAACCGGAGATAGGGCTCTGTAAGCGGCGTAGACTGCGCCATATTTCAGTAGCAATTGTGACGTCAAAGTCACGTACACACACACTGATAATATGGGCTGAAATTTTTTAAAACATAAACAGTATTGTTTTAACACGTTTTCACATACTACAAATTTGCAGCAGACATCTTTTTAAAAATGTTGAAAATCTCTGTTAATAAAAATGTAATCATTGAATATAGTTGTAAACAAAGTGTCAAACGGAGAAATTGCTTAATTTGAGCAATTTCTCCTTTTGCACTAATGTTTTTAAAAGTCATCGGCTGCAGAGGTCAGAAAGTTTGTAAATGTGGGAAAGGAAAGCAACCGTTGCAAAGCTGTCCAAAGCAGCTGAATCATATTTAGAGTTTGAATTAGAAAAGATGTGCCATTCATCTTTATCCTAGTAATAGCCATGACAAAGGTTAGCTGGTAAGGATGAAGAGCTATATCCAGTCTATCCGTCAGCCAATCAGAAACCATCTTCATCTGTTCTACATACCATTGCTAAATATAGAATAGGATACTTGAATAAGTCACAGAAAATAAATGCAGCATAGCCATGAAACCAATTTGAAATAGTGACCACAACACAGGCCACACAGTCTTTTAGTGCCAGTGACCTTGGCCCAAATGACCCTGAACCCAGTATAAATCCTCCTTACTACCTAAGCTATCTTCCAATGCAATTTGGTTTGAAAAGTTAAGTCTGAATAAAGTTATTGATTGGAAATATACGCAACCAGCAGACCCCTAAAAAAGGACATCACTATTATAATAAACAGGCGTCTTCTTACTTTTGAGAGTGGTTCAGTGACCCAGTGATTAATACCATGGACTGTCAATCCAGAGGTTTACGGTTTATTCATAGGTCCGGGTACTGGACAATTTAATTGTCTCCAACTGAACAACATGTCAAGTAAAGGGCATTGCTTGTATTTGAGCCACACGATTAGTACAAAAAAGAAACAAGAGCGTCATAAATCACTTTACTTTATGTTACAAATAGAATATCTAATGCGTATGGAAAGCCGGCGCGCCATTCGAATTGCGAATTGTGAAATGCAAGTATGCTTTTTTCGAAATGCTTCTTGCTTATTGCGAAATGCTTCTTGCTTATTGCGAAATGCTTCTAACTCAATGCGAAATGCTTCTTGCTGAATACGAAATGCTTCTTGCTTAGTGCGAAATGCTTCTTGCTGAATGCGAAATGCTTCTTACTCAATGCGAAATGCTTCTTGCTTAGTGCGATATGCGTCTTGCTTAGTGCGAAATGCGAAATGTTTCTTGCTGAATGCGAAATGCTTTTTACTCAATGCGAAATGCAAGAAGCATTTCGCATTTCGCACTAAGCAAGAAGCATTCAGCAAGAAGCATTTCGCATTCAGCAAGAAGCATTTCGCATTGAGTAAGAAGCATTTCGCAATAAGCAAGATGCATTTCGCAATAAGCAAGATGCATTTCGCAATAGGCAAAAAGCATTTCGCAATAAGCGTATAAATTCGTGTTTATTTATTATCACTTTTAATAATCTCGTTAACCAAGCTGAATATGACACTCGCCAAAGTCTTGGGGCACATCATCTTAGTAAACTCATTTAAACCTTTCTCACATAATAGACATTTTCTGACGCCTTTGCAGCAGACGACTTTTGACAAAAATATGGCAGACGGACATATTGCCCTTTCCTCCATTTGCCACACTTTTTAAAAACTATATTCAATTAAAAATTGAATTCTCAGTGGACTAAAAATAGGTAAATAAAAGAAATGAAAAATGAAAAAACAGTTTACCCTTATAGATACGAAATAGTGATGTAGGGAATTTCTACCTTTTTTCATTTTGTCTGCAACAGAGCTGTATAAACTGGTCCAAGCAGAGGGGATTCTTACTAGATTAAATACATGTACTTGTACATCAAATATTCCGTCTATAACTATAGTACAAGTAGACGGACAGTGGAGACTCTAGTAATACACATACTCAAACATCTTTATTCGTGATATGGCCACTGGCCTAAACACAATACACAACAAAATATATATGTTTGATAATTTTATTCATTTTAAGTGTATTAACAAACAGGTAAATGGCATACATATATTACACATTATAAAACAAATTTCGTCATTCTAGTATATACAGTATAAACTTTTAGGAAATCGGCCTTTTTGGACCTGAACCATACATTCCTTTTTTTGTATGACATTTCCATTCATTTGACTCATTAAACAGTTGAATTTTGCAATATTATGATAAATACACATTATATCGATTCACTATACGCGGATACGATAAGACTCATAATTACCTTACATACATCTCTTCTGTTATGATAAAACGCAGACGGCAAACTGGAAACAGTATGTCTGACATATTTATCTATAGCCAAAATATGTCTAAAACTATTGTTTTGCTTGCTGGCTTCATTCGAATTAAACCCAACGATAAACAACTTAGGTTCTGTTCTTACCCTTTATAGCGTTAGACGTCTGTTTTTTAAAATAAATAAGCTGAGTCCCGGTAGCTCAGGCAGTAGCGAGGTGGGCTGTGAACCCCCAGCTCAACTAACATTATTTCCGACGTTTGAAAAAAGTCAATAGGACAAGTGTCATTTGTCACCCTTCTAGCAATTGGCTTTCAGTTTATATGGAAATACACGACGTTAATCACGATATTGGGGAGGAACAACCATGCATCACTGAGCTGCGTGGTTTAGGGAAAATACCCAATAAAACATTAAATTATAAAATTACTGGGTAAATCACTAAAACATACGTCCCGTATACATCAGTCCCGGGTGAACCGATTTTCAAACTTCGGATTTTAATAATTATTGTTCGACACTTGTGACTTGTAATATGAATGCAAACACTGCATGCGGAATAAACAAGTAAGTATCTTTTCATATGTTTGGTATGCATTGAAAGTAGGCATAACATAAGACGTAATGCATTTACGACCAGTGTAGATCCACGCAGTCTGATCTGGTTCCACACTGTTCGCCAATTGGCGATTGAAGGTGCGCATGCAGGTATTTTTTCCACTCGTTTAAAAACTACGTTAGGGTTGGTTTTTCTGGAGCACCGCTCCTACATATACACATACATACATATAACATAGGACAGTCGAATACTATCGACTCAGGGTCTGCGCTGTCGTTCGCCACTTTCGCCAAATGCGAAGATTATTTTAAAGTGGCGAAGTTATTTCATGAGTGGCGAATGTAAGTGGCGAAAGGTTTTTATCATCAACATTTACCTTTTTAAATTTAAAAGTGGCTAACTTTATTTCAATGTGGCGAAAGTGGTGGCGAAAGAAAATTTCAACCCAGAGCAGGCCCTGTATCGTTCACACTTTTCTTGTTGCCAAAATCATCCTTTGTCATCACACATATTATAGAAATGAGCCGTCCCGCGAGAATACCAACATTATGCCCTCTGGGTTATGTATCGATTCTGATCAGTGCGCAGACTGATCCGGGCCGACACATTCCGTCTCGAGGGGTTAGAGGTATAGAGTAATGATTCCTGAAACATAAAATCCACAGGAGGCGAAAAGTGTCTATCCGGGTTAGCCTGCGCGGCATGCTTAGGCTGATCCGAGTCGATACTTTACCCAGAGTACATAATGTTGGGTTTTCTCGCAGGTCGGCTCTTTTCGTAAGGCGAATGGTGTATTGCTGTATCTCTGTTTGAGTATCAAATAGGTACTTAAGCTGGCGGGGCTGTTTCCAATTTATGACAGAAGTCGTATCTACTATAATGATATTACCCTTGACATAGGCGGACGGTGAATGTTCTGACGGGACAGTGCGAACGCGTAGTCTTATCTGGGTCCTCACTGCCCGCATTTACAAAAAGACTAATATCGCTGTACAAAGCGCATCAAATGAAATCACATTTTCTGAGGAAAAAAATGTTAATGTGTAGCTCCATATTATTATATGTCGCTGTATTAACATAAATAACGGGAAACCATTTTCTACATACAACTAATCTGCAGCAGACGACTTGGAAAAGATGGAGGCAAAAATATCGAAAACATCTGTGAATAAAAAGTGAATTATTGAATAGAGGTGAAAGCAGTGTGACTTAAAGAGAAATTGCTCATTGTTAACAATTTCTCCTTAATAGAGCCTGTTTTTAAATGTCGTCTGCTGCAGATGCGTCAACATTCGTCGGGAAAGGTTTAATAGTGCAGAACATGTAAAGTGGGGAACACATTCAGTAAAACAAAGGGGAATACCCATCAATTTCTGTTTTGTACTTCATTTATGGATACTCAGTGAAACTTTCAAAATGTAACTTTGGTTTATTTTAGCCGGTTAGTTACGAAAGGGCCCATACTAGTCTCATACTACTTTGTTAATGAAATCCGAACTCTTCGAGAGAACACGTTACACCGTTTAGAATATTTTGAGTTAACCCTTTCCCTCATACGACAATTCTGCAGCAGACAACTTTGAACACATTTTATCAAAAAATAGAAAATCTCTATAATTGAATGGATAACCTATTACTAAAAGTGGAAAACATTGTGGCAAAAGGAGAAATTGCACGTTTTGTGCAATTTCTTCTTTTGTCACTATGTTTAACTTTTCAAATAGCCGTCTGCTGCAGAGGCGTCAGAAAGAGTCTATGTGAGGGAAAGGGTTAAGCAGAAGCAATACGATTAGTTCAATTTATATTTAATATTGGGCATTTCGTAATGCCTATGTCAGTTATAAAAAATCAAATCAAGATTCACGAAATATTCTTTTTAATTATTTTGAAATCTTTTAAATAAAGAGTGGAAAACTATGAAAACTTTACCCATTAATGTTTGGAAAAAAACTTTGTTTTCGTCATGTTCAAAATTGTGTATTTCTCAATCGCTTCCGGGTTTCCATTATCATAAGTGTAAATGTTGTACTTGTACCCGTTTCATTTCAATCCTTTATTCAGCACGCCGCTTGAGCTGCATCTAGATTGAAACTCATACGTGTTTAAGCCGCGGCCGCGAAGTTTACTTGCAGGATTTGAGACCTGCTCATATCGGTCAGGGGTCGAGTCACGGTAGCTCAGTCGGTAACGACGCGGGCTGTCAATCCAGGGGTTGTGAGTTCTAATCACGGCTCGGCCATCTTTCTTTCCGACGCTTGACAAAAGTCATTGCGACATGCGTCATTCGTCTTCCACCAATGGGCTCAGTCTTTGTGGAAAAGTAGCCAGTTGCTTGAGAAGATTGTTGTGTGGAGTACTGGTGTGAGAAAACCAGGAAACACATGAGTAGGTGAACTGGCCGCCGTGATATGACTCAGAAATTGTTAAAAACGGCGTTAAACCCCAATCAATCAATCAATCAATCGGTCAGGGTCAAAAGCCTTTGAACAAGGCACATGTAATAGCCGTGTACTGGTTAATCACCAAGGAAGCATGGAAAAGTGTGCCGTGGTATCACTAAAATAATGTTGAAACAATAAAAGACACAGAAAACGTTAACTTAATATGATTTAAGGTGCCGTCTACTCTGAACATATCTAACGGAAAACAAGTGAAATTCTGGAACATCAGAAATATTTAGTTATTTTGTACATGGTGGAAAATTAAAAAAATCGCTCATTTTTTAGCATTTGTACAGAATACTTGTGAAAGTCGTTTGAAAAGTCGTGTATAATAATACATATATTAATTATTGAAAGGTGAAACCTACATATTTTGTGTTTTCAGATTCGTAGCCATGGGTAAACCATTCCGGCCAAAGGACTATCCATTTAAAATCAATCTGAAGCAACAGTGCTTGAACCAAATAGACTTCTTACGGCAAGTACATGACGTTCGACAGCTGAAAGACAAAGAATTTTTAAAGTTTGCCCTATACAGATACGAAAAGCTTTGGTTACCACTCGCACACGATTACATGTACAATGGTGAATGTATGTCGGCGCCAATGGATATTGAATGGATCTGGCACTGTCACATGCTATCGCCGAGAAAATATTCTCGGGATTGCCATGCACTGGTTGGAGGACTAATTAATCACACAATTAGAGAGCCAAAAGAATTCAAATCATCACTTCAGATATCGGAGAAGCGTTGGAGCCAGAAGTACCCAAACATACCGTTTGAAGTGAATCTAGATAATCCGTCATATCCCAAAGAATTGGTCAACTTTCAGTCTTCTCTCACATACGATGTAGTAAGCTCAGCAATAAGACAGGATGTCTTCTACTATCAAGTTTCACTTCCCCATTACAGGGATACCAAATACTTGGAGTTGTGTTTAGTGAGGTACCAGAAGTTCATTTATATGAAGCAACAGTTGCCTGATGAGTTCATTGTACCATGTTATGATATCGACGTAATGTGGCACAGTCATCAACTCAATCCTAGGATCTACGAGGAAGATATGATGAGATTCATCGGAAACCTTTTTAACCATGACGACAGCGTCAACGACAGAAGTGAGGGGTCCAAACTGAACAATTCACAGGCTACTACCAAGGATTTTTGGAGGCAATATTTCAGTGAAAATTTCAACCAGTACGGTGATATGTACAGAGGTCAGCCTCCCGATGGCATCCTTTATCAAATGTTCTGGTTGTAAAATGTCTTGCCTGGTGCAGGCTTGTCTCTGTGGTGTGTTTGGTCTTACAAGACCGTCAGGATGTGTGTTTTTCTCTTCTTGTCCGTCACTGTTTGTCAGTCTGCACGCTAAGAGAACCGGTTTAGAACTGCCAATTCTTGTGTTGGGAGAGACGGGTTATCTCCACTTACGGTCAGTGATGTGCATCTATAAAGTATACTGGTAACATGTCCATAATCACTACAGTTGGAATTCAGTTACATTTTTTTTAATAGGAAGCTTCTATACCAAGAGGAGGTGTGCAGAACCTGATGGCATTCTTGTTGGATGTTTTTGACATAGTTATGTCACCCTTGATTATTGTACATAGTGTTTTATACCAACATTCGGGTCCGCACTATTTCTAATTCCCCTGGTCGGAATTCAATGACATTTTATGGGAAGCTTCTATACCAAGAGGAGATGTACAGTGCATGATGACATTATTCTTGGATGTCTGTTGACAAAGTTATAGCCAGTCCCCTTTATCGTTATACATAGTTTTCCAACAGTTGTTTTCCAACAGTTGTGTTCCACTATTTATCAGCAATCATTGGAAGGCTTTCAATTAAGTTTTATAGCAGGCTCCTTGTGTTAGAAGTAAAAAGTATGGATGCCAATAGAAGTGGGGTTTTTTGTCAATTTTTCTACCGAATAAAGGCTATTTCCACCAGCCTTTTAATTTCAATTCCCAATCCTGTCCTTTAACAAAGTGCTGTGTGGGGGTATTCGTCACCATTCAGTGATAGCTCTTGTTATAGCTAAATTCGTCTGTTGTAAGAACATCAAATTGACAAATGTTAAATCTGAGGTATTAATAGCCTTGTCTGTTCTCTAACTAAAATAATTTTTAGTCAATATACACCATTCTTAACGGCATTGTTTATAGGCATGAAAGTTCAGCCTTGTTTAAAAGCAAGTGTTTACAGGCATGAACGTTTAACTTTGTTCATTAGCAAGCCAGATTGGAGTGATGTCACCTCTACAGGTACGTTGGAAAGTTTGTCAAATCAGCTTTGTCAGCTTTTTAACCTGAAGAATTTGGATCTTATTTGGATCCATTGTCCTCAGTCACTCCATGATGTCTTTTTACAGAATGTGTTCACAACTACCAAAGCGTCAAGGACCAGCTATATGAATTAAAGGTTTTGATTAGATTTATTTTTCTCATTAAGGTTAAGGCACCTAATGCCATCCCAACCTTGAATCCGAGAGAAGGTGAGCGTGCAGTTCTGATAAAAAACAGACAAGGTGATTGGGGAATAGTTCTTGGAAAATGGAAGGGCATGAGCAAAGGTGTTCCGGGAGTAGCGGGTAAGTTCAGAGGCCTTGATAAGGAGGTTAGGTAAGTTAATTCAGAGGCATAGATAAGGAAGGTGTAGCGGGTAAGTTAATTCAGAGACAAAGATAAGGAATGGGCGGCAGGTAAGTTAATTCAGGGGCCTTGATAAGGAGGGTGTAGCGAGAAAAATAATTCAGAGGCCTAGATAATGAGGGTGTAGCGAGAAAAATAATTCAGAGGCCTAGATAATGAGGGTGTAGCGGGTTAGTTAATTCAGAGGCATAGATAAGGAATGTGTATCGGGTTAGTTAATTCAGAGGCATAGATAAGGAATGTGTATCGGGTTAGTTAATTCAGAGGCATAGATAATGAGGATGTATCGGGTTAGTTAATTCAGAGTCATAGATAAGGAATGTGTAGCGGGTTAGTTAATTCAGAGTCATAGATAAGGAATGTGTAGCGGGTTAGTTAATTCAGAGGCATAGATAATGAGGGTGTATCGGGTTAGTTAATTCAGAGAATTCAGAGGCATAGATCAAGAGGGTGTATCGGGTTAGTTAATTCAGAGTCATAGATAAGGAATGTGTAGCAGGTTAGTTAATTCAGAGGCATAGATAATGGGGGTGTATCGGGTTAGTTAATTCAGAGTCATAGATAAGGAATGTGTAGCAGGTTAGTTAATTCAGAGGCATAGATAATGGGGGTGTATCGGGTTAGTTAATTCAGAGTCATAGATAAGGAATGTGTAGCGGGTTAGTTAATTCAGAGTCATAGATAAGGAATGTGTAGCAGGTTAGTTAATTCAGAGGCATAGATAATGGGGGTGTATCGGGTTAGTTAATTCAGAGTCATAGATAAGGAATGTGTAGCAGGTTAGTTAATTCAGAGTCATAGATAATGGGGGTGTATCGGGTTAGTTAATTCAGAGGCAGAGATAAGGAGGGTGTATCGGGTTAATTAATTTAGAGGCATAGATAATGAGGGGTGTAGCAGGTTAGTTAATTCAGAGTCATAGATAAGGAATGTGTAGCGGGTTAGTTAATTCAGAGTCATAGATAAGGAATGTGTAGCGGGTTAGTTAATTCAGAGTCATAGATAAGGAATGTGTAGCAGGTTAGTTAAATCAGAGGCATAGATAATGGGGGTGTATCGGGTTAGTTAATTCAGAGTCATAGATAAGGAATGTGTAGCAGGTTAGTTAATTCAGAGGCATAGATAATGGGGGTGTATCGGGTTAGTTAATTCAGAGTCATAGATAAGGAATGTGTAGCGGGTTAGTTAATTCAGAGTCATAGATAAGGAATGTGTAGCAGGTTAGTTAATTCAGAGGCATAGATAATGGGGGTGTATCGGGTTAGTTAATTCAGAGTCATAGATAAGGAATGTGTAGCAGGTTAGTTAATTCAGAGTCATAGATAATGGGGGTGTATCGGGTTAGTTAATTCAGAGGCAGAGATAAGGAGGGTGTATCGGGTTAATTAATTTAGAGGCATAGATAATGAGGGGTGTAGCAGGTTAGTTAATTCAGAGGCATAGATCAGGAGGGTGTATCGGGTTAGTTAATTCAGAGTCATAGATAAGGAATGTGTAGCGGGTTAGTTAATTCAGAGTCATAGATAAGGAATGTGTATCGGGTTAGTTAATTCAGAGGCATAGATAATGAGGGTGTAGCGGGTTAGTTAATTCAGAGTCATAGATAAGGAATGTGTAGCGGGTTAGTTAATTCAGAGTCATAGATAAGGAATGTGTAGCGGGTTAGTTAATTCAGAGTCATAGATAAGGAATGTGTAGCGGGTTAGTTAATTCAGAGTCATAGATAAGGAATGTGTAGCGGGTTAGTTAATTCAGAGTCATAGATAAGGAATGTGTAGCGGGTTAGTTAATTCAGAGGCATAGATAAGGAATGTGTAGCGGGTTAGTTAATTCAGAGTCATAGATAAGGAGGGTGTAGCGGGTTAGTTAATTCAGAGTCATAGATAAGGAGGTTGTAGCGGGTTAGTTAATTCAGAGTCATAGATAAGGAGGGTGTAGCGGGTTAGTTAGTTCAGAGTCATAGATAAGGAATGTGTAGCGGGTTAGTTAATTCAGAGTCATAGATAAGGAGGGTGTAGCGGGTTAGTTAATTCAGAGTCATAGATAAGGAATGTGTAGCGGGTTAGTTAATTCAGAGGCATAGATAATGAGGGTGTATCGGGTTAGTTAATTCAGAGAATTCAGAGGCATAGATCAAGAGGGTGTATCGGGTTAGTTAATTCAGAGTCATAGATAAGGAATGTGTAGCAGGTTAGTTAATTCAGAGTCATAGATAAGGAGGGTGTAGCGGGTTAGTTAATTCAGAGTCATAGATAAGGAATGTGTAGCGGGTTAGTTAATTCAGAGTCATAGATAAGGAGGGTGTAGCGGGTTAGTTAATTCAGAGTCATAGATAAGGAATGTGTAGCGGGTTAGTTAATTCAGAGGCATAGATAATGAGGGTGTAGCGGGTTAGTTAATTCAGAGTCATAGATAAGGAGGGTGTAGCGGGTTAGTTAATTCAGAGTCATAGATAAGGAATGTGTAGCAGGTTAGTTAATTCAGAGTCATAGATAATGGGGGTGTATCGGGTTAGTTAATTCAGAGGCAGAGATAAGGATGGTGTAACGGGTTAATTAATTTAGAGGCATAGATAATGAGGGGTGTAGCAGGTTAGTTAATTCAGAGGCATAGATCAGGAGGGTGTGTCGGGTTAGTTAATTCAGAGTCATAGATAAGGAATGTGTAGCGGGTTAGTTAATTCAGAGTCATAGATAAGGAATGTGTAGCGGGTTAGTTAATTCAGAGTCATAGATAAGGAATGTGTAGCGGGTTAGTTAATTCAGAGGCATAGATAAGGAATGTGTAGCGGGTTAGTTAATTCAGAGTCATAGATAAGGAATGTGTAGCGGGTTAGTTAATTCAGAGGCATAGATAAGGAATGTGTAGCGGGTTAGTTAATTCAGAGTCATAGATAAGGAGGGTGTAGCGGGTTAGTTAATTCAGAGTCATAGATAAGGAGGTTGTAGCGGGTTAGTTAATTCAGAGTCATAGATAAGGAATGTGTAGCGGGTTAGTTAATTCAGAGGCATAGATAAGGAATGTGTAGCGGGTTAGTTAATTCAGAGTCATAGATAAGGAGGGTGTAGCGGGTTAGTTAATTCAGAGGCATAGATAAGGAATGTGTAGCGGGTTAGTTAATTCAGAGTCATAGATAAGGAGGTTGTAGCGGGTTAGTTAATTCAGAGTCATAGATAAGGAATGTGTAGCAGGTTAGTTAATTCAGAGTCATAGATAAGGAATGTGTAGCGGGTTAGTTAATTCAGAGTCATAGATAAGGAATGTGTAGCGGGTTAGTTAATTCAGAGTCATAGATAAGGAGGGTGTAGCGGGTTAGTTAATTCAGAGTCATAGATAAGGAATGTGTAGCGGGTTAGTTAATTCAGAGTCATAGATAAGGAGGGTGTAGCGGGTTAGTTAATTCAGAGTCATAGATAAGGAGGGTGTAGCGGGTTAGTTAATTCAGAGTCATAGATAAGGAGGGTGTAGCGGGTTAGTTAATTCAGAGTCATAGATAAGGAGGGTGTAGCGGGTTAGTTAATTCAGAGGCATAGATAAGGAATGTGTAGCGGGTTAGTTAATTCAGAGTCATAGATAAGGAGGTTGTAGCGGGTTAGTTAATTCAGAGTCATAGATAAGGAGGGTGTAGCGGGTTAGTTAATTCAGAGTCATAGATAATGGGGGTGTATTGGGTTAATTAATTCAGAGGCATAGATAAGGAGGGTGTAGCGGGTTAGTTAATTCAGAGTCATAGATAAGGAATGTGTAGCGGGTTAGTTAATTCAGAGGCATAGATAAGGAATGTGTAGCGGGTTAGTTAATTCAGAGGCATAGATAAGGAATGTGTAGCGGGTTAGTTAATTCAGAGTCATAGATAAGGAGGGTGTAGCGGGTTAGTTAATTCAGAGTCATAGATAAGGAATGTGTAGCGGGTTAGTTAATTCAGAGGCATAGATAAGGAATGTGTAGCGGGTTAGTTAATTCAGAGTCATAGATAAGGAGGGTGTAGCGGGTTAGTTAATTCAGAGTCATAGATAAGGAGGTTGTAGCGGGTTAGTTAATTCAGAGTCATAGATAATGGGGGTGTATCGGGTTAGTTAATTCAGAGTCATAGATAAGGAGGGTGTAGCGGGTTAGTTAATTCAGAGTCATAGATAAGGAGGGTGTAGCGGGTTAGTTAATTCAGAGTCATACATAAGGAGGGTGTAGCGGGTTAGTTAATTCAGAGTCATAGATAAGGAATGTGTAGCATGTTAGTTAATGCAGACGCATAGATCAGGAGGGTGTAGCGGGTTAGTTAATTCAAAGTCATAGATAAGGAAGGAGGGTGTAGCGAGAAAGGCATAGATAGCGAAGGTGTACCGAGAAAGTTAATTCAGAGGCATATGTAAGGAGGGTAGCAGAGCTTAAACATTTAAATGTTAAATGACATATCCTCCCAATTTCAAAGTATATTCATGAAAACGTTCCCTGACATATATACCCAATGTTGTTAAAACGTTTAGCTTGGCTGCACTAGATGGCCAACATAGCTAAAAATATTCCACTGGTCTTTTGTTATCTGTTTAGTTGTTCAAACCATTCAAACTCATCGAGAGCTACCATCATCTTCGCTTCTGATTAATCCTTTCCCACACACAACACATCTGCTGCAGACGACTTTGAAAACGGCTTCTCAAAAATATGGAAAATCTCTATTATCGTAGGTATAATCACTGAAAAAAGTTGAAAACATTGTGGCAAAAGGAGAAATTGCCAAAGACTTCAAAGTCCATGTGTGTCAGATCAGCAATATAGGACAATTATATACTTTAATATTTTTCCCAAAAAACAGAACACAAACTGAATAAACTTAAGCTCCAACAAGGGTCAAACAGTTTACTTGGAAGGTATGTTTGTGATTGAACAGTAGGTCGTTAAATCCGTGTATGATAAAGAGATTGTGCACTTGATATTTTCATCTCAACTTTCAGCTAAATTGGCACTTCAAGGCCGAAGAATGATTATAAGATTTTTTGCAAGATATCTGGATTCTACTTCTGGGATTCTCATTAAACCCTTTCCCTCATACAAACTGTTTTGGATGTATCTGCAGCAGATGACTTTTGAATACAATGTTGCAAAATTAGCAATTTCTCCCTTTGCCATGTTTTCAACTCGTTTTTGCCAATAATAGGTTTACAGTCGTTGTTGATTTGTTGTATGCGTGGAAATGCTTGTAATATACTTCAGCGACTGGTTTATCCATGCTTCAGGTGTATCCGGGACAAGAACCAGGCGTCATGTCAAAGGTATACCAGGAAGGCTGGGAAGTCCTGGTACATTGTCTATAACTTTCTACAAGATATCGACAGGGAAAATGGAGACCATAAATCTGAGTTATTCGTCACAAGTTTACAGTTTCGCGATACAATCCTTGAAGATGGATCTGGAGAAAGGGAGCATCGTTGTCGGAGAACAATCTACAGAAGTTCCTGAAAACATCGCTCTCGGATTTGCTGTGTCTTTGTTACACGTGCTGTGTGTACCACGACCTTCAGACTGGAAAATTGGAGATAAGATAAACAGATCAGCAGCTGCGAGTAGCGTCTCAAAGTCTGTGAAACCAGTGCCTTCTGATGATATGGCATTTATCCTTGCATGCGGGCTGCACCTTGATACCCCATCTAATTTCTACATTCGGCAGCATTACGGAGTATCCACATGTGCCATGTGTGGTGGGGTGATGAAGGAGGGGGAATGGTGTGTGATTTCAGCGGTGATGAAAATGGCTTGGATGCAGCCGGGGATGGGTGTGGTGATCTAGGTGGTAATGGAGATAACGGTGGGTATGGCGGCGGATGCGGGGGTTGTGGTGGGTGTGGAGGTTGCGGTGGATGTGGCGGAGGTGGGCGAGGTCTCTTGGGAGGTGGAGGTTGTGGGGGCGGTGGAGGTTGCGGGGGTGGTGGCTGTTAAGACATTTTGCTTTGTTGGAAATGCAAAAGGAGATTAGGTTTATTATGTATCTGTCATTCAAAACTGTTATAGACATGAATATTGTGTTGGAACTTATAGTTTATTATATGTAATACCAT
This sequence comes from Serripes groenlandicus, assembly GCA_031761405.1. Lineage (NCBI taxonomy): Eukaryota > Metazoa > Mollusca > Bivalvia > Cardiida > Cardiidae > Serripes > Serripes groenlandicus. The sequence continues at coordinate 16,179,123 of JASEVX010000009.1, read as the reverse complement.
CTACTGTAGCGTTCACTTCATTATATCGAGGGCTTGGCGTGAAACGGTTGTAACTAAAAACCTATTTTGAAAACCCTGTTTATGGGGAAATTTTGACCCCTTTGTAAACAATGCAAATTTAGGTGCCATTGCTCATTGCATTTTTAGCTCACATTAAGCAAGTTTTGTTCGAATGAGATTTGTTATCATCATAAGTCCTGTATACGTTTTAACCTTTTCCCAAAAACAGAAGTTTTCTGACGCCTCTGCAGAAGACGACGTTTGAAAACATTAGGTCAAATCCTTTTCAAGCTTAATCAATGATTGTTCTTCTTTCATAAATAGAGTTTCCATATTTTTGACTAAATGTTTTCAAAGTCGACTGCTGCTGATTTGTTTATGTGGGAAAGGGATTTCCAAAATATACTTTGAACAATAATTCCATTTAAACCTCCAGTTTAATTTCCATCAGACGTCAGGAATGAAGAGTATACTTAATTCCTGCTGACGTATATTCGTTCTGTTAATTAAAAGTGTTCAAAGAACTCCGTTCTATATAAACTATAGGCCGGAGATTGATCACCTGATTAAATAAAACTCCAATACTTTTCAAAGTTTTTTCTCTTTACATATAAGCAAATTAAGCCCTGCCCCCTGATCGCCATGTTATCAACATGTTTGAACACTGTTGGTTAGAGGTCAATCAAGGAACCCTCTGGTCGCCATGTTTTTCATCGGGTCGGGATAATTTCAACAATCTTCCAAAGGATCAGCACATTTGCACAAGAATATTTTTTAAATGATCACTATACACATATTAAGGAAAACAAACTCTGTCTCCTGGCGGCCATGTTTTTTTAAAGGATCGAAATAATTTAAGCAATCTTGGTTGAGGGTCCTTTGTGCTAAATAATTTCGAATGCGGCCAGGACTTTTGGTCAAGAAGATTTTTAAAGTTTTGGCATTTTTACCCCTTTCTGATGCAGGGCCAAATAAATTTCTTCAAATAATTGAATTCTTTGAACAACTTTGATAGCGGACCACATAAGGAACATTCCTGTGAAATTATTTTGAATTTGGTTTGGAGGAGAAGTGGTTTGTAAGAAAATGTGAACAGACAGATGACTATGAGGGCTGGCTGGTGAGGGATCACAATAGACGACTCTTTTAATTTATCATATCATATAAATGTTTGAAGAATGTGTGACTGTGATATCACTTTGTTTAAACTTTGACAATAAAGCTGTATGTAATCCAATAGTTTCTGTGTGCTTTTATACTGTATGGGATCAGAATTACTTAACACTTACTCACATACAACAAATCTGTAGCAGATGAGTTTGAAAACATCTTTGCAAGAAAAGGAAAATCTGCGTAAATGAAAGTTTAATTTTAAGAGAGTTGAAAACATCTGTAGTAGAGTTATGGGACTTGTCCTGCAAGGTCATGTGATGATGTCAAGTTTCAAAGCAATATAGCATCTGTGGTTTTTGAGAAAAGGCATTGCATGCAAAACTTAAACCGAATTTATTTGGGCAAAAGTGGCAAAATTAAGTTTCAAAAGATTTGATGTAGATTTATGGGACATGTACTGAAAGATCATTTGATGATGTTAAATAAGTGTGACAAGTTTCAAAGCAATAGCATCTTTTTTTTAGAGAAAAGGCATTGCATGCAAAACTTTAACCTGTACGTTTTCTGTAAGTCCCAATAGGGGCTTAATTCAGTAACAAATATGATGTAGAGTTAGTTATGGGACATATCCTCAAAGGTCATGTGATGATGTCAAATAAGTTTCAAAGCAATATTATCTTTGTTTTTTGAGAAAAGGACTTGCAACGCCGACATAAAAGCGACTGTTATAGCCCTCCTTATTCTTTAAACAGTCAAGCTAAAATATGGTCCTATTAATGAGGCAGCTTGTGTGGAGTTAAATAACAGACCAAACAAAAGTATGTTAAGTGTTAGTTTCACTTTTATTTGAATGGTCGCTCTCTATATATGTATACCAGTAATATTCAATAGGAAACAGAGGAACAGTAAATATAGACTTTATATTATATATACTTGTATGTATACGTAAAAACAAAAACTAGAGAATTCACAGAGCTTTACAGTTCTTATAATATATGAACATAACAACACATCTTATTTAAGATTTTCCCACATGCAGACGACTTTTGAAAACATTGTTACAGACAGAGAAAAAGCTGATGATGAGCAATTTCCTATTTTGCCACAATGTTTTCCACTTTTAGTCATAAGTTATCCATTCAAATATAGAGATTATCTATTTTTTGACAAAATATGTTCAAAGTTGTCTGCTGCAGAATTGTCGTATGAACGGGTTAAATAAACTACAACTTGGTTTGAAAATTCCCATATTCATTTCCTAAAGCATGGTTTTTCTCAGGCATTATGTTAAACCTTTCCCACATACAATAAATCTGCAGCAGACAACTTATTTAAAAATATTTTGTCAAACATATGGAAACTCTATAAATCAAAGAACAAATAAGGTTAATGAATAAAGGTGTCTGCTGCATAGGCGTCAGATTGCTTCTATATGGGGGAAAGGGTTAAACCGTATTGCTACTTTCTTAGTTCTCTGCTTTGAAAATATATCATTTCATCAGGGAACAAAAATGTACACGTAATATCTGGGATATTTCAATCAAATCTTTGATTATGGGATGAAAATATCAAGGGAAAAGAGACAATTTTGTGCCATGTTGCCTTTTTCCACTATGTTTTCAAAAGACTGCTGCAGAGACCAGTTTCAAATATGATCTGTATCACAGAAATGTTTAACCCTTTCCCACATATAGACGCTTTCTGACCCCTCTACTGCAGACGACTTTTGTAAAACACTGTGCCTCAATGTTATCAACTTTTTTCATTAATTGTACCTTTATTTATAGAGATTTCCCATAATTTTGCAAATATGTTTTCAAAGTTGCCTGCTGCAGATTATATATCACCCCTTTCCCACATACAGATGCCTATGCGGCAGACTTTTGAAAACAGTTAACCCTTTCCCTCATAGGACAATTCTTCAGCAGACGACTTTGAACATATTTTGTCAAAAAATAGAAAATCTCTATAATTGAATGGATAACCTACGACTAAAAGTGGAAAACATTGTGGCAAAAGGAGAAATTGCACGTTTTGTGCAATTTCTTCTTTTGTCACTATGTTTTCAAAAAGCCATCTGCTGCAGAGGCGTCAGAAAGCGTCTATATGAGGGAAAGGGTTAAACATTAGGAGACATTTTTTCTGCCTTTGTAACAAGGGTTTCAATTTTTTTTCAGTAATTATAATTTCAAATATAGAGTGATTTTTAGCGTTTTTGCCTAGATGTTTTCAAAGTCGTCTGCTGCAGATTTGTTGCATGTCTTTCCAACCTGCAGATGACTTTTGAAACCATGAAAACATTTAGGCATAATTGTAGAAATATACAAACTTCAAAATGTCCAGATGTTACGTTTTAACCCTCATATGTTTTCAAAAATAAATAAATAACCTAAGAATTTCCTACATACAACAAACCTGCAGCGGCTAACCTCTGCTGAATATGCGTCAAAATACGTCTATAAGAGGGAAAAGGTTATAGCATACAGGTAAATAGTTTCCAAAAACATATATTGCCTGATTCTAGCTACAATTGGTGGTATTTACTCTTTCCCACATACAACAAATCTGCAGCAGACAATTTTAAAAATATAGTGACAAAAAACCTGAAAAATCTCCATAAATCAAGAGTTTAATTATTAAAAGAGTTGAAAACATTGTGACAAAAGGAGAAAATGCTCATTTTGAGCAATTTCTTCTTTTGTCACAATGTTTTCAAAATACATCTGCTTAAGACGTCTTTATGGGGGAAAGGGTTAAATTAATATATAGATGATAATTTATGAACTCATCACTTTAACTTGCTGAACTGAATGTATATTGCAAATCTATTTTTCAAAATCGAATAAATAAACTTTAAATAATCTAAATTCAAATGCATATTCATAACCGAACACCGTAAACTATCTTGAACTCTTGATGAAGCAACATCTTAAATACTATATTGCACTAAAAAATATAAATAAGAAATAATTATCAAAATAAATTAATATATTTCCTATGACATTCCCTCCTCCATGAAAAAGCAAATTCTCAAATCTGTAACTGTTGAACATAATTCGGAAAAAGGCTTAAGCCAATAAATTGATTTTCTTTATTTCAACCTTTTCCCACATACAGACCATTTCTAACCCCTCTACAGCAGACGACTTTTGAAACATTATGGCAGACAGAGAAATTGCTCATAATGCACAATTTCTCTGTTAGGGACAATGTTTCCAACTCTTTTCATAAATTAAACTTTCATTTACAAAGATTTTTCACAGTTTTGCCTAGACATGTTCAAAGTCGTCTGCTGCAGAATTGTTGTATGCGAGAAAGGGTTAAATAAGAATGATTCATTACAAACAACAAAAGTGAAGGAATGTTAAATATTCCACACCAGAATGTTTCAATGAATTTTCACCAGTCTTTAATCATTTACCAAATACAATAAATCTGTAGCAGACAAATTTCAAAACATATAAGCAAAAATATGGAAAATAGCTATAAATTGAAGTGTAATTATTGACAAAACATGGGCAATTTCTCCATTTGCAACAATGTTTTCACAATTTGACTGCTGCAGAGTCAGTGTGCGGGAACAGGTTTTAAATCACTTATTATAAGTTATGACACATCTAAAATGAAATGTGCCAAACTATTTTCAAATAAGGACAGTACTTTTGGAAGATTTTAGAAATTGTGGCATTTTTCCCTCTTTCTGATGCCGCAGCAACCAACAATCTCAAAATAATTCAAAAGTTGAAAGAGGACCACCTAGAAAACACGCCTGTAAAGTTATTCTGAAATTGGTCCATAAGTTTAGGAGGAGAAGTTGTTAGTAGGAAATTTGAGAACATACAGACATCAACACCTGACGGTGAGTGATCACAATAGATCAGCCCACACTTCATGTTCAGGTGAGCTATTCAAGTTGAAAACATCGTGGCAAAAGGAGCAATTTGTCCTTTTGCCACAATGTTTTGAAAAAGACGTTTGCTGTAGACTTCCAAAAGCATCTGCATGTGAGACAAGAGGACCATGATGGTCCTATATCGCTCACCTGATTTGATCAAACTTAAAAGGTTTTCAGTGTTCTTTCCCCTATATGAGTCTATGAAAAACAAGTGACCCCCGCGGAGGGGTAATTTTTGACCCCAGGGCTATAACAATCTTGGTAGAGGTCACCCGGCTGTACATCTTCCATGGAATCCATGGAAAACCTGCATGGAAAATATTCCATGGAGTATTGGAACCGAACTTCATGAAAAAAATTCTGATTTTTCCATGGATAATGTCTTCTCTTTCCATGGACACTTTCCATGGTATCCATGGACACTTTCCATGGAAAGCCTGCATGGAAAAATATTCCATGGAGTATTGGAACCGAACTCCGTGGAAAAAAAACCTCATTTGTCCATGGATATTGTCTTCTCATCAATGGACACTTTCCATGGACACTTTCCATGGAAAACCTGCATGGAAAAATATTCCATGGAGTATTGGAACCGAACTCCATGGAAAAAACTTTTATTTGTCCATGGATATCGGCTTCTCTTTCCATGGACGCTTTCCATGGAAAACCTGCATGGAAAAGAATTCCATGGAGTATTGGAACCAAATTCCATGGATTATGTCTATCGTTTCCATGGACACTGCAGGATAATTTCCATGTTGGTGTCCATGGACATTCCTGCTTATATCCATGGATGCTGTCTGCTGTTGTCTATGGAAAAATTTGAGGACAAAGGAATCCATCACTCGCAATAATTTCAAGGAGACTGAGACTGCAACTAAATTATAATAAAGGAGCACAATCAAAAACTCTTAAAATCATTACAATTTTCAATTATTATTGCATCAAACCTTTTCACTTAAACTTTGAAAACACTATTTATCCCTACTGAAAAACATCAGTACAGTGACATTGAGATACATTGACCTTTACAATTTAGAAATATATAACATACTGCAATTTGTTTCCAATTGAAATTTATTTAATTTGAATGATGGCGATTAAAAACACAAGAAAATCATTTCTTTGGAGTTCGGTTGGACCTAGATGGCTTCAATATATCCCGAAGCTTTTCTCTAACCATCACTGGTGTAACATAGCTGAATCTTTTAGCCATGATTTCTGAAACATACAATTATGATAAACATTTAAATTTTCCTGATCTGTCTACATTAAGGTTTCAAAAACTGCAAATGATGATCAAGAAAACGTTTTTGCAAGTAATTTTGAAAACCTTCGACTCTCATAACAATTTTCATCCATCAAGTGGAAAAGTTATTTGCTTATATCAGCAAAACAGATTTTTCATGTTGCAAGTCAAAGTTTATATTTATTTATAGATTTTATACCAACTGTTAATAACCATATCAGAGAACTGTATTGTGACATAGAGGATATTTGTTTGTTTTGAGTGGATATGGAATAAATCTCATCAAGAAGTGATACAATTGAATATTTTCACGAGCGCGTAGCGCAAGTGAAAATGTTAAAATTGTATCACTTTGAGTTGAAATATATTCCATATCCACTCAAAACAAACAAATTTTCTTTTCATTTCATGATAATTGATGATGAAATAACGGAACTATTTAGTGTCTTCGTACCTGTTCACACGCAGACGAGTCTGTGTGAATGTATTTGTTTACTACACAATGTCAGACAATGATTATCAGACAATGACAATCATAAAGTCTGATTTGTTAAATTTACGGAATACGGAATTATACATGCAGGGTATAAATAAAAAGGTTTTTATCACATGACAATGCTTGTATCTGATGTAATAATATACCCATTACGTATATATGTGTGTAGTATAACATGAACCGAGTACTAGGAAAAGGACGTCAAATCAGCAGTTTGACATCATAAACGTAGTCCCTTTGGCGCCATACCTATACCACTCACAGTGTGGGTGATATGGATTATATCTCACTGATAGAACTCAGTATCTCATCGTTTAGCATTAAATAAAATATTTTCATTTACATTAAACAATTAGAACTATTGCACATTCATTAATACATGTAGTCATGATTTTCATTGGTCTTACAAAGCAATTGTATATGAATGATTCTATATATCTGTGGATTTTTAACGCTTCTCCTCATATAGACGCTTTTTGACGCCTCTGTTTCCGGTATGTTTTGAAAGTTGTCTGCTGCAGAATTGTTGTATGAAGGAAGGGGTTAAGTAGTAACAAAATCAGCAAATATTAGTAAATTAAAATCCATTTCCAGAAAGATTATTGAAGTTGAAATTGTTTTGCATGGTTCAATGACTCACCACCTAACATAACAGTAAACAGCACATACTATATATTGCATTAAGTCCATCTTGACTTATTGCCGGCTTCCGCTCCCCACTCTTTGACATTGCTCCTGTCAAGGACTTTCCTACATAGTCCTCCTCTTTGTAGAGGGCCCTAAACAGGAGGGCTGCAGCTTTACTGTATGATTTCGTTCCTGTTATTTTACTTTCAAGTTGGGCCTGAAAAATGAATAGATCATACATAAATATCAAGCTCAACACTAAATCATATATAATATGCCCAAAACTAATTGCAATCAAACATTTCATGCCATTTTCAAAGGATCCCTGATAACAAAAATTGGAGCTGTGATTTCCTTCATAAAAAATATTGATGATGCAATTGAATCAAGATAATTTTTATTAATATATTGCAGCTCTGATCGATATTTATGGAGATAAATAATGTCATGTAAAATACGAAAAGTCTGTATCCATTTAAGTATTTGTGGAAATATGCATTTGCCCAACAGAGCAAGTAAAATTTTAGTTTATATAAGGCACTTGTGTTCAAGTTTTGGATTACAATTAGGGCAAAAAACTGGGAATTGGGCGTGAGTCAATCTAGTTTAGAATTATGACCAATTCCAAAGGCTAAATAAGTTTTCACTCCCTTCAAAATTATCAGGCACCCGATTTAATAACGTTTTCAGTGTTCTTCTATATAGAAGCATGAAATAACCCTGACTAAAACAATGGAAATTTGGTCAATGTTTTCATTTAAGTTTGGGAGAGTAAACAAAAATCAGGTTTGTTTAATTTACATGCTTCAGAATCAGAATAGCATGTATGGCCAATATTTGGTCTCAAATAATGGCTACTTTCACTTTTACCAATATTTGAAGGGTAAAATTGAAGCACCACTTCTGACTTCTGAGGTTGAAAACAACACACACACATATATGTGCCATCCAACGAGAAAACCAACATTGTGAACTCTGCGTAAAGTATCCCGGATCAACCTAAGCATGCTGTGCATGCACTTTTCGCCTCCTGTGGATTTTCTGTTTCAGCAATCCTTTCTATTATAATGACCTTTGACCCTTGGAATGCTTGTAAAAATCATAATATTGGGATTTATTTAACTAAAAAATATAATCTCTGTTGTTAATAATATTACCATTGTAAAACTGCCTACACAGTCATCACATCCATATATCATCTTGTCATTACACTGAAAAAAGAATAAACAAAAATATGAATTTAAAAATAAAAGTCAAAATACAAAAGGAATTGTTATACTGTCTGATACACCTTTGTAACTTCAAAACACATAATACAATGTGACACACTTGCTTTCGATATGTGATCGCTTGACATATTTTAGCGTAAAATGAAATTCAAGAGGCTTCAAATGCGTTTGTAAAAAAACAAGAGCTGTCGGAGGACAGCGCGCTCGACTATTCCACCGCTTATTTAAGTTACTGAGATAATGGACTCTTATGTAGTTGCATGCAAAACATTAACCACAATTTCTTAGTGGGTGATAATTTGCATTATATGCAGGATAGTGTTATTTAATATGATTATTTTCATAGGTGTGATGGTTAGAAAGGGTTGTATAACCTTTCAATGGAATGCATCAAGTAGTTACTAAGATATATATGGACTCTTAATGTAGTTGCACGCAAACCTTTAACCATAATTTCTAAGTAAAAAAAGGGCAACAATTTGCACCATATACAGGATAGAGTTATCTTAATTGGTTGTGTTTATAGTTGTGCAATTGGGAAAGGTTGTATAAAGTTTCAATACAATTTTTCAAGTTGTTACTGAGATTACACTCTAAATGTAGTTGCAAAACTTTAACCAGAATTTCTAAGTCAAAAAAGGTCCATAACTTGCATAAAATGCTGGATAGAGTAATCATACTTGATTGTTTACATAGATGTGATGGTTGGTAAGGGCTGTATAAAGTTTCAATGCAATGCATCAAGTAGTTACTAAGAGATGGTCTCTTTATGTAGTTGCACTCAAAACTTTAACCAGAATTTCTAATTAAAAAAATTCCATAATTTGCATAAAATGCAGGACAGAGTTATCTAACTTGATAATCTACATAGGTGTGATAGTTGGGTAGGGTTGTATAAAGGTTCAATGCAATGCATCAAGTATATACTGAGATGTGGACTTTTAATTTAGTTGCACGCAAAAATTTAACCAGAATTTCTAAGTAAAAAAAGGGCGATAACTTGCATAAAATGCAGAAAAGAGTTATCATACTTGATAATCTACACAGGTGTAATAGTTGGGTAGGGTTGTAGAAAGTTTCAATGCAATGCATCAAGTAAATACTGAGATATGGACACTTAATTTAGTTGCACGCAAAACTTTAACCTGAATTTCTAAGTGGAAAAAAGGGCCATAACTTGCATAAAATGCAGGATAGAATTATCTTACTTGATAATCTACACAGGTGTGATAGTTTGGTAGGGTTGTATAAAGTTGCAATGCAATGCATCAAGTAAATACTGTGATATGGACTCTTAATTTAGTTGCACGCAAAACTTTAACCAGAATTTCTAAGTAAAAAAGGTGCCATAACTTGCATAAAATGCAAGATAGAGTTATCTAACTTAATAATCTACATAGGTGTGATAGTTGGGTAGTGCTGTATAAAGTTTCAATGCAATGCATCAATTAAATACTGAGATATGGACTCTTACTTTAGTTGCACGCAAAACTTTAACCAGAATTTCTAAGTAAAAAAGGGCCATAACTTGCATAAAATGCAGGATAGAGTTATCTAACTTGATAATCTACATTGGTGTGATAGTTTGGTAAAGTTGTATAAAGTTTCAATGCAATACATGTAGTATTTAAGAACTTGCATGCAAAACCTTAACCAAAGTGTGACGTGGACGCCGACGCCAGGGTGAGTAGTATAGCTCTCATATTCTTCGAATAGTCGAGCTAAAAATGAGAATGTTCTCTAGTCTAAGAATTTCTTTTAATCTTCCGATGAACCTAATTTACTTCTATGGTTAACCACACCAATATTATATACTTACATTTTTAACTTGATCACCCTCAATTAGATTAGAGGTTTTAATATTTTCATCACTGCAAGAGGATTGTCCGTGAAAAGTTTCTTGTGGCACTGGGACATTATTATTACTCTGCATCTGAATTAAAGAATACTTTCTTAAATCGGTAGGCACACTAAATAAAATGACACTATGGGCCGAGTCGCACTCCTGAATAGATACTTTAATAACAATTGACATTTTCTAGTTCATGGCACATGTATGCAGTTTAACTCTTTCAAAAGTGGTTTTTGAAAGGAACATCAGTACATCTCCAATCTAATATAATATGGAGATACTTGTTGTGTTCAAGTTTCAATGAGAAAGACAGACAAATAGGCAGCAAAGTTGATTAGGAATTTCATATTTTCACATTTTTTGACACATTTATGAAAAAAGAACTATATTTGGTCATATATACATTAATATACATAAGATAATGTATAAATCACAAAATACAGATAGACAAGTTCTCTTTGGATAAATGTGTCAAGTGCAATTTTTACAATATCAATTTAATAGTGATTATATACTTGATACATTATCATAGTCCTGAGAAGCATCCAGTTGCTTGGGAAGAACGTGCAGAGTACTGGTGTGAGAAACACCAGGAAATACATGTAATTATTCCATACCTAATTTATACGTCCAATCGTAGACGCTCATTCGAATCATGTGACCGTACAATATATTTCCGTATCGGGACGCACGCGCGTACAAAATAACCCGTATTCTTTTCGTATTGTACGATTCACAGGTCCCATGTTAAACCTATGATAAAGACCGAAGCGCGTGAAAAGGTTCCGAATGAAAGTCTGAATCGACAGGCGCTCTAGATAAAGCGTTACGATAAAGCTCCTGTTGTCACCGGATCATTATTGTCGTTTGCAAACAAGGAGTAACACTGAAACTAAAATGTTATCCGATTCTGAAATAGATGACTTTGTAATTGAACAGAAACCAAAAAACACTGTGAAAAAAACTAAAAGTGATGTAGGAATATTCAAAAGGTGGTTAGCGCAGGCCGTGCCGACAGAAACAAGGGAACTGGAAGAAATAAGTGCTGTTCAACTTAACAGTTATATCCGGAGTTTTTACTTGACAGTAAATATATATATATACAAAATATATTTTGGGGAAAAAGTCGAGGTATAAAATAAAAAGATCATTTAACAGTGTTCTGTACAATACGGAATATATTTGGACTCGTACACAGCTTGGAAAAACATATTAGACTCGCCTAGCGGCTCGTCCAATATGATTTTCCAAGCTGTGTACTCGTCCAAATATATATCCGTATTGTACAGAACACTGTTAAATAACCTATAAATGTGTCAGAACTAGCTGCTGTAATGTGACTGAAAATGGAGTTAAAGTTATATACCCCAATCAATCAATTATAGTCTAACTAAAGGCATTGAGCCATGAATAGTTTTTTGTATTTATAGATATTTGGATATGTCCACATTATGAGTAATTGCTTATTTCAATTATAGTTTAAAAAATGTGTGACTGCTCAAAATAAGCAATTTCTCCTTTTACCACAATGTTTTCAACTTTTTTCCGTAATTTTACCTACAATTACAGAGATTTTTCATATTTCTAACTAGACATTTTCAGAGTCGTCTGCTACAGATTTGCTGTATGTGGGAAAAGGTTATATCAGTTCTGTTTTTTTTAATGAAGATTACAACAATAAAACAATTTACGTATGCTGGTATTCACCATGTCTCTATACAAAGGAGTAAGTTAAATTAGCAGTAAGATCCGTTGTGATGCTTGAATAGTCAAGAACAATACCTGATTTATATAGCTCCAAAGCCACTGATTATTGGTCTCCAAATGAGATATTCTGTTATTCGCAGAGAGGAGATCTTGTTGGATGCTTTTAAGCTGCGTGTCAACATAACCGTTAATAGGTGTTGGTTTTGGTAATTTATGTGCACCTTCAAGCATAGGGACTGTTGATAAATTTATAAGAATTATAAACACTAGGTATGAGATTTATATTCTACATTAATACAAAAGCAGGACTTTACCTTTCTTACTTTCGAAAAGAACACTAAATTTGGTTGAAATTAACCAGCAAAATAACATTATATAATTGAAAGAACAAAGTGCAAGAAGTCCGCCAGTTACTGATATTGATCGAGATACATGTATATTATATAGTTTGTTTACATTTTGTACATGCATTTGTTACAGTTCAGGCAAGTGCCGTTGCAACACACCGGTGCAATAACACATAAACAGAGACAGTCCTTGAAAGTAAATTTCAAGATTCACTGGTCTGATAATTCTAAATATTTGGTTATGTTATACAATGTATATTACATATAACAAGAGCTGTTGTATAACGTTTCAATGCAATGCATCAAGTAGTTACTTAGAGATGGTCTCTTAATATAGTTGCACACAAAACTTTAAACAGAAATTCGAAGTAAAAAAAGGCCATAACTTGCATAAAATGCAAGATAGAGTTATCTACACAAGTGTGATAGTTGGGTAGGGTTGTTTAAAGTTTCAATGCAATGCATCAAGTAAATACTGAGATATGGACTCTTAATTTAGTTGCCTGCGTAACTTTAACCAGAATTTCTAAGTAAAAAAAGGGCCACAACTTGCATAAAATGCAGGATAACATGTAATAATAAACTTGCCAGGGACCATAGGACCACTGCATACAAACTGAATCCAATAAACCTTATTACATTTTTGTTGGTATATATTGAAAGATTAAAATATAAATGTTTACTTCTTTGTGGGGGTTCAATGTTAATCATCTCCATATTCTCCATATTTAATACACGAAGGGATTCTCCAATCACATCGGATATATTTGTCTGTCTAAAAGATATACAATATGATTTAAATCACAAGACAATCAATGAATGAATGGTGTTTTAAGGCCCGTTGACAATAAATGAACACGAAGACCATGATGGTTATAAAAATTGATTGATTGATTGTGGTTTAACGCCGTTTTTAACAATTTCTCAGTTATATCACAGCGGCCAGTTCACCTACTCATGCATTTCCTGGTTTTCTCACACCAGTACTCCACACAACAATCTTCCCAAGCAACTGGCTGCTTTTCCACATAGACTTAGCCCATTGGTGGAAGATGAATGACACATGTCGCATTGACTTTTGTCAATCGTCGGAAAGAAAGTTGGCCGAGCCAGTAATCAAACTCACAACCCTTGGATTAACAGCCCGGGTCGCTACCGGGGATCGGCTGATGGTAATAAGAACTTCAATTGATTTAAAGTTTCTACTCTAAAATTGAATTCTTTGAACAGCTTTGAAAGAGCACCACCTTATGATTATTCCTGTGAAATTATTTTTAAATTTGTTTGGAGAAGAAGTTGTTTGTAGGAAATTGAATAGACAGACAGACAGACAATAAGACGCCTGATCACAACTGCCCGTCACACACTTTTGCTCAGGTGAACTTAAAAGCAGAACCATTTTTTTTAAGGTAATTTGTAAGTAAATTACAATAGTAAAAAGCATCTATTTTACAAAACTAACACTTTCTTAGATAAAGAAGCTCTAGGACACCTGCACTAAACTTTTGAAAACATTGTGACTAAAGGAAAAATCCTATTATAATTTTTATTTTTTGAGGTCAGCAAAATATATACCCAATTTCTAAATCTGTTGTTAGATTGTCCTTGTCTGTATTTTCGGCAATAAAAGGATCCTTCCTAACTTTCTTCTGCACACTTTCTTCCAACTCGGTTAATTCCAGCTCATTAGCAGCTCGCTCCAATCCTTCTCGTGCCCTCTTCAAATTCTTTCCTTTTCCCTGTTAAAAACCCCAAATATAATAAATAACTGCTCAAACTAAACCCTGTAACTCAGTCAGTAGAGATGCGGGCTGTCAATCCATAGGTTGTAAGTTTGATCCCCAGCTTGGCCAACATTCTTTCCGACGTTTGACAAAAGTTGATATAACAATCTTCATTCGTCTTCCAGCAATTGGCTTATAGTCTATGAGGCAAAGCAGTAGCTTTGAAAGTCTGTTGATTTGATTATTGGTGTGGGATAGCCTGGAGACACATTAGTAGCCTTAGGGGAACTAGCCGCCATATGACTGAAAAATTGTTGAAAATGTCTTTAAACACCAATCAATCAATAACAAGAGGGCCAAAGGGGGCTGAGGAGAAGTCGTTTGAAGCAAAAGTTTACGGGTAGACGGACGTATGCACGCGCGCACGATGGACAATTCGCAATGACATTTCAGCCAGTGGAGCTTAAAATGGGGTCCAAGGAATCCGCCGTGGTCGAGTGGTTAGCGTCGGGGATTACGGTCATGGCGGAGTACATTTGGCAAGGCACATTTTCTAGCCTAGTACTGGTTTGTTTACCCAGGGATCATGAATAAGTGAACTTTCGCCATGATATAACTGAAACAAGGGCACGGCAAAGAGGATGCATCCCCTCGGTATTCAATTTAAATATATGGCTAAAAATATGGACAATGACCTAGATATTAATGTTATGTATCAGAAAACTAATGTTATTTGTCCTTGCCTTTATTAAATTGTTATTAATGTACCAGAGAAGTAAGTGTAATTTGTCCTTGTCTCCGCCTTTGGCCTTTGCCAAATGACCCCGCCTTTGCCCGTTGACATTTACAATCAATAGGCTTCTAGATCTTACCATATACTAAATGTGTACCAAGTTTGGTTAAGATCGGTCGAAGGATGTTCAGTGTAGAGTGGTCACAATGTTGTTGATATGGGAAAATAGTCACTCACATTTTCACCTTAACCTTTAACCTATGACCTTGAAAATAAATATGCTTCTAGACCTGTATGGAAAGTTTGGTTATGATCTGCCAAGAGATGATAAGTGAAGAGTGGTCACAAGGTTGTTGATATGGGAAAATAGTCAAAGTCAAATTTTGACCTTGACCTTTAACCTTGAAAATAAATAGGTTTCTAGACCTTGCCATATATTAACTGTATACCAAGTTTGGTTAAGATCGGTCAAAGGATGTTCAGTGTAGAGTGGTCACAAGGTTGTTGATATGGAATAGTCAGTCTAATTTTTACCTTGACCTTTAATATATGACCTTGAATATAAATAGGCTTCTAGACCTTGCCATATACTAACTGTATACCAAGTTTGGTTAAGATCGGTCAATGGATGTTCAGTGTAGAGTGGTCACAAGGTTGTTGAAATGGGAATAGTCCAATTTTGACCTTGACCTTTAACCTTGAAAATATATAGAATTCTAGACCTTGACATATACTAACTGTATACCAAGTTTGGTTAAGATCTGTCAAAGGATGTTCAGTGCAGAGTGGTCACAATGTTGTTGATATGGGAAAATAGTTAAAGTCCAATTTTGACCTTGACCTTTAACCTATGACCTTGAAAATAAATAGGTTTCTAGACATTGCCATATACTAACTGTATTTGTTTGGTTAAGATCAGTCAAAGGATGTTCAGTGTAGAGTGGTCACAAGGTTGTTACGGAAGGACACACAGACGAACGAACGAACAAACAGACAGTCCCCGTGAGTCCCGTCACTATATCCCCTCGCAAACTTTGTTAGCCGAGGGGATAACAAGTTAATGTCGTATTGCAAGCAATACAAAAGTCCCCTACTGGATGAGGACAGCACATTGTGTATTGTATGTACATTTGTTGACAAAAAACAGCAATACACTGCATACATTTTGGATACAGTCCTATCAAACATTTCTCATTTCGACCTTTGACCTGTTAGTTTGACCTGGACCTTCCAGTTACAGGCCTATGTCTTGTGCGCCACATGTCACCTCATCATGGTGAACATGTGTGCCCAGTAACTTGGGAATCCTATGATGCATGGTTGAGATGCGGGCTGGACAAGGTAGTCCTATCAAACAGTTCTTATTTTGACTGTTGACCTCTAAGTGTGACCTTGACATTTAAGGTACAGGCCTGGGTCTTGTACGCGACACCCCACCTTATGATGGAGAACATGTGTGCCTAGTAACTTGGGAATCCTATGATGCATGGTTGAGATGCGGCACAGACAATGTACAGTCCTTTCAAACAGTACTCATGTTGACCTCTAAGTGTGACCTTGACATTTGAGGTACAGGCCTGGATCTTGCGTGCGACTTGCGGCCTTATCATGGTGAACGTTTGTGCCAAGTTTCTTTGAAATCATATGATGCATGGTTAAAATGTGGGCCGGACAAGGTACAGTCCTATCAAAAAGTACTCATTTTGACCTTTGACCTCTAAGTGTGACCTTGACATTTGAGGTACAGGCCTGGGTCTTGAGCATGACACGCCGCTTCATCATGGTGAAGGTTTGTGCCAAGTTTCTTGGAAATCCTATGATGCATGGTGGAGATGCGGGCCAGACAAGGTAATCCTATCAAACAGTACTCATTTTGACCTTTGACCTCAAAGTGCTCAGGTGAGCTAACAAATATCAATATATCAGTATAAATTTATTACCTTTTCACTTTTTTCTTTTGCTTTGGTTGATTGATTCTTTGAAGCATTTTCATTCTTTGAAGCCTTTTCCACCGAACTTGAGACATTTGTGGACCGATGGGTCAAAATCTCTTCCACCAAATTACTGAACTCCACACCATTCAATATATCCTCCAATTGCTTTCGTCCCGATTCATCTGGTGAAAATAAGGAATATAAAAAATTGACATGTTGTCAATAATAACTGCTGATGTCAAGAAACTTGAAATTGCAGACTCGAGTACTTCTAGGGTGAGATTAATAAATGTTCATATTAAGTTGAAAATAACTAAATCAAATATTATGAATTTAGTGTCATTATACCTTTTGACAGTGTTCATTAGAATTTTCTAAGACAACACATTTGGGGGATTTGGGAAAATATGTAAATTAAACATTGTTATTTCATGCATTATTGAAAGAATTGCTACGTTATTAGCAACATGCATGTAATCATTTACATTCTACCATTTTCATTGTTACTTATACGGGTAACCAAATCAACCTACGGTAGGCGACGATTTCCCTCGTCCATAGGTAAGCTTTACCATGTATCCAAAAAATGTGTCAATAAGACTAATGGCGATATTTCTGCGTTATGAGTGAATGGATATTGCTAGAGAATATGTTAAAATAAGATAACACCTACTCGATAAAGGAATGAAAAGGGGTACGTGTCCAAACAATAACTGATAAGGGTTTTTCCAGTTTTTCACGTCACCTTAATATAATGTACCCAAAAGGAGAATGACAGAAATGGTAGAAAAGGATAGTTTGACTCGTTTATTTATTATGTTTATTTAATCATAACTGACATCGTTAATATCTGTTTGTTTTCCCGAAATAGATAGCTTGAAGTCTTATTTAATCATACTATTTTTTTATTAAAACATGATAAGAAAATTGAATTACCGGCTATTTTCCCAATCACGCCTTTCACGATTCCAAATCCATGGCACCGAGCTTTGACTTCTTCACCCTCTTCGTAGTCTCCGTACGGCTTCCTCGGATCAACTATGGCACTTAACTTGAGAATGTTGCCTTTGATCGGTTTGTCGTTAACCCATATCATTAATGCAAACATGACGTATACGCTTTTATTTTTAGTTTTTAATCACAACGTTTGTATCCAGGATTTGAAAGAAGATGGACGCTCGAATTTCGCGCGATTTTTTTTTTGAGGTGACGTCAGAAATAATTCAATAGAATCATTTCATTGGTTCAGAGGCATATTAATACATGTCTCTGATTGGTTGCAGCGTTTAAGAAACCCTTACCAATTTAGAACCAGTTGGTAAGTAAAAGTATTTCAGGGATAAATTATTTCCTTTAATTTTAATCCATTTTCTTTTGTAATCAGTAATTGAGCAATTATTATTTCGACCGGATTCAACCCTTGCACACTTCTTGATGCATCTGGAGCAGACGATTTTTGAAATCATGTCAGCAAGAGAAGACATTGTAGAGAGTAATATCTTCTTTATGTTGTCACAATCTATTCAAGTCAACTCAACTCATTTTATGGAGATTTTTCATTTTTTTACCAAGATGTTTCCGCAGTCGTCTACTACAGTTCTTTTAATGTGTAAACGGCGAAATAAAGAATGGAAGCCGATTGTTATATTTTTAAAGCGGCCAGGGGTGGCGAAATCTGATTTTGACTTACTTGTCCGTTTTTTCAAAATGTTATTTTGCAATTGTCCGTATGATAGATATATAGTAAATCCCTACAAAATTTCACTTGTCCGCACAGGCTGTGGGACAAGCTGGGCAATACGGACAATAATGAATTTTGCCACCCCTGGAGCCATTCAAAATGTTTTTTCAAATCAGCACGTTGCTCTTTCTTCGTACTTGTTTATCTTTGCCAGACGACACTATTATATATCTTGTTTAAACTGGGTATTTTTCGGTCGTTTTTTAATGTGTTGAACCTCGCATGCAGAAATAACTATGCATCGAGCAATTCATGATCAGTCCTATAGCACATATTTATATGAGCCGTTCCACGCGAAAACCAACAGTACGGACTCTGAGAAAGGTATCAATACTTCAAACAGAGTCCACAATATTGTTTTTTCTAGTGGAATGGCTCATATACATGATGTATCAAAAAGTTTATCATGTGACGTTTTCATGACATCATTCCCTGTATCGACCAATCAGGTAATCACGCGATTCATCATGGCGGTGAAGGTAAATAAAATATGACGGAAAGCTGTAATATTCGAAGACTGGCTCGATGAGACGATATTAAAGGGAAAGAAAAGTGATTAAAGAATAAGTAAAGGATTACATATATTGTACAGTATTTACCGATAATGTGCCCTGTCTCCTTTGTCTGTAAATACCTCTCGCGGATGTCGGTGAACACATTTGAATAACATTGAGAGTTTAAACTTAAGGCTGAAGTTTTCGAAATTCTGATACATGATATGATTTCAAGCGTTATGGGGTTATCAATGTACAACAAGAAAAGATGCTTTACATATTTGCATTTATAGTAGTTAAGACAGTAGACTTCAGTGCAACAAATAAGTAGCGTATTTGCGTAAAAACTCAAAATAAAATACGCAATATTTCAAACCAATTTTTAACAAAACTCGTTGATTTCCGGACCAGCGTATCAAAATGTTCAGTCCCAACACACACAACATTTGGAAATTCTGCCTAAAAAAAGTTTCAATGAATGTGCATAGTATAACCATGTAACGGTTTGATTAATTTTTCACTATAGTAACGTTTGTTTCTTTGTTCGTCCTTCCATAACAACCTTGTGACCATTCTACACTGAACAGCCTTCGACCGATCTTAACCACACTTGGTATACAGTTAGTATATGACAGAGTCTAGAAACCTATTTATTTTCAAGGTCATAAGTTAAAGGTCAAGGTCAAAATTTGACTGACTATTTTCCCATATCAACAACCTTGTGACCACTCTACACTGAACATCATTCGACCGATCTTAACCAAACTTGGTATACAGTTAGTATATGGCAAGGTCTAGAAGCCTATTTATTTTAAAGGTCATATGTTAAAGGTCAAGGTCAAAATTGGACTTTGACTATTTTCCCATATCAACAACCTTGTGACCACTCTACACGGAACATCCTTCGACCGATCTTACCCAAACTTGGTATACAGTTAGTATATATCGCAAGGTTCAGAAACCTATTTATGTCAAAGGTCATATGTTAAAGGTCAAGGTCAAAATTGGACTTTGACTATTTTCCCATATCAAGAACCTTGTGACCACTCTACACTGAACATCCTTCGACCGATCTTGACCAAACTTGGTATACAGTTAGTATTTGGTAAGGTCTAGAAGCCTATCTATTTTCAAGGTCATATGTTAAAGGTCAAGGTCAAAATTTGAGTGACTATTTTCCCATATCAACAACATTGACCTCTCTACACAGAACATCCTTCGACCGATCTTAACCAAACTTGGTATACAGTTAAAATATGGCAAGGTCTAGAAGCCTATTTATTTTAAAGGTCATATGTTAAAGGTCAAGGTCAAAATTGGACTTTGACTATTTTCCCATATCAACAACCTTGTGACCACTCTACACGGAACATCCTTCGACCGATCTTACCCAAACTTGGTATACAGTTAGTATATATGGCAAGGTTCAGAAGCCTATTTATGTCAAAGGTCATAATATGTTAAAGGTCAAGGTCAAAATTGGACTTTGACTATTTTCCCATATCAAGAACCTTGTGACCACTCTACACTGAACATCCTTCGACCGATCTTGACCAAACTTGGTATACAGTTAGTATTTGGTAAGGTCTAGAAGCCTATCTATTTTCAAGGTCATATGTTAAAGGTCAAGGTCAAAATTTGAGTGACTATTTTCCCATATCAACAACATTGACCTCTCTACACAGAACATCCTTCGACCGATCTTAACCAAACTTGGTATACAGTTAAAATATGGCAATGTCTAGAAGCCTTTTTATTTTCAAGGTCATATGTTAAAGGTCAAGGTCAAAATTGGACTGACTATTTTCCAATATCAACAACCATGGGACCACTCTACACTGAACATCTTTCGACCGATCTTAACCAAACTTGGTATACAGTTAGTATATGGCAATGTCTAGAAGCCTATTC
This sequence comes from Serripes groenlandicus, assembly GCA_031761405.1. Classification (NCBI taxonomy): domain Eukaryota; kingdom Metazoa; phylum Mollusca; class Bivalvia; order Cardiida; family Cardiidae; genus Serripes; species Serripes groenlandicus. The sequence goes on along the minus strand of JASEVX010000009.1, from coordinate 16,158,071 downwards.
ATTTGCAAGGTCATAGGTTAAAGGTCAAGGTCAAAATTGGAGTGACTATTTTTCCATATCAACAACCTTGTGACCACTCTACACTGAACATCTTTCATCGGATCTTAACCAAACATGGTATACAGTTAGTATATGGCAACGTCTAGAAGCCTATTTATTTTCAAGGTCATAGGTTAAAGGTCAAGGTCAAAATTGGAGTGACTATTTTTCCATATCAACAACCTTGTGACCACTCTACAATGAAAATCCTTTGACCGATCTTAACCAAACTTGGTATACAGTTAGTATATGGCAAGGTCTAGAAGCCTCTATATTTTCAAGGTCATAAGTTCAAGGTCAAAATTGGACTTTGACTATATTCCCATATCAACAACCACATATTAACAACCTTGTGACCACTCTACACTGATCATCTCTTGGCAGATCATAACCAAACTTGCCATACATTTAGTTTTATGGTAAGATCTAGAAGCCTATTGATTGTAAATGTCAATGGGCAAATGCGAGGTCCTTTGGCAAAGGCCAAAGGCGGACACAAGGTCAAATTACACTCAACAACCCATGTGACCACTCTACACTGAACATCCTTAGACCGATCTTAACTAAACTTGCAAAGGCGGAGTCATTTGGGTACCTTTAAATTGATAATGACATAGCACAATTTCGTCTGTGCTATTTCTGACCAACTACTGACTTGAATTAAATGACACTTTATGGGAAGCTTCACTAATAGGAGCAGATGTGTATACATAGTATCACCTGATGTTACTGTTCAATGAATTTCCAAAGTTTTTGCCCTTTTAACCCTTTCCCACATACAGCTATTCTACAGCAGACGACTTTGAAAAGAAATTTGCAAAATCATGGGAATCTCGATAAATAAAGGAACAATTTATAAAAAAAGTTGAAATCATTGTGACAAATGGAGAAATTGCTGGTTTTGAGCAATTTCTCCCATTTTCATAGTGTGCTCATAGGTCGTCTGCAGCAGTGGCTTTATGTGGGAAAAGGTTAATAGCCATATGATATGACATAAGCAAATTTTGTCCAAGCTATTTCTCGGCAACTACTGACTTGAATATTTTTTTCTGAATTATTGCTATATTTCATAACCACTATTTTTAAATTTCAGATTCTTTGGTGTAGAAGCTTAAGCCATGGATGAAGAATATCTCTTACACTGTAAACAAGGTAGAAACCTCTGGAAATGCCCTGTTGATGCTTGTGGAAGACAAGTAAGTAGACTACAGACGCTTATGAGTCACATTATCACCCAACACGATGTGGAAGGTATAACCATTTTCTAGGCTTTAAAAAAAAAAAGAAGAAAAAAAGCGCTTCATATGATATTACTATCCCTTTCCAACATTCAACATATCCGCAGCAGACGACTTGGAAAACATAGTGACAAAAACATGAAAAGTCTTAATTGTTAAATAAAGTTGAAAATATTGTAGCCAAAGGTGAAATTGCTCATCATTTTTGGCCACAATCTTGGGAAAAGTCTTCAGCAAGTTAAATTAGAGCACTTTATAATTTATTATTCTGTTATTATGCCCCCTTTGAAGAAGAGGGGTATATTGCTTTGGTAGACCAAAGCTTGTCTGAGTGATAACTCAACAATGCCTTGACCTATGGTCCTCAAACTTGAATTGGAGGTTGGGGGTGACCAGTAGATGAACCCTATTGACTTTCAGGTCAATGGTCATAGTGACCTTGAATGCGAAAAACATGTCTTAAGTGATAACTCGACATTGCCTGCACCCATGACCCTCTTACTTGACATGGGGGCTGTGGGTGACCGGTTGATGACCCCTATTGATGTTGAGGTCGTTGGGTTAAAGGTCAAGGTCACAGTGACCTTGAATGTGAACATCTGGTCAAACGGCGAGGTCTCTGACCTTAAACGCGAAATATTGTCCGAGTGATAGGCCCTCAAACTTAACATACACTCTCACTATATATATAAACTGTACAATTATGTGTCCATCTGCTACAGGATTGGGTTATCTTTCAAATCACTTTTGTCCTTGTCTTTTACGTTGTATTGAATGTCCAAGTGGAGGACGGGTAGACATATGTTGTTCATGGTAAAATCTTTGGATATTGTAATTTCAGCTGGAAATCCACCTAAACGGTACAAGCAATATGATGTAAATGAGGATTCAGCTGTTCCAAAGACCACTAATTGGAGATTTAAGAAATGGTATGTACTAGACTTTCTATTCCTGATTAATTTATATATTTGATTTTAACACTTTCCAACATACGACAAATCTGCAGCAGACATAATTGAAAACTTTGAATAAAATATGGAAAATCTCCATACAGAAAAGAACAATTTTTAATACAGTTGAAAAGATTGTGGCAATAGGAGAATTTGCTCATCATGAGCGATTTCTCACTCTTCCAGAATCTTTTTAAATGTTGTCTGCTGTAAAGGCATCAGAAAGTGTCTGTGTGAGAGAAAGGGTTAATCTAATTCATTGATTTGGAACCTGATATCATAATTTTCTACTCTCCCTTAAAACCATCTACCTTTTTTGAAGCGCACATTGTTGTTAGATTATGATATAAAGATGAAATGTGTATGAATTGGAGAAACTTATCTAAGTCTGGGTTTTTTAGGTCATCTAAGCAAAGAGTGCTGGGCGAGCTATTGTGATCACTCTGGACCTTTTGTTGGGAAAACTTTAAAAATCTTTTTGTAAAAAATCACTTGGCGATTTAAAAAGAAATATTGGCATGTATTTTTCTCTACCAAGAATGTTCCAATGATTCTGATACATTTAATCTTGGAGAAGTTGGAAACTGGGCCCATATAAGGTCAAAAACTTGGTCACTGGTCAAATTAAATGAAAATCTTGATAAAACTCTTGAGGTCGCATTTTAACTTGAGTATGTTAAACACTTTATCAGGCTGTTTGTCTTGATTATATGAGCCGTCCCGCGGTAAAACCAACATTATAGCGTCTGCGTTATGTATAGACCCAAATCAGATTGCTCAGTCCGCGCAGACACATTCCGTCTCAGGGGGATAGAGGTATAAAGTAATGATTCCTGGCACAGAAAATCCACAGGAGGCGAAAAGTGTCTATCCGGTTACGCCTGCTTAGACTGTTTCGGGTCGATTCTTTACGCAGAAACCACAATGTTGGTTTTCTCGAAGCACGGCTGATATGTAGCTGTAGGCCAAGTTCAAGTATGGGTCTTTTCCAGTAAACAAAATCTGCCAAATTGATGGAAAATTTTGTTAAAACTCTATAGAGGCTGAAATTTTATATCATCTGAGCCGAAGGGCTCAAGGTAATCTATTCTGATCACTCTATGTCGGTCGTCCATCCGTCGTTAAATTTTAGCTTTAAATCATCTTCTCCTAAACCACTGGAACAATTTCCACAAAACATCACAGGAATGTTCCTTTGGTGGTCCTCTTTTAAATAACATTGAGAACATTGGTGCTTCGGCATCAGAAAGGGGTTAAAATGTTCAAACTTTAAGAATCATCTCCTCTGAATCTGCTTGTCAGATTCCATTATAATTTGGTAGAAATGTTCTTTGAGTGACCCTCTACAAAAATTGTTCAAGCCACACTGATTGGTCAAAAAACATGGCAGTCAGGCGGAATCAGAAAAGGGGCAAAATGACAAATTTTGAAAATTCCATTTTTATGAAAGTCATATTGATTGGTTAGTTACAAAATCAAAGCAACCAGGCGTCATCACAAAGGGGGTAAATTGAACTTTAATCTACAAAAGACAACTTCTACCATTCCACTCGACTAATTTCAACCTGACTTCACAGGGATGTTCCTTTGTTGGTCCTCTTTCAAAATTGTTCGAAGACTTACATTCTGTGTAAAACTTTGGTTGCTGCGGCATCAAAAAGTGAGAAAAATACCCCAATTTTAAAATCCTTTTCCTTCATAATCTGCTTGTCCGATTGCAAGATAATTTGGTAGAAATTCAGTGACCCTCTACAGAAACTGTCCAAGCTATATTGATTTCATTGAAAAACATGGCAGCAAGGCGGCATAAGGAAAGGGGCAGGAAAGGTACTAATATACTATCACTCAGGGGAAAGATTTAGGGCCATCATGGCCCTCCTTTTTTCTACAGCAACTTGAAATTGTTTCAAAATGTTTGTCTAAATCATATCTAGGCCAAATTTGAGTATGGTACTTATTGGGTCAAAAACTAGGTGAGCAATCAAGGGCCATCATGGCCCTCTTATTTTAAATATACATGTTTTTTCTTACAGCACTCAGGAAAGTGCACTTCTGGATGATGAGCTTATCCATCCATCTTGCTCCCAGTTACAGAACAGAGTGCATTACATGAGTGAGGCTAATGAAGAACACCTTGATATTGAAGCTGCTGCTGATATTCCAGATGATATAGATGAAAGACTTTCTGATTCAGAGGAAGAAATAGATTTAGATGTTGAACACTTGCTGTCAGAGTCAGAAAGTGAAGACAACTCGCCAGATAAAGAAGAAGAGATTTGTCAGGCTCAAGTAAATAACAGTTCTTTTGAAAACCCGCCCCTTTATGTTGTACCAGCCAGTGATTCAATTTACAAGAGCAAAATTACAAGATCGGAACATATGCTTGCTACTAGTGCTTTTGCCACACAACACAATTTATCCGAAACTGCTCTCAATGACCTGTTGGAACTGGTTCAGTTACACCTCCCAGAAAAAAACCTAGGCGAAACCAATTCAAGAACACTAAAAGAATCCTGTGGTTTTGGTGCAAATTATTTGGAATACCACCTTTATTGTGATGGCTGCAAGAAATTATTCAACACTGATGCAGAGAACTGTAGTACACCAGAATGTATAGGCACCAAGAATGATGGGCAGTGTAAGAACTACTTTGTTACAGGCAGAGTATCCATTCAATTAAGGGAAATTCTTGAGAAAGCTGGCATTTGGAAATCCATTAAAGAATTTGAAAATGTTGAGACAACAAATATTTCTGACATCGTTACAGGGGAAGAATACAGAAAACATAAAGAACCTGGGGGATTCCTTCATAAGACATCAAATATCACATTGTCTCTTTTTATTGATGGGAGTTCCTCTATTCAAAAGTTCGTCAACCTCAATATGGCCAGTATACCTGTTGATAAACGAAATACCACCGAAAGAGCGTTTTAGCAAAAAGAATATGCTTCTGTGGGGAATTTGGCAGGGCATTGGCAAACCTAAAATGAATATGTTTCTGACGCCACTAGTAAAGGATTTATTGGACTTGTACCAAAGTGGACTTTCTTTTATGTGTCCAGAAACTCAATTGCAGGTAGCAACAAAAGCCATGCTTATAATAGCAACAATGGACCTACAAGCTCGGGCATACGTTGTGATGATGACTCATCATAATGGAGAAAATGCATGTTTGTATTGTATGGCGCCGGGCAAAATTTACCAAGTGGAAAAGGTCATTGTAGAGCTTTTTTGACTAGTTTGGAGCCCACTGCACAGCATACAGATGAATCGCTGAAAAGGAATGCTTTGTCAGCAAGACAGACAGGAAATCCAAGTGATGGAATTATGGGACAGAGTGTTTTAGGGTTTTTGCCTTATTTTTCATTCACAAAGAATGTCGTAATAGATTACATGCATGGTACCCTTTTAGGTGTTTCAAAAAAATTGATACAACTATGGTTTGACCCAGGACACTCCTCAGAAGTATTCAGTATAGCTAAAGAGACCAAAGGAGTTGATGAAGATATGAGGGCAATAAAACCTCCTTATGTTATACACAGACTGCCTCGTGTGATTTCGAATACTCACACCCACTGGAAAGCGTCGGAGCTTAGGAACTGGCTGCTTTTTTATTCATTGCCTTGCCTAAAGGATCGCCTACCAAATGTGTACATCTTACACTTCAGTTGTCTGGTGGAAGCTATTTACATTCTACTTAGAGAAGGAATTAGCCCAGAAGATCTTGTGAGAGCTGACAAGCTTCTACAGACATTTGTCCGAAATGTTCAAGTTTTATATGGAGACCGATTTATGAGTCTCAATGTACATAATCTTACCCACATGGTTCAGTTTGTCAAGTCTTGGGGTCCGCTTTGGGCATGGTCCTGCTTCCCATTTGAGTCTTTCAATGGAGAGATTAAGAAATCCATTCATGGTAATGTTTGCAAACAAGTATTCTGGACACTTCAAGCACAAAAGCATGTGGCATCAAAAGCCAGACAGCTACCTGCTGAAAATAGTGTAAAGTCGTTCATACAAGATGTCACAGATAACACACGTGAAAGGTTCTCCTTAAATTCAGAAGCATTCCAATGCCGCATTGTGAAAAGTTCACAAAACACACCAACATTTACTGAAGAGGTGAAGCTCCAAATAAAACAGCAAATTGGTACAGATCTTGAAAGTAACTTCATCAGTGTATCAAAAGTAGGGCGTAATGGTTTTATTTTCTACAGCAAAGAATGTACAAAAGTCAAGAAACAAAATTCTTACACTCTCCGTTTGGAGAAAAGGTTGCAGAACAATCCAGAAGTAAACACTGTTGAAGTGAAAAATTATGTAATGGAAACCAAGTCCAAAAAGGTTTTTGCCATCTGTAGACTGGCAACAAATTATGGATCAATACTTCCAAGGAGGGTGCCACACTTGCAACAGATAGTTTTTCAAGGATAGGTATCATTTCAAAATAGTGCGTTGGTAGCGATGCGAACTGTCAATACAGGGGTTGTGAGTTTGAAGCCCAGCTCGGCCAACATGCTTTCCGTTTGTTTGACAAGTCACTGTGACTAACGTCATTCGTCTTTCATCAATGGGCTAACAGTCCATGTGGAAAAGCAGCCATATTCCTAAAAAGTATTTTGTTTGGAGTTCTGGTGAGAAAACCAGGCAACATATGAGTAGGTGAACTGGCTTCAAAAATGAGATATGACTGAAAAATGGTTGAAAACGGCGTTAAAGCCCAATCAATCAATCAAAATAGTAGAAACAAGGATTTGAAAGGTTTAACAATTAAAGACAACATCTATTTTGAATCAAGTTTCAAAGTCTGAAGACAAAGACCTTTATTGCTCGTCAGAGCATGAGGTGTGGTTGAGGTATTGTGATCACCCACTGTCTGTCTTCGTCTATTTTGTCTTCTACTTCTATTTACACTTTCCTACAAATGATTTCTACTTAACCAATGAACCAATCGAAAATGATTTAAAAGGAATGATCCTAAGACAGTCTTCTTTCAAAGCTGTACAATGTATTTAATTCCATGATGAACTTCAATTTCCACGACATCAGAATGAATGAATAAAAATCTTCTTTTCCAAAAGTAAAGGTCCAATTTGAAAGCCTTATTCGTCTTTCATCAATGGGCCAACAGTCGATGTGAAAAAGGAGCCTGTTGCTTAGAAAATATGTTGTGTGGGGTACTAGTGTGGCTCAGCTAGGAAACACATGAGTAGGTGAACTGGCTGCTGTGATATGACTCAAAAATGATTGAAATGGCGTAAAGCCCAAATCAATCAACCAATTTAAAAAAAAAAAAATTGCACAAATGTTTCTGTGGTCACCAAGATTGGCCAATATGTTTAGGAGGAGATATTGTTTGAAGCATTTGTTATTTAAACAGAAATTGGAAGGAAAGTAATACAATAACTGACCAGTGAGCAATTTGTGCTCAGGTGAACTGTAAATTAAGACCAAAAAACTTATGTTTATGTTATTCTGTTACAGAAATGAATACAATACTGTTGTGCCAGCAGAATTTCTTGGTGAGCCACTGATGGTTGTTGATTGCAGAGCAGGTGTGTTTGTGGCTTTGATTCCAAACTATGTTGAAAGAGACTGAAATTGTGACATTTTAATAATAGAGGCTTCCAGAAAGATTCAGTTTTAGGAATAAATTTGTGTGATGATTCCAAGACAGTTCAGACTATTGATGATCATTCCCAGAAAGAGATATGAATTAATGGGAACTGAAATACAGAAAAATATGAATTAATGGACAACAAATAAAGAGAGATATGAGTAAATTGACACTGAAATACAGGGAGATATGAGTTAATGGATGACAAATACAGGGGGATATGAGTTAATGGATGACAAATACAGGGAGATATGAGTTAATGGACAATCAAATACAGGGAGATATGAGTTAAAGAACACTGAAATACAGGGAGATATGAATTAATGAACAATTAAATTGAGGTAGATATGAGTAAATGGACACTGAAATAAGGGAGATATGAACAATGAAATCCGGGGAGATATGAGTAAAAGAACACTGAAATACAGGGAGATATGATTAAATGAACACTTACATACAGGTAGATATGAGTAAAAGAACATTGAAATACAGGGAGATATGATTAAATGAACACTTGCATACAGGGGGATATGAGTAAATGAACACTTAAAGTTACATACAGGTAGATATGAGTTAACAGTTGCTAAAATACAGGGGAATTTGAATACATGGACACATAAATACAGGGAGATATGAGTTAATGAACAATTAAATACAGGGAGATATGAGTAATTGGACACTGAAATAAGGGAGATATGAGTAAATGAACAATGAAATCCAGGGAATTATGAGTAAAAGAACACTGAAATACAGGGAGATATGATTAAATGAACACTTACATACAGGGGGATATGAGTAAATGAACACTTACATACAGGTGGATATGAGTTGCTAAAATACAGGAGAATTTGAATAAATGGACACATAAATATAGGGAGATATGAGTTAATGGTTTCTCAAATACAGAGGGATATGAGTAAATGGACATTGAAATACAGGGAGATATGAGTAAATGAACACTTACATACAGGGGGATATGAGTAAATGAACACTTACATACAGGTAGATATGAGTTAATGGTTGCTAAAATACAGGGGAATTTGAATAAATTGACACATAAATATAGGGAGTTATGAATAAATGAACACTGAAATACAGGGAGATATGAGGGAGTTAATGGTTTCTCAAATACAGGGGCATATGAGTTAATGGTTGCCAAAATACAGGGGGATATGTGTAAATACATTAATTGTTGCTAAATGATTGATTGATTGATTGATTGGGATTTAACCCCGTTTTTAAGTTGCTAAATGAAATGAAAAAGAAAGGAAAGAAACCCCATTAGCAGGTGCTTTTTCTTTAATATCTTTTGTCATAGATTTGTTAACCTTTTCCCACATACAGCAAATCCGCATGAGACGAATTTGAAAAGTATTTGCAAAAATGTGAACAATCTCTATACAAACTCGACTTTAATAATTGAAAAATGTTGAAAACATCGTGGCAAAAGGAGAAATTGAACGTTTTGATTAATTTCTCCTTTTGTAACAGTGTTATCAAAAGTCGTCTGCTGCAGAGGCATCAGAAAGCAAGCAAATTTGAATTCTTTTGGCAAAAATGTGAACAATCTCTATAAAAACTCAACTATATTAATTGAAAAAATGGGCATGTTTTTCACCTTTGTGTTTATTGATTAATTAATTATCTGAAAACATTTCTTCCTTTTCATTTTGTATTCTTGTGTAAACACACATGATGCAGTGAATATATTTCTATTTACATGTGCATTAAAGTATGGTATATATATATTTTTTTTTTAATCCTTCAAATTAAATGCAGATTATGATTCCTGATGTCATGTGATTTAATTTGAATACCTAAATGTCCATATTAAAATGGCTGAAAATGAATTTTCTTTTTTTTTCTTTTTTTTCTTATAATTTGGACTTAGAAATTTGTTGGCTCTCTTTGTGTGCTTCTGTGAAAATTTTCTAAGTTATTATAAAACTGTCCATGGAAAAACCTTTCCATGTTGGTTTTATCTGTCCATGGACAATTTTCCATGCTGGTCTGAACTTTCCATGGATAATTCTTGCTTTCCATGGACAACTTTCTTAATGTCCATGGAAAACAACTCTCTTTTCCATGGACAAATTCCATGGAATAATACCACTTTTCCATGGAGTTCCATGCTATGTCCACGGACTTCCATGCATTTTCCATGGAAAATTTTACATGTCCATGGAAGATGTACAGCCGGGCCACTAGATGATGCTACATACCAAATATCAAAAGCCTGGGGCCTCTACTTTTAGACAAGAAGTTTTTTTAAGTTTTTTCTGTATATGAGTCTATGTAAAACAATAAACCCCAGGGCTATAATTTGAACACTCTTTGTAAAGGTCCAGTAGATGATGCTACATACCCAATATCAAAGGCCTGGGGCCTCTACTTTTAGACAAAAAGATTTTTTAAGTTTTTCCCCTATATGAGTCTATGTAAAACAAGTGACCCCCGGGGAAGGGTCATTGTTGACCCCAGGGCTATAATTTGAACAATCTTGGTAGAGGTTCACTAGATGATGCTACATACCAAATATCAAAGGCATGGGCCTTCTACTTTTAGACAAGAAGATTTTTAAAGTTTTTCCCCTATATGAGTCTATGTTAAACAAGTGACCCCCGGGGAGGGGTAATTTTTGACCCCAGGGCTATAATTTGAACAATCTTTGTAGAGGTTCACTAGATGATGCTACATACCAAATATCAAAGGCATGGGCCTTCTATTTTCAGACAAAAAGATTTTTTAAGTTTTGGTTAATTTCCCCTTTTTTGTTGCTGTGGCAGCCAAAGTTCTGCATGGAATAGAATTTTTTGAACAAGTTTGAAAGAGATCCACCCAAGGAACATTCCTGTAAAATTATTTTGAATTTGGTTAATTGGTGTAGGAGGAGAAGTTTTTTGTAGGAAAATGTGAACGGACGGACGACGACAACGACGGTCGACGGACGGTGAGCGATCACAAAAGCTCACCTTGCACTTCGTGCATTGGCGAGCTAAAAAGGGTAAACCTTTTCCACATTGTGACGCTACTACAGCAGGAGACTTGAGAAAACATTGTGGTAAAAGTAAAGACTATATTAACTCCTTTTCCTGCAATGTTTTCAACTCTATTTAATAATGAAACTTATTGATAGAGATTTATCATATTTTTGTCTGCGGCAGATTTGTCATAAGTGGGAAAGTGTTATAAAACTTTTTTTGATGCCACAGCAACTGAATTTCTGTACTTTGTGCTCAGATGGGCTAAACAAATTGCTAAACAGATGACAAATTATAGTCACTGGGACCATCACCTTTTACCTAGGTCGCTAAAACGTGATCCCATCAAAGATCTCTTGACACTGAAAATGAGAATAAAGTATGAAAAACTTCCTGCCACAAATGAAATTGCTAGAGCGATGGCGTCGTTTAAGACAGACATATCATAGTCACTGTGTCCTTGATCTTTGACATAGGTCTATGAAAGGCAAACCGTACAAGTTTTCTTAACACTGAACCTGTGTATGAAGAAATTCCATCCTCGAATAAAAGTGCTAGAGCATTGAGGGCTATTAGTACAGACATATTATAATCACCATAACTTTGTTAAATTTGAAATCTTTCAAGAACGTATGACACTATAATATGTGTAAACATAATGAAGGAATTCTATCTATAAACGACAAGGCTAGAGCAATGAAATCATTTCCTGGACATAGTGTAGTCACTGTGACCTTGATCTTTCACAAACTCGTCCAATCTCTCTAAACACTGAACCGAGGTATGAAGTATGAAGGAAGTCCCTTCACAAATGAAAGTGCTAGAGAGATTAACGTCATTTTGTAGACATATTAAAGTCACGGTGACCTTGGACATAGATTGGCAAAATGTTTCATAAGAATCAGAAAGAGTTTGCTATGGTGATGACGTCAATGAGACACTAGTATAGTAACTGTGATCTCAACGTGGGTCAGTGAAACACAAACTCATACATAAGGCGATGCTTGTGAACATGATTGTGTGAAGTTTCATAACGGTCAGATACGAATCCACATCATTGAGACACTTATAGGGGATACCTATATTTCCCCCCCAAACAACAAATTAAACACTTATAGCACATATGTTTTGGGAAAATAAAGAAATCCGCTGAACTAAGCAAGCAAGGGCACAATTAGGATAAAAGAAAAATTGTGCAGCTACCAATGAAAAAGCAGGAAATTAACCCTTTCCCTCATGTAGACGCTTTCTGACGCCTCTGCAACATAGTGACAAAAGAAGAAATTGCTCAAAACGAGCAATTTCTCCTTTTGCTACAATGTTTTCCACTTTCAGTCATAGGTTATCCTTTCAATTATAGAGATTTTCCATTTTGTGACAAAATATGTTCAAAGTCGTCTGCTGCAGAATTGTTGTATGAGGGAAAGGGTTAAATGTAAACAAAGGTAAGAAATAACTACAACAAAACTAAATATGTCAAGGCTATAATGATTTTAATATTTTTTATCAAATGTAATAATATAAAACATAGAAAGAATAAATGGTATTTAAAACAAGAGTTCCGTAACATAATGAATATACTTGGTTTTTGCATCAAAAGGCACAAAGTTATCGTATCAAAAAGAGTGGCAAATTAAAAATGACTTTTAACAAAAAATTACATGTGCAACATTCATTAACAAGAGGCCCAAGAGGGCCAGTATCGCTCCACGGCCATAAGGCAAAAATAAAATCTCCAAACAGCCCTGCCCCGTGGTGGCTATTTTTTTTACCAACCACCATGGCTTAAAGGAATCTTGTAGAGTGTCACCAAAGGAATGTTTCTGCAAAATTATTTGAAAATATGCCTGACACTTTCGGAAGAGAAGATTTTTTAAGTTTTCACTATGGTCATATAAGTCAAAATAGCCCCGCCCTCTGGCGGCCATGTTTTTCGACCAATCAACATGGCTTGAAGGAATCTGATAGAGGGTCACCCAATGAACATTTCTACAAAATTATTTGAAAATCGGCTGAACACTTTCGGAGAAGAAGATGTTTTAAGTTTTCACTATAGCTATATAACGCAAAAAAGCCCCGCCCCCTGGTGGCCATGTTTTTCGCCCAATCAACATTTCTTGAAGGAATCTAATTAAGGTTCACACAAGGAACATTTCTACAAAATTATTTGAAAATCGGCCTGACACTTTTGGAGGAGAAGATTTTTTAAGTTTGCTCTTTAGCCATATAGGCAAAATAGCCCCGCCCTGTGACGGCCATGTTTTTTTACCAATCAACATGGCTTGAAGGAATCTGATAGAGGGTCACTCACGGAACATTTCTACATAATTATTTGAAAATCTGCTGAACACTTTTTGAGAAGAAGATTATTTAAGTTTTCACTATAGCTATATAAGGCAAAAAAGCCCCGCCCCCTGGCGGCCATGTTTTTCGCCCAATCAAAATTTCTTGAAGGAATCTAATAAAGGGTCACCCAAGGAACATTTCTACAAAATTATTTGAAAATCGGCCTGACACTTTCGGAGAAGAAGATTTTTTAAGTTCTCACTATTTTTTTCTTTTGGTTGCCATGGAAACCAGAATTTTGAATGGATCAAAAAAAATTGAAGGAATTTAGTAGAGGACATTGAGAGGATGCTTCCCATGAAGTTTCAACCAAATTGGCCAAGTGGTTAGGGAGAAGAAGTCGTTTAAAGGAAAAAGTTAACGCACGCACGCACGCACGACGGACAATTCGCCATGACATAAGCTCGACTGGCCAGTGGAGCTAAAAATGAATCTCTTTAAAACATTGACAATGAAAAATAACTTATCCAATTCATGAAGTTGATCTACTTGGAACCAGGTTAACCCTTTTCTACTAGCAGACAGACAATAATTGGGCAAAATGAGAAATTGATCACATTGAGTAATTTCTCCTTCTACCACAATGCTATTAGTAATTGATCATAATGAGCAATTTCTCTCTTTGCCACAATGCCTTCAACTCTATTCAATGTCAATACTTTCATTAATATATTTTCCCAATGGCCTAGATATTTTCAAAGTCATATGCTGCATATGTGTTGCATGTGGGGAAGGGTTAACCCTTTCCAACCTGCAGACGCATATGCAGCATATGACTTTTGAAAACGTTGTGGCCAACGGTGAAATTGCTCATGATGAGCAATTTAACCGTTGGCCACAATGTTTTCCACTTATAGTCATTGGTTATCCATTCAATTATAGAGATTTTCCATTTTTGACAAAATATGTTCAAAGTCGTCTGCTGCAAATTAGTTGTATGTGGGAAAGGGATAAACAAAAAGTGTTCAGTTGCATCTAAAAGTTGGTTTGAGATCAAAGGATCAACGTCTAGTTTCTGTCTGAAATTCAAAACTACATTACTAGTATGTAAACCCAAATGGGTCTGTTAACACTGTTAAATTGTACCTTATCTAAACCCACACTGTAGGGAAAGACCCAAAGGTTTTAGGCCATTACCTCTTTTGGAATGTTTGAAAAAGACATGAACATAATAATTGGACACCCCTGACTGCATGTTTCAATTGTTTTGCAGCTTTAAGATTAATCTGATAGTCAACACAAGAAAGCTTGTTTTACAACAACAATTTGACTTTTAACCCTTTCCACATACAACAAATCTGCTGCATACGACATTGACTCAAGATATGGAAAATCTCTAGAAATGAAGGTATAATTACTGGCAAAATGAGAAATGACTGGTTTTGAGCAATTTTCTCAATTTGTTGTCATAACAATTTCAAAAGTTGTCTGCTGAAGATGCAGCAAACTGAATCTATTGGTTGGAAAGGGTTAATTAAAATGGAAGATCAAATTTTTCAATCTGTAACGATGCTTAACCCTTTCCCACTTAAGGAAGCCTTTGAGCAGACGCCTTTTTGAAAACATTGTGACAAAAGTAGAAATTACTCAAAACAAGCAATTTCTCCTTTTGCCACAATGTTTTACCTCTTTTCCGTAATTATACCTTTATTTATAGAGCTTTTCCATTCTTTTCCCAAGAAACTTTCGAAGTCATCAGCTACATTTTTGCAGAAGTGGGAAGGGTTAAAAAATATTGTAACAGTTTTCAACTTGGAAGAGTCTAAATAGATCAAGTTAGGTATTGGGTTTAGAGCTTTCACATGTATATCATTTAAATTTCAATTTCACGTCATTTCATAAAATACGCTGATTGTCCTTGAGACTGTACAAAAATAAAGGCACTGAAATCCCACAATGGCAAGGGAAAGAGTAAGACATTCCTTCATCTTTTACAGAAGCACCTTACACTTTCACACATATAGAACCTTTCAAATGTTCTAGATAATAACAACATTGTGTGACAAAAGAAAAAAGACATGGCAGACATTTTGAATGTACTCTGAGACATATATAGTAAATTGTTTATTAGAGAAGAATGGTTTTGTACATCATGAATAACCTATATATTTGTCATTTTCCACCTATAGACACACTAAACGCATCTGCAGCAGACAACTTTTATAATCATTGTGGCAAAAGGAGAAATTGCTCATAATGACCAATTCTCCATTTGCCCTAATGTTTTCAACTCCTTTTAGTAACTAAACCCTTATTTAGATTTTTTGTGTTGTTGCGAATACATTTTTGATGTCGTCTACTGGAGAATTGTTGTATATGGGAAAGGGCTAAAGTGTCATTACAAATGGTGGGGCCACCATTTCAGGGTTTTCTCCAGAAGATGCATTTAGGTACAGTATATATAACATACAGTCCAACCCTGTATTTAAGGACCATCCACCTATGATGGGAAGAGAACCAATCTGGTATTTGTTCACAGGAAGTCTTTAATTACAGGGTCATTTATACAGAAAATACAGTAATTGGGAAAATTACCAGTGTTGCTGCTATAGACAGGGAACCTCTAAACAAAGGTGGTCTTTAGCACAGGGTTTTACTGTAAATGTAGACTGTGAAGACTCTGGTGAGGCTGCTTTTCACTGCGAGCGGAAATTATGAGAACCCCAAATTGCTAGACGTGACTCATTCTTAACCCTTTCCCTCATATAGACGCTTTCTGACGCCCCTGCAGCAGCATTTCGAGACGAGCAATTTCTCCTTTTGCCACAATATTTTCCACTTTTAGTCATAGGTTATCCATTCAATTATAGAGATTTTCTATCTTTTGACTATGTTCAAAGTCGTCTGCTGCAGATTTGTCGTATGAGGGAAAGGGTTAACACTTTCCCACATACAACAAACATCGGCAGACAACTTTGAAACCACTTTAGGAAAAAATGCAGAAAATGTCTATAAATAAAAGAGTAATTGTTTAATAAAATTGAAAACAATGTGGCAAAAGGAGAAATTGCTTGTTTCGAGCAATTTCTCCTTTTGTCACGATGATTTCAAAAGTCGTCTGCTGCAGAGGCATCAGAGAGCGTCTATACGAGGCAAAGGGTTAAATTAGTCCAAACTGTTGTTAATTTTGGTACCTCTGATGGCTCTGAAAGGAACATCTGGAATATTTCATCCCTTTTCGTACATGAAGATGCATTTAGACATGTTTATATGCAGATACTTATGAAAACATTGTGAAAAAGGGACAAATTTTCTCTGGAAATTTCTCATTTACCCACAACATTTTCTACACCGTCCTAAAACGCTTATTTCATACTACTAAAGAGTTCCCCCCGATCAACCCCACAGATGTTTTTCAAAGATGTCTGCAGCAGATTCTGGCTATGGTGGAAATGGTTATAAAGAATAAAATACAATATTATCATGACATTATGCTTAAAAAATAATTTTGGTACAACATAATTTGGTTTCTATGGGTTTATGACTTATCACCTCTAATACATAATGTGTACATGATGAAAATAATATACAATGCATAACTATAATGCTTATAATTCATGACTAGATGCTATGCTGAACCTGTTGTTCCTGATGCTGATGACTTACGATGTCTCTGCAGCGGAGCTCTAGATAAGGGGCGTGTTGCATGTTCTAAAATGCTTATTTAACCCTCGAACCCTAAGTTGTGGGTACTCAAAAGAAGCGTCTCAGTGAGACGATTATTTTGAGTACCCACATCATAGGGATTAGTTTGATAATAAGAGAGATATTGTAGGGAAAAGAGCTGAATGCCCCTCTTTATCTGGACCTCTGCTGCGGTTTATGCCTGTTTTCCTTTTTCAATAAATGTTTTCATTACTATATTAAAATTCATAATTACAATACTCATCAAATCAATGTTTCCCTTAGATTTTTAAAAAGTCCGAGACACGTTTAACTTTTAACTTAATCAAGGTGATTTTTATGCTTTATTTACAGACGAGTTTTAAATAAAACATTGTGAGAAAAGGATAAATTGGCCATGCTGAGCAAGTTACCCTTTTCTCAATGTTTTTTCCTGTATTTTTCTTTTTATTTCATCTGAAAATAAACTGAAGTTTATACACAAGAGATGACATAATGGAATGTACAGTTGATCAACATTGTGTAAGATGAAATCATTTTAATCTTTTATTCAACATAATCATAGTCAAATAAGGTTTTGAAGAAACAAAAAAAACCTGAAAACACTACCCTTATCCCTTTCTCACCTACAGATGCATTTTGACGCATCTACAGCAGACGATTTTTGAAAACATAGTGGCAAAATGAGAAAATGCTTAAAACGAGTAATTTCTCCGTTTGCCACAATGTTTTCAACTGTTTTCAGTAGTTATAACTACAATTATAGAGATTTTCCATATTTTTTAGTAAACATTTTCAAAGTCGTCTGTGTGGGAAAGTTAGAAACTAATTATGTGTAATTTTCCTTTTTACATAATGTTTTGCTACCCTGTCTCAAAATCATTCACTGAATCACCTTAACCCTTTCCCTCATACAACAATTCTGCAGCAGACGACTTTGAACCTATTTTGTCAAAACATAGAAAATCTCCATAATTGAATGGATAACCTATGACTAAACGTGGAAAACATTGTGGCAAAAGGAGAAATTGCACGTTTTGTGCAATTTCTCCTTTTGTCACTATGTTTTCAAAAAGCTGTCTGCTGCAGAGGCGTCCGAAAGCGTTTATATGAGGGAAAGGGTTAATAAACCATTTCCTACATACAGACACTTTCTGATGGATGCGACTGCAGCCGATAATTCTGACAAAAGCAAAATAATTGCTCTAAACGGACCATCTCTCCTTTTGCAACAATATTTTCAACTTTCTCAGTAATTATAGCTTCGTTTACAAAGTAGTTTGCTGCAGATTTGTTATATGTGGGAAAGGGTCAACCCTGTCGAAAATCTGTCTACATGAAAGTTGAAATGATGATAACTCTGTAAAATAACATGCAGTTGTAAGACCCTTAGGATATGCACATCTCCTTCTGGTATAGAAGGTTCATGTAAAATTGTATTGAATTCCACCCAGTGGTTTGTAACAAATAGGCCGGACAAAATATGGCTTCTGACCGACAGCCTGACACAGTGACTCCTATATACCCCCTCTTCTTCGAAGGGGGTATAACAAATGTTAAAGAACCTGGCAGAGTTAATTTTTTCCATGATAGTTATTGTTTTCATGAAGTTGTCTCCTTTGAAAACATCTGGGGAATAATATTACAATCGCTGGAAAATAAAGAGAATACTACAGAACAGAAAAGTATATGGGAAAAGAAACACATTGCTCAGGATGTAAAAAATGTTTAAGATGTTTCAGATTCTTAGATTGGAAGACTAAATTTACATTTAACACTTTACCTCATATACATACGTATGACCTAAGATGCCTCTGCAGCAGATGACAGCTTGAGTATATTGCTGGGAAAGAGATACATTTCTCAAAATGAGTGATTTCCACTTTTTTTTAAGATGTTTACAACATCATTTTTTATATATATTTTCAAAGAATGTTCTATAAAAGTGTTCTAGCCAGGATTCTTTTTGAAAAATATTTGTAACTACTATTGTTCCCTGGAGGAACATGTGTACCAGGTTTCATTTGAAAATACATAAAATGTATTGAATGTTTTTTTAGTTATGAGGAAAGGTTAACATTTTGTGACGAGGACAAGGGTATCACAATATCCAAATTCTTTTCTTTGAAAAACAGACGAGCTAAAAATACATGTGAGCTAGATACAGAATAAGGAATGTACATGTATAATGGACCTAAACTTCTAGATTTTATATCGTCTTCTTATCCTCGTTTGCACCTGACCAGCAGACAACTTTTGAAACATAAGCAAATTCTTCTTTCAACATGATGTTTTCTAACCTCTGTCCCAATTAAATATTACATATCTTTCCTCTGATGTTCTAAAATCACATATATCTTTATATTAAACCATTTCCCGCATACAGCAAATCAACAGCAGACGACTTTCACTTCGTAAAGATCTCTTTAACCCTTTCCTCATACTCGTCTTTTTGAAAACATAGTGACAAAAGAAGAAATTGCTCAAAACGAGCAATTTCTCCTTTTGCCTCAATGTTTTCCACTTTAGTCATAGGTTATCCATTCAATTATAGAGATTTTCTATTTTTTGACAAAATATGTTCAAAGGTGTCTGCTGCAGAATTGTCGTATGAGGGAAAGGGTTAAAAAAAATCTGTGCTATGATATCTTTGATAATAAAAAAAAAAAACTTCAATTTCACACAAAGTATTTCACACAAAGTATTAAAGTTGTAGATCTTTTTCAGTCATAAATAAATAAAGAATACTCTGTGCTTTGCAATTCTCAGTAATAAAAAATGGACTTCATTTTCACACTAAGTACTATAGATCTATTTCAGTCATACTTCAAAAATCATTCTTGTTTAATAATCTCTTACCTAATATTGTAGTTAACCCTTTTCTACTTATAGACACGTTTTGACGCATTTGCAGCAGATGACTTTCAAAATCAGAAATTGCTCAAAGCTTTGTTTTTAGTAATTATACCTTCATTTAAAGACATTATCTGTGTTTTTGCCTAGATGCCTTCAAAGTCGTCTGCTGCAGATGTGTTGTATGCAGGAAAGGGTTTAAGAACTGTATGCTTTGAAAAAATATCTGTGAAATGATAAAAATATTAGTTTTGATAGTTTTGGAGATCAACAGCAGAATTTTAAAAGTAGCATGGAACATGTTTATCCCTTTCCCTCATAAAGACGCTTTCTGACGCCTCTGCAGCAGACGGCTTTTTAAAAACATAGTGACAAAAGAAGAAATTGCACAAAACGTGCAATTTCTCCTTTTGCCACAATGTTTTCCACTTTTTGTCATAGGTTATCCATTCAATTATGGAGATTTTCTATGTTTTGACAAAATATGTTCAAAGTCGTCTGCTGCAGAATTGTCATATGAGGGAAAGGGTTATCAGAGAAGGATTACAATTCCCCACATACACCAAATCTGTAGCAGACGACTTTAAAAACATCTTGGCAAAAATGTGAAAGATCTCCATAAATGGGAGTTTAATTATTGATGAAAACATTGTGGCAAAAGGTGAAATTGGTCATTATGAGAAATTTCACATTTCGCTTCAATGATTTCAAAAGTCGTCTGCTGCAGATGCGTCTGTAATTGGGAAAGGGTTCTTTAGTGGCATTGAATATGTGTATGAGTGATTGATTACTATTCCTTCAGTGTTAATTATATGAAAGGAATGAATTAAAAGAGTCAGGAGTGTTAGTATTTATGGGTTGTGATAGGGACAAAAGAAGAAGCTATTTTGAACCATTATCCAGTTAAAAGTGACTTTAACCCTTTCACACAGGAAACAAATCTGCAGCAGACGACTGAAAACATCGGGGCAATGATTAAATAAAAAAAATCTCTATAAATGACCTCAGTTAACTATTGAATAAAGTTACTATTGGACAAAATATGTTCAAAGTCGTCGGATACAGAATTGTCGTATGAGGGAAAGGGTTAAGCAACTAGGCAGCTTAAAATTTATTAAAACGTTGTGAGAAAAATAAACACTGCCCATAAAACAACAATTTCCTTAAATGGCACAATCAATGCTTTCTTCAAAATATCAAGCTATTTTTTTATTCAAAATGTTCAAGAATTTGAATTCGGAAGAAATCAATAATTGCATAACTAGGTTAGAAATGTGCAATGTTGAAGTCTGAAGTGGTAGTTTCAGGAATGAAATAGAAATAACAGGAATGAGTTAATAATTTTTTCCCTGTAACAAACAACATCTGACACCTTGGTAGCAGATCAATTTTGAAAATATTGTGGGAAAAAGGTGAAATGACTCACAATTGAATTCGTAATTTCGCTCTTTCCTACAATCTTTTCTTTCCAATTTTGGAATTAAAATTTATTGGTTAATTATCAGATTTTACAATATTTTCCTCGTATTTCATTATCAGACAATTCTTACAATATCATAAAAGGTAAATGGTTAACTGTTTACCTGATATATATTTCTTTTCAAAATAATGAGGAAATTTTATTGACATCTGTAAAGATTGGCAGAATAATTTTGATACAAAATTTTCAATCGGAAAGGAAAATAATTTTTCCTTTTTCTGCTTTTCTCTTCTGCTGCGGAGGCATCTTAAGACGTCTGTTACTGGTAAAGGAGTTGACATAGCAAAGAGATGTTAGTACATATAGGTCAAGGCAGAGACCACAGAGAAAGTCTTATTTCAGAATGCTGAAGCGATGTGTTTTTATCATTCTATAATTGTTCGCTCTCAAACGACTTGCTAGGCGTGAGTTTGTCCGGTAAAGAAGGGGTGTCCACATCACCGTTATCAGTTATGGAAGTCTGAGCTGGCAGAGGCTGGAAGAGAACAGAAACGGAAAAAAACAAATTCAGTGAAAGTTCAGACAGGAAATAGTTCTGGACAACATAGATGTACAAGTTATTATCTCCGATATATATCAGAAATGGTTTTATCATAATCCAGACACATCTTAATGGCTGATATATATGTAGATTTTAAATATCAACAATCCATCCCATGAAATTGTTTATGAAACTCTTTCCTACATACAACAAACAGCAGCAGACGACTTAAAAAAGCATGAAAAATCTCCATAAATGAGATTTTAATTATTTTGAGCAATTTTTCTACTCTGGCCACAATGTTTTCAAATTTATCAAATTATTACGCTTTTATTTAAAGAGATTTTTTATAGTATTACAAAGATGTTTTCGAATCCGTCTGCTGCATATTTGTTATATGTTGGAAAGGGCTAAATCATAAGAGGCTTATTATCAAAACAAGTGAATTGTTTATCATCAATAATTATTGATCAGCCAAAGTTAATTTGTCAGGGGTTTAGAATAGTCACATTACAAAGAATATGTAATTATTATACGTGTCCAGATTTTCAAATCTATTCTTTTGATGTTCTGACATTGGAAGAACCTTAGATTCCAAAATTGGCATTAATCCTTTTCCACATGTAGACAGTCATATTCTGACACATTTTCAGCAGAGGACATTTGAACATGAGCAATTTCTCCTTTTGTCACAATGTTTTCAACACTTTTTAAATCATTAAACACTTACTAGTTTTCATTTTTCTGCCCAGATGTTTTCAAAGTTGTCTGCAGTACCGGTAGATTTGTCATACATTTATGTCAGAAAAGGTTAACCCTTTCCGATATACACCAAACCTGCAGCAGACGACTTTGAAAACATACCCAATTTTTTTTGGAAACTCCCTTTAAATGAATGTACAATAATTGAAAAAAGTTGAAAACATGTCGACAATAGAAGTAATTGCTCAAAACAAACAATTTCTTCTTTTGTTGACATGTTTTCAAAAAGCTGTCTGCTGCACAGGCGTCAGAAAGCGTCCATATGAGGGAAAAGGTTAATAAAGTATTTACATGACATGGTAATTTTTTAATCGTAGGTGAAAAACAAATTGTAAAATCTGGTTTGATACAGACACCTTTATTTGATACTGGTTTGGAACTGTTATATAGGCAAAAGCGAAATTGTTCAAAATGGGCAATTTCTCCTTTTCCCACAATGTTTGAATAAGGTGTCTTGTGTCATCTGGGGTTTCAGAATTAAGGGTTCTCTTTTTTCATTCCACCAAAACAATTCTTTCTCAATGTCTGTTAAAGTCTGGTTAATTTGTTCTTGGTGTGTCTGATTATATTGAAATCATGCAAGCATTATATATAGTATAGCATATACCTGGATAAAAAAAAGTTACAGCCATCTGCGTTTAAAAATCATGCATTATTTCAAATGTATAATAAAAAAGAGTAAATATTTCTGAATTCTTGAGTTTATAGGAACACATCAGTCTGTTGAACAATGTGATGAACAAACAGACAGAGTAGTGATCCATATGTCTAAGTCAACCAAGGCAGGCAATCCTAATAAAACTTGCACATAATCAAAGGGACTGTTTACTCACTTGCCACCACTTGAACATTTACTATGCATTTCAAAAGTACAAAGTATCGTTCTTCCTTGTTTAGCTTTGTTTACTAAAACACTGACTAAAAAAAGTGACT
Source organism: Serripes groenlandicus (assembly GCA_031761405.1). Taxonomy (NCBI): domain Eukaryota; kingdom Metazoa; phylum Mollusca; class Bivalvia; order Cardiida; family Cardiidae; genus Serripes; species Serripes groenlandicus. The sequence continues at coordinate 16,134,767 of JASEVX010000009.1, read as the reverse complement.
TATGCAGTCTGATTGATACACTGAACTTGCCAATTATTTCATTTAATTTTGTTCTTCATGATTGATAGATTGGAGCTTCATGCCCTTTTCAACGGTATTTCAGTTATCCCTTTCCCTCATACGACAATTCTGCAGCAGACGACTTTTAACGTATTTTGTCAAAACATAGAAAATCTCAATAATTGAATGGATAACCTATGACAAAAAGTGGAAAACATTGTGGCAAAAGGAGAAATTGCACGTTTTGTGCAATTTCTTCTTTTGTCACTATGTTTTCAAAAAGCCGTCTGCTGCAGAGGCGTCAGAAAGCGTCTATATGAGGGAAAGGGTTAAATCCCCTAACGTTTGTTTCCTGACCCTGGCACCGGTACTTGACACAGCATTCTTCCCAGGCAACAGGCTACCTTCCCTCATAGCCCTTTCCCACGCCTCTGCAGCAAAAATCGCTCAAAAAGTGCAATTTTTCCTTTTGCCACAATGTCTTCAACTCTTTCCGATAATTAAACTGTCATATATAGAGTTTTTCCATATCTTTACCTAGTTGTTTTTGGAACATTAGAAGGCGGCTGCTGCAGATTTGCTCTATGAAGGAAAGGGATAGACTATTTAGCCCATTTAGTGCAAATGTGATATTTTCCTCTTCTTTTATCAGGATCGTGAATCCTTTTGAAAAATATAATTTTTCTCTCAAATGTTTGCTAAATTAGAATCTGAGTGTTAAAATGTTTGGATCTAAGATCAGGCAACATATTTTGTGGCTCCTAGCTGATCTGAATCTTAACTGCTTTCACAGGTTGGCAAAATATGCAGCTAGCGTGCAATGATTTAAATTAATTAAGTCTGAACTGTAAATTGCGAATGTAGTTCAACAAGAGTGTTTTAACATTGAAAAGCAATAGATGTAATTTTCCAGGAAATATATTGGTGTAAATAAAGAGAAAGCTAGCCAGAAAAGTACATATGCATTGATTAGATGTACCATAGAATAAATTTTGTTTGTTGGAGACTTCAGATGATAGAAATACATTTTCCCTGATGACATATTTCCGAATATGGGTCTACACCATCTGACAGACATCAGAAATAACCCGCTCCCACATAAGAGATGCTTTCTGGTTTTCTCACACCAGTACTCCACACAACAATCTTCTCAAGCAACTGGCTGCTTTTCCACATAGACCTAGCCCATTGGTGGAAGACGAATGACGCATGTCACATTGACTTTCGTCAATCGTCGGAAAGAGAGTTGGCCGAGCCGGGATTCAAACTCACAACCCCTGGATTGACAGCCCGCGTCTCTACCGACTGAGCTACCGGGTCTCGGTAGGTAAAAGTTGAACAGTATGACGTCTGCTGCCATTATGAACCACAAGTCTTAGATACCTTTACCCTTTTCCACATACAACAAATCTGCAGCAGACAACTTTGAAAACATCTTGACATAAACTTGGAAAATCTCCATAAATGTGAGTTTTATTATTAAATAAGAGTTGAAAAACATTGGGGCAAAAGGAGAAATTGCTCATTTTGAGCAATTTCTGCATTTGCCAAAATGTTTTCAATAGTCTTCTGCTGCAGATGTGTCAAATTGCATCTTCAAGTGGGAAAAGCGTTAAACCCTTTCCCACATACAAAAAATCTGCAGCAGACAAATTTAAATACATCTAAGCAAAACAATGGAAAATCTTTATAAATGAAAGTAATATTATTGAAAATAGTTGAAAACATTATAGCAATGATGAGCAATTACTCCTTTAGCTACAATATTTTAAAATGTGGTCTGCTGCAGATGCATTAGAAAGTGTCTATATGTTGGAAAGGGTCTATGTAAGACTTGTTTGAATGACTTTAAACTATAATTTCGAAAGCCATTTCCTGCATATTTCAAGACCTATCTGTTTCGCGGGGAAACTTATTAAAAATTTCATCAAAGAAATAGATCATTTTGAAATATTCATTCATTTTTTAAATTTAAATTTTTAGGCATTTAGAACAAGAATGAATATAACCGTTCAGGAGAACTAAAAACTAGAAATATCACTGAAGGTGATGAATACCCCCAGCTGGTGCCTGACAATATATACACATGTATGAGAAATTCAAGGGGCCATAACTCAATATATACTCATGTATGAGAAATTCAAGGGGCCATAACTCAACACGCCGACAATATGCACAACTAGGCTCGGTATCAATCATTCTTGTGAAGTTATATTGAATTCCGACCAAGGATTGCTGAGAAATAGTGTTCACAAAATATGGACATATATGAAATATGTATGAGAAATTCAAGGGAACATAACTCATTTAAAAATAATTCCAGTGCAACATGCCGACAATATGCACAACTAGGCTTGGTATAAATCATTCTTGTGAAGTAATATTGAATTCTGACCAAGGGTTGCTGAGAAATAGTGTTCACAAGAAATGTCCACAGACCAACGGACCGACCGTCAAGCGTGACTACTATATAGCCCCCATATACTATGTATCCCAGGGTATAACTATGAGTAATGTGTGAAACCTCAATAAATGTGTTTGAGGAATTTTAAGTAAATGACATAATATAATCCAAATAATAAAACTGGTTACACTTGACCAACACACTATAATTTAAAATCTATGAAGATAAAAAATATAATTTTTAAGAGTCTAAATAAATCCCTATTTTTAGCTTTTGAATGTACAATAATATTAACATATTTACATTAACCCTTTCCCTCATACGACAATTCTGCAGCAGACGACTTTGAACATATTTTGTCAAAAAATGGAAAATCTCTATAATTGAATGGATAACCCATGACGAAAAAATGGAAAACATTGTGTCAAAAGGAGAAATTGCTTGTATGAGGGAAAGGGTTAAGTCCAGATAAAAATCTATAGATAGATACAAATTAAGCTGTGCAGTCCCAAATGCCATAATTATGTTTGACTTTCGAAAGAGCACAGCTATATTTATAATTGAGGTATACATTATACGAAGAAACAGATACTATCATTACATCAACCTGACCTAGGTCAAGGTCATTTTGGAGATTTAAGGTTCTCATCTGTGTCTGTAACATATACAGGTGGGTGACTAGAATGAGACACAGAAGCCCTGTGAAACATCTTGTCAAATAAACCAACCTTGGACTTTCTCGGTGTTTTTTGCGGGATTAACGATGACATTCTTGAAGGTATTGGCGGTGCCTCAAAGTGGTTCTGACTGTCCCCTAATTTCTGTGGCAAAGGGGGTGGGGCACTGTCTTCATCAATGTCAAGGCTTTCTGTAATCAAAATCAGAACAAATAGATAAACAAAATGTGGTTAAATCTAAAGTTGGGGCAATTGATTGATTGTTTGGTGTTTTAACCTTTCCCACATACAACAAAACTGCAGCAGACGTCTTTGAAATCGTCTTGGCAAAAATTTGAAAAAAGGTTTGAAAGTCTTTAAATGAAAGATTTTATATTGAATAAAGTTGAAATCATTGTGGCAAAAGAAGAAATTGCTCATTATGACAATGTTATCAAAAGTTGTCTGCTGTGGAGTTGTCAAAAGGTGTCTGTATGAGGGAAAGGGAAAGCCGCTTTTAACATTGTTTTCAGTTATATCACGGTGCTTCCTGGTATAAGATACCAGTACTACTGTTCCATTTATCCTGACACCAGCCAGTCAGTCGTTATGCTAAGCCCACAGGAGGGCAGCCACTAATACCATTTTTAAGTCTTTGGTACGACCCAACCGGGAGTGGAACCCACAACTTCTCGCACCAAAGGCAGATGCTCTACCACTACCTCACCAAGGCAGTTAAAAACAGGTCTTTTATCCCACAATATCTCTATTATAACTTAACCAAACACTTTGCTGTTGGTACATAAAAGAGCCGTCTCATCATCATCATTTAGGGTTTAAACCTTTTCCTCATATAGACGCTTTCTGACGCCTCTGCAGCAGACAGCTTTTTGAAAACATAGTGACAAAAGAAGAAATTGCACAAAACGTGCAATTTCTCATTTTGCCACAATGTTTTCCACTTTTTGTCATAGGTTATCCATTCAATTATGGAGATTTTCTATGTTTTGACAAACTACGTTCAAAGTCGTCTGCTGCTGAATTGTCATATGAGGGAAAGGGTTAAGGGTCAAATAGGTATTTATGTATATGAAACATGCCTCTTATCTATGTATAAAGATTTCTATGAAAGAGATGAATGTTTTTGCCTCTACGATAGACCATTTGATTTTTTTTTTGTGAAACGAAGAAATAGCCCATGATGCATTAATGGTCCTTTTCCTAAACATTTTACAAATTTATCAATTTTTAACTTTAAATCTGTCGTCATAGCTGTGAATGTTGTCAGTGAAATCATACAAGACAAATCATGGTTTTGTTTAGGGGTAATGCTGTTTCGGGTGCATCAAGAAACTGGAAGGTTTATTTATAGAACAATACCTATCTTCATTGACAATTAAACAATGCCTGCATACAGACTCTTTCTGGCACCTCTACAGCAGATGACTTTTGAAAATATTGTGGCAAAAGGAGAAATTGCTCATAATGTTTTCAACTTTATTAAAAAATTATTCATCAATTTACAGATAGCTTCCTTATTTTTGAATTAATGTTTTCAAAGTCATCTGCTGCATATTTGTTGAATGTGGGAAAAGGTTAATTTTTCATCCAAAAAGCAGACAAAATACTTTGTGGAATTTTTATGGTATGGAAAAATATTAATCAACTCAGGTTGAAATTTAAAAAAAATTGTTTTGTTGTCTTAGGATATATTGAAATTGCAGAAGACTAAAAATATTTGCATATCGAAACATACTCACGAATTAGTTTGTCAAAATAGCTCTAGAATTATATCTCAAATGAAATTAACTTGTGGTTAAAAAACAAGTGTGTCACTATGTAGTTGCATTACATTATAATATATACGATGAAAATATCTCCATTCATTATGAAGAAACAGAAACAGATGGTAACAAGCAACATTCCATACTCATATCATAGCAAAGTTTAATATTGGAACACAGTGAAAAAAAGAGGAATTTAGTTCAGGAAAAAAAAAGATAAAAGCTAGCATTTTAATTCGTTCATTTCACCTGTTGGTGTACGCTTGGTTTAGATTCTTACGAGATAAACCTTTTCAAATATGCAGATGCGTTTTGAAGCATTTCTTTCAAAGTGGTCAACTCTTAACCCTTTCCCTCATATAGACGCTTTCTGACGCCTCTGCAGCATATGGCGTTTTGAAAACATAGTGACAAAAGAAGAAATTGCTCAAAACAAGCAATTTCTCCTTTTGCCACAATATTTCATCTTTTAGTCATAGGTTATCCATTCAATTATAGAGATTTTCCAATTTTTGACCAAATATGTTCAAAGTCGTCTGCTGCAGAATTATCGTATGAGGGAAAGGATTAACACCTTCCCACATACGACAAATCTGCAGCAGACAACTTTGAAAATATCTTTGCAAAAATAGGGAAAATGTCTGTAAATAAAAGTGTAATCTGCTGCAGATGTGTCAGAAAGCGTCTGTATGTGGAAAAAGGTTAAAACTGGGAAAGGCTTCAGTAAAGATAAAGATCAAACAAATCAAATCCTCAGGGGATCCAACATTATAATATATATTATAATCATGCAGATTTAAATCATTCCCATGTAAGACAACTCTGCAGAAATCTTTGTAACAACTTCAGGAAATATGAACTAGAACTATCACTGAAGATGATAAATACCCCCTAAACAGCACCTTGACCTACACCATAACTTAATAAGTAAAAGGAACAAGATGTGTTTGTGAAACACTGATGCCCCCCAATGGCAACATCTAGGTCAAAGGTCAAGGTCGCCAGGTCAAAAATGTTGGTACTGACAGAAAGGTCATGTCACAAGGAATACACATGTGAAATATGGTAGCCGTACCTGTTATGGTTCAAAAGTAGTGGTCAAGGATAAAGTTTTTTTCGAGAATGGCAACATCTAGGTCAAAGGTCAAGGTCGCAAGGTGAAAAATTTTGGTACTGACAGAAAGGTCATGTCACAAGGTATACACATGTGAAATATGGTAGCTTTACCTGTTATGGTTCAAAAGTAGTGGGGAAGGTTAAAAAAAAAATTGAGAATGGCAACATCTAGGTCAAAGGTCAAGGTCGCAAGGTCAAAAATGTTGGTACTGACAGAAAGGTCATGTCACAAGGAATACACATGTGAAATATGGTAGCCGTATCTGTTATGGTTCAAAAGTAATGGCCAAGGTTAAAGTTTTTTTCGAGAATGGCAACATCTAGGTCAAAGGTCAAGGTCGCAAGGTAAAAAATGTTGGTACTGACAGAAAGGTCATGTCACAAGGAATACACATGTGAAATATGGTAGCCGTACCTGTTATAGTTCAAAAGTAATGGCCAAGGTTAAAGTTTTTTTCGAGAATGGCAACATCTAGGTCAACGGTCAAGGTCGCAAGGTCAAACATTTTGGTACTGACAGAAAGGTAATGTCACAAGGAATACACATGTGAAATATGGTAGCCGTACCTGTTATGGTTCTAAAGAAGTGGTCAAGGTTAAAGTTTTTTTCGTGCAGACAGGCCAAAAACTACATCTAGGTCAAAGGTCAAGGTAGCAAGGTCAAAAATTTTGGTACTGACAGAAAGGTCATGTCACAAGGAATACACATGTGAAATATGGTAGCCGTACCTGTTATGGTTCAAAAGTAGTGGTCAAGGTTAAAGTTTTTTTTGTGCAGACAGACAGCAGACAGACCAACAGACAGACAGACGTGCAGACCAACAGACAGACCAAAAACTATATGCCCCCCGAATCGGAGATTCCGGGGGGGCATAAAAATAACTCTGTAAAATAACATGCAATTGTAACCCCTTTAGGATATGCACATCTCCTCTTGGTATAGAAGCTTCATGTAACATTTTATTGAATTCCACCCATTGGTTTGTAAGAAATAGGCCGGACAAAATATGGCTTACTTAATAAGTAAAAGGGCCATAACTCTGTAAAATAACATGCAATTGTAACCCCTTTAGAATGAGTTATGCTCATCTCCTCTTGGTATAGAAGCTTCATGTAAAATTTTATTGAATTCCACCCAGTGGTTTGTAAGAAATAGGCAGGACAAAATATGGCTTCCGACCGACCGACCGACCTACAGACAGACAGACAGACAAACCGACACAGTGACCCCCTATATACCCCCTCTTCTATAATAATATTAACCCTTTCCCACATACAATACATCTGCAGCAGACGACTTTATAATAATCAAGTCTTAAATATAGGAAATCTCTAAAAAGGATAGTATGATTATTGAATAGAATTGAAACTATTGAGACAAATGGAAGAATTGCTCATCATGAGCATTTTCTCAATTTGACACTATGATTTCAAAAGTCGTCAGAAAGCGTCTACATGAGGGAAATGGTTAAATAGTTGAAACATATTTCAAAGGCCTTCCAATGCAGATGTGTCTAAAACTGGGAAAGTGTTAAGTGTTTGTGTAACTTTAACCCTTTCCCTCATATAGACGCTTTCTGACGCCTTTGCAGCAGACGGCTTTTTGAAAACATAGTGACAAAAGAAGAAATTGCACAAAACGTGCAATTTCTCCTTTTGCCACAATGTTATCCATTCAATTATGGAGATTTTCTATTTTTTGACAAAATACGTTCAAAGTCGTCTGCTGCAGAATTGCCGTATGAGGGAAAGCGTTAAGGGTTATGCATAATTTTTGTTGGATAATGTTAATATATTGATTATTTTTAATCATTGTTTTATAAAACTAATACAAAATTAACTATTTTCTTGATACAGGTGACTTACAGCATTTGAAAACCGTGTTTAAACACTTTCCCTCATACGACAATTCTGCAGCAGAAGACTTTGAAAATATTTTGTCAAAAAATAGATAACCTCTATAATTGAATGTATAACCTATGACTAAAAGTGGAAAACATTGTGTCAAAAGGAGAAATTGCTTGTTTTGAGCAATTTCTTCTTTTGTCACTATTTTTTTAAAAAGCCGACTGCTGCAGAGGCGTCAGAAAGCGTCTATATGAGGGAAAGGGTTAAACAAATCTGCAGCAGACGACCTTGAACACATCCATACAACAAGAGGACCATGGGGGTCCTTAATCGCTCACCTGATTTAAATGAAATCAAATAACCTTCAATGTTCTTAAGCTATGCATACAAGGGTTAAAAGCAACGCCACCTGGTGGTCATGTTTATAAACAGATCGTAACGATTTCAACTATCTTGATAGAGGGTCACTCGAGGAACATTTGTGCCTAATTATTTTCAAATCAGTTAAGTTCTTTTGGTCAAGAAGATTTTTCAAGTTTCTGCTATGTACATATAAAGAAAACAAGCTCCCGCCCTCTGGGGGCCATGTTTTAACTGGTCAGAATATTTTGAGTAAGCTCACCCAAAATGCCAATAAAATAAGGCCAAAATCTTTGGATGAGAAGTTTTAATGGATTGGAATAATTTCGGTAGAGGGTTACCCAAGTAATAATTTGTGCAAAATAATTTTCAAATCAGCTTAGTACTTTAGGTCAAGAAGATTTTTGAAGTTTTAGCATTTTTCCCTATTTCTGATACCGCAGCAACCGAAGCTCTGCATGGAATTAAATTCTTTTAACAACTTTTAAAGAGGACCACCTAAGGAACATTCCTGTGAAATTATTTTGAGATCAGTTCATTGGTGTAGGAGAAGGAGTTGTTTTTTAGGAAAATGTGAACGGACGGATGATAAAACGCTGGATGCTAGACGGTGATTGATCATAATAGCTCACTAGAAATACGAGAAATCTTTAAATATGAAAATGCAATTAGTTAGGGTTGAAAACATTGTGAGGCAAAAGGAAAAAATTTCTCCTTTTTGTCACAATGCTTTCAAAAGTCGTCTGCCAAAGAGGCGTCAGAAAGCATCTGCATGTGGGAATTAAAGTCGTCTGTATCAAGGAAGGGAGGGGGGGGGGGGGGGGGGGGGGGGGGGAAGGACGAAATGAAAACAAAAGAAGGAGAGTACAATCAACACATGCCTTGGGAAGCAGAGAAAGTATATGATACAAATGTAGGCGTGGTGGCAGGAAGACTTGATGTGCTAATGCTGTGGCCACCTGGGAGAGTAGGGTTATCCATCCGCATAAACTGCGCACTATATCTCGCGCTGTTCCTCCGCTCGCGTTCAGGGTCTGGTCGAAGGGGGCGTTTTGGCGTCAGCTATGAAAGATAGAAACACGTAACCGTTAATCAACAATAAATGAAGCTGTAATATGTTGTTTAAAACAATTGTATTGTTATTTTGTTTCCAAAAAAAAAGTTAACATAGCATTCATTCATCAAAGAAAGATTTCTACATAGGCAGTCTTGTAATGAATAGAAAAGTTGATCATTAATTTCTCAAAAGAAGCATTTTAGAAATTACAAATTTGCATTTACAATAACCCTTTCCCCGCATGCAGATGTGTTTTGATTAGTCTGCAGCAGATGAATTTTGATAAAGAATGTGGCAAAACAAAGGATATGGTCATAATGAGCAATTTCACCTTTTGCCACAATGTTTTCAACTGTGTTAAGTCATTATATATCATATCCATTGTATTGTTGTATTATGGTTAATCATGCTTTAACCCTTTCCCTCATACGACAATTCTGCAGCAGACGACTTTGAACATATTTTGTCAAAAAATAGAAAATCTCTATAATTGAATGGATAACCTATGACTAAAAGTGGAAAACATTGTGGCAAAAGGAGAAATTGCTCGTTTTGAGCAATTTCTTTTTTTGTCACTATGTTTTCAAAAAGCCGTATGCAGCAGAGGCGTCAGAAAGCGTCTATATGAGGGAAAGGGTTAAAATAACTAAACAAGAGGGCCATGATGGCCCTTGAATCGCTCACCTGATTTATTTATTTTTGTTTACTTTAGCTATATAAGCCCCGCCCCCTGGCAGCCAGAGTTTCCAACCAATCAACTTGGCTTGAAGGAATCTGATAGAGGGTCACCCTAGGAACATTTCTGCAAAATTATTTGAAAATCGGCCAGATACTTTTGGAGGAGAAGATTTTTTAAGTTTTCACTATAGCCATATAATGCAAAATAGCCCTGCCCACTGGCGGCCATGTTTTTTGACCAATCAACATGGCTTGTAGGAATCTGAAAGTGGGTCATCCAAGGAACATTTCTACAAAATGATTTGAAAATCGGGCTGACACTTTTGGAGGAGAAGATTTTTTAAGTTTGCACTATAGCCATATAAGGCAAAATAGCCCCGCCCCCTGGCGGCCGTGTTTTTTGACCAATTAACATGGCTTGAAGGAATCTGGTAGAGGGTCATCCAAGGAACATTTCTACAAAATTATTTGAAAATCTGCCAAGCAGTTTGGGAGATGAAGAATTTTGAAGTTTTTTTCGTTTCGTTGCCATGGAAACCAGAATTCTGCATAGATCCCAAACATTTGAAGGAATTCTGGTGAGGTCATTGAGAGGATGCTTTCTGTGAAGTTTCATCCCAATTGACCCACTGGTTACTGAGGAGAAGATATTGAAGATTTTTTAAGTTTGCACTTTGGCCATATAAGGCAAAATAGCCCCCGCCCCCTGGCGGCCATGTTTTTCGACCAATCAACATTGCTTGAAGGAATCTGATAGAGGGTCACCCAAGGAACATTTCTACAAAATTATTTGAAAATCGGCCTGAAACTTATGGAGGAGAAGATTTTTTAAGTTTTCACTATAGCCATAAAAGGCAAAATAGCCCCGCCCCCTGGCGGCCATGTTTTTTGACCAATCAACATGGCTTAAAGGAATCTGATAGAGGATCACCCAAGGAACATTTCTACAAAATTTTTGAAAATCGGCCTGACACTTCTGGTGTAGAAGATTTTTTAAGTTTGCACTATAGCCATATAAGGCAAAAAATTGAAAATCTGCCAAGCAGTTTGGGAGAAGAAGAATTTTGAAGTTTTTTTCGTTTCGTTGCCATGGAAACCAGAATTTTGCATGGATCCCAAAAATTTGAAGGAATTCTGGTGAGGTCATTGAGAGGATGCTTTCTGTGAAGTTTCATCCAAATTGACCCACTGGTTACTGAGGAGAAGAAGTTGACGCACGACGGACGACGCACGCCGGACAAAAGGCGATCACAATAACTCACCTTGAGCAAAGCTCAGGTGAGCTAAAAACTGTACCAGAACCACATGTATGGTTCAGTACCCTTTCCGACATATAACAAAAATATGGAAAATCTTAGAATTGAATAGAGTTGAAAACATTGTGGCAATTACTCCCTTTTTTCCACATTGATTCCAACTCTATTCAAATAATCATACTTTCATTTAGAGAGATTTTTTATAATTTTGACTAGATATAAGTCTTCTATTGGAGATTTGATGTATGAGGGAAGGGCGTTAAATGTCATCTTCACCTAAGTATGAAGAAAAATTATTAGTCCATCCCTGTAACAGAAAAATAATAAATAGTGGGATATGAACAAGAGGCCCAAAAGGGCCAGCATCGCTGCACTGCCATAAGGCAAAATAGCCAAACTGTCTGTTCCCTATACTTTTTGTAGGAGTTGGGAATATTTCTATGAAATAATTTGAAAATGGGAGCAATATGTTCAAAGGCGGAGATTTCGAAAAAGTTTCGCCAAATGCATAAAGGTTAAAGGGTGTCACCCTCTGGTGACCATGGTTATTCAACCAATCAACATGTCTTGAAGGAATACGGTAGAGGGTCACCCGATGAACATTTCTACAAAACAATTTAAATATCGGGCCATCACATTTTGGGTAGAAAAAAAAAGGCCGAAAAAAGAAATAGCCCATTGAATTGTTTCTTGACCAATCAAACTGACATGAAGAAATCCATTAGAGGGCTACCCAAGGAACATTCCTGTGAAAAATCATATCAAAATCGTACCAGTGGTTTCTGTAACAGTGGTTTCTGAGGAGATGATTTATTTAAGTTTGCACTTTGGCCCTATAAAATGAAAATGTCCTATTTTGACAAATCAAGATAAGTTGATGAAATCTGGTAGAGGGTTATCCGATGAATACTCTAATGAACTTATATCGAAACATGGGCCAGTGCTCTCTGAGTAGAATCTTTTTTAAGTTTGTTTCTTTAATACCCCTTTATGCCATAGCACCTCGAGTTCTGACCATATCAAACAGATTTGACGGAATTTATGAAGAGGACATTGAGAGGATGCTTGCTGTGAAGTTTTATCGCAACTGGCCTAGTGACTTCTGCGGAGAAGACGTTTGAAGACAGACAGACAGACAGACAGAAAATTGAAAATTCCCCATAACATTAGCCCTTTCCCTCATTAGACGCTTTCTGACACCTCTGCAGCAGACGGCTATTTGAAAACCTCCAACGTTTTCAGAGACAATGGCCCTTGCAGTAAGTAGATTGTTATATTATTTATTAAATACACAAGTTTTCAAACTAACATGCAATCTATGTTTACATGAATGATGACATAAAACCTTAAGACTCATCCAAATTTAAGTCATTTGATGAAAATAATTAATAGTTTGAACAAATATATAGCCGTCAATTTTGAGACTGAGTAGAAAAGATTTCTGGCAAAGGGTATATTGCTTATTCAAAAAAAAAAAACCTGATTCTATATTGGTCTGAACCATTTTACATTATTTGTTCCTATGAATTACTCGTTTTGGCTACTTCCTGGATACCTCGCCAGTGCTTGTAGATCAATTATTTTAATCCCGACAGGGTTAAAACCCAAGACCATTGGATAATGAATGGTGCTTTCCACATTATGATTTTCTGATAGTTGAGGCGGAGATGCCATACATGATCTACAGTTAGCTCAGCAATCAAAACGTCATTACTTAATTGAATTAAACAAGATTTTGAGTAAAAACAGTAACCCTGAACAGGGAACAACATTCACCAATCTAACATGAGTGTTCAAAGGAACCCATTGTGTTACCTGTCAATATGTCAGTTAGGGAAAGTGTGAAAACTTAATCAAGATATTATGAAACCTGTGCATTAAGACCACCTTGGAATAGCAATTCCCTATATATAGCGACCATACTTTTAGTTTCCCAAATACTCATTTTCTGTATAAATGACCCTGTAATTAAAGACCACCTGTGAACAAAGACCAGATTGTTCACTTCTCATGGGTGGTCTTTAAACACAGGTTTGACTGTAAGTATAAAGTTTGGGCGTAGATTGGTTAAGAAGTGCTCAAGTTACAATTGGGACAAGACTAACTGAGCAACAGTTCACCAATTAAGCCTTTCTCTCATACGACAAATCTGCAGCAGACGACTTTGAACATATTTTGTCAAAAAATGGAAAATCTCTAAAATTGAATGGATAACCTATGACTAAAAGTGGAAAACATTGTGGCAAAAGGAGAAATTGCTTGTTTTGAGCAATTTTTTCTTTTGTCACGCTGTTTTCAAAAAACCGTCTGCTGCAGAGGCGTCAGAAAGCGTCTATATGAGGGGGAAGGGTTGAGTGGCCATAACTTTTGAGTGTCTGGAATGATCTGAATGGAATGTGGTTTACATATTGTTCCCATAAACATTGTGACCAAGTGTGTTGAAGATTGGATAAAGACTCCTCATGATAGAGAGCATAAAAAAGCTAATTCAGCAGTTTTCACCAATTAACCCTTTCCCTCATACAGACGCTTTCTGACGCCTCTGCAGCAGACAGCTTTTTCAAAACATTGTTACAAAAGAAGAAATTGCTCAAAACGAGCAATTTCTCCTTTTGCCACAATGTTTTCCACTTTTAGTCATAGGTTATCCATTCAATTATAGAGATTTTTGTTTTTTTGACAAAATATGTTCAAAGTCGTCTGCTGCAGAATTGTCGTATGAGGGAAAGGGTTAAACCGTGTGACCAATCCTGGTTAACCCTTTCCAACAAACAGATGCTAGCATTTCTGACACCTTTGCAGCAGACGAGTTTTGAAAACATTGTAGCAAAAGGCGAAATTGCTCATGAGAAAATTCACCATTTGCCTCAATATTTCAAACAGTTACCATAGTTTCACCTACATGCTTTCAAAGTCATCTGCTGCAGATTTGTTGTATGAGGGAAAGGGTTAAGATTGAATAAGGATTGCCCAAAATAGAGATAGGACCAAGATAATTTTGCAAATTTTCACCTATTAAGGGGTTGACACTCCGAAAGGTCTAGGGCAACAGGGAGGGCTAGAAACCAGATTCAAATCAGATTTTGTAACCATAAAAACATGTGACCAAGTTTGGTATAGATTGGAAAAGGATTTTTCAAGTTAGACATTCTATAAAGAAATTCTTCCTTTTTAAACAATGTTTTGGACCCATTGTAAGCAAATTATACTGTTATGGCATCAAAAAATGTTTTTTAGTTATTCTTTACCCGTTCGTATATACGACAAATGCACCGGTAGGTAGGTAAAAATATGGAAAATCTCTGTAAAAAAAAGTAATAATTGAAAAGAGTTGAAAACATTGCGACCCATGGACAAATTGCTCATTATTATGAGCTATTCTCTTCTTGTCACAATGTTTTAAAAATCAGTCTGCTATATTTTAGGGAAAGCGTTAAAGGTGATAATTTCAAAAATCATATCATGAAAATGAATAACCCACAATACAATATCACCACATGCCAATCATGAACTAATATCTTACTAAATATGCTGGATATTGGAACTGCAAAGACTTCAAAAATCATAATCCACAAATGATTAAAGATAAGTAAGTTAAATATACCACAAACTTTAACCCTTTCCCAGATGCAAATGTATGTTGATGCATCTGCAGCAGATAGCTTCTTAAAACACTGAGGCAAAAGGAGGCAAAAGGAGATGTTAGCAATATCTTCTTTTGCCTCAATGTTATCAACTCATTTAATATTTTTACTTTCATTTATAGCAATTTTCCACATACACGAGTAATCTGCAGCAGATTTTGTTAATTTAAGAAATGGCTTATTAACCCTTTCCCTCATACAGACGCTTTCTGACACCTCTGCAGCAGACAAGTTTTGAAAACAGGATGTGACAAAAGAAGAAATTGCGAAGAAATTGCTCAAAAAAAGAGTAATTTCTCTTTTTGCCACAATGTTTTCAACTTCTTTCAGTAATAGTATTTTCATTTGTAAAGACATTCCATACTTTTTTGTTTAGAGGTTCTCCATGTCGTCTGCCACGGATTTGTTGTATGTGGGAAAGGGCTAATTAACAACAGTTAATAAAACAAGGCATTTCACATTTAGAATCAACATTTTAACCCTTTTCAACATGTATACGCTTTCAGATGCCTCTGCAGCAACTTACTTTTGAAAACGTAGCAATTTTTCCTATTTGCCACAAAGTTTTCAACTTTATTAAATAAATAGTTCTTTCAGTTATAATGATTTTCTATGCTTTTGAATAGTGTTTTCAAAGTCGTCTGCTGCAGAGGAATCAGAAAGCGTTTGAATGTGGGAAAGGGTTATAGGACTGGTTTTCACTGAACCCTATCCCTCATGTAGGCAATTTCTGCATGCAGCAGACGACTTTTGAAACTATTGTCACAAAAGGAGAAATTGCTCCTTATTGCCACAATGTTTTAAACTCTTTCTAATAATAAAATTGTCATTTAGCAAGATTTTCCGTATATTAGCATAGATTGTTTTCATTCAAAGATATCTGCTGCAGATTTGTTGTATGTGGGAAAGGGTTAAATATGATACACTGACAGCAATTTATCCTTTTACCACAACGTTTTTTAAAAAGCTTCTGCTTCAGACATGTCAAAATACATCTACATGTGGGAAAAAGTTAAAAATTGCAAATCAGGTCAACTGTCCTGTTACTGTAGCTCAAAGCATTATTATAATTTGGACACCTTAATAAATAATGTAAATCGTTTTTACTCCCAACTTAATTTAGAAACACGTACACATCAAGCCATTTCCCTGAAAAAGATATTCAGGCCCAGAAAACCTCTGTGCCAAAGTATGGAAAATCTCTCAAAACAAAAGCTTTATTAATGGAAAAAGTCTAGAACATTTTGTCAATATGAGCTATTTCTTCATTTACCTAAATATTTTTAGTAGTTTTCAGCTGCAAATGCGTCAAAATGCATCTGAATGTCGGAAAGGGTTAACTACACATCAACTCAAAATAATAATTAGTTAATTTAAGCTTGAAACATTGTACAAAATGAAAGCATTTTTCTATATTTTGTGGCATACAATACCATATAATCTATCAAATATTCTGCAGCATCTTGAAAGTGTAGAGAGAGGACTTTGTTGCATTAAACAAGAGCTGTTCGCAAGACAACATGCTCGACTATTTGGCCATTTGATACTATAGTCAACAGTTGTTACTGAGATAGTGGCTTGATAGTGTAGTACTATAAATCAACCCAAATTTCTAACTTCAACAAGGGCCATAATTTAAAATAAATTCAGTCATGAGTTACCTAACCTGATTGTTTGCTACCTTTAAAGACTATATTGAAGTTTAAAATAAATCCCTGAGTGGTTACTGAGTTATTGCATGATAGTACCATGCATGCACAACTTAACCAAATGTTCAAAGTCAAACAAGGGCCATAATTTGTACTAAATTCATACAAGAGTTATCTAACTTGACTGTCTGACACCCCTGAAGACTTGAATAAAGTTTCAAGTCAATATCATTAGGGGTTACTGAGATATAACCATGATAGTACCTTGTATGCTAAACTTTAACCAGAATTTCTAAGTAAAAAATGGGCAATAACTTGCATTAAATGCAGGATAGAGTTATCTTACTTGACAATACACATAGGTGTGATAGTTGGGAAGAGTTGTATAAGGTTTCAAAGCAATGCATCAAGCAAATACTGAGATATGGACTCTTAATGTAGTTGCACGCACACATTTAACCAGAATTTCTAAGTAAAAAAGGGGCCATAATTTGCAAAATATGATAGATATAGATTTATCATACTTGATTGTTTACATAGGTGTGCTGGTTGCGAAGAGTTGTATAAAGTTTCAATGCAATGCATCAAGCAGTTACTAAGATATGGACTCTTAATGTAGTTGCACGCACAACTTTGACCAGAATATCCAGGTATAAAAAAGGGGCATAATTTTGTCAAAATCTGATACAGAGTTTTGGGACCTGTCCTGCAAGGTCATTTGATGATGTCCAATAAGTGTGTGAAGTTTCAAGCAATAGCATCTGTGGTTTGTGAGAAAAAGCCTTGCATGCAAAACGTTAACTAAAGTTGCAACGCCGACGCCGACACACTAGTGACTGTAATAGCTCTCCATATTCTTTGAATAGTCAAGCTAAAATTAAATCAGTGGAAAAAACATTTCAATATTTCAAACAAAAAGAAATTAATTATAAAAGAATAAACAAAAATGCTCAGACAACAACATTTGATGTCTCTTCAGAAGACAACTTTGACAAATGAAAAATGTTATGGAAAAAGGAGAAATTATTCAAAACAAGCAATATTGAAATTTGCCATGAATGCCTTCAAATCTGCATTAAGCCTTTCCCACAATCATGTAGACACTTTCTGATGGCTCTGCAGCAGAAGACCGTTAACCCTTTCCCTCATATAGACGCTTTTTGACGCCTTTGCAGCAGACAGCTTTTTGAAAACATAGTGACAAAAGAAGAAATTGCACA
This sequence comes from Serripes groenlandicus, assembly GCA_031761405.1. NCBI lineage: Eukaryota > Metazoa > Mollusca > Bivalvia > Cardiida > Cardiidae > Serripes > Serripes groenlandicus. Next base: position 16,117,095 of record JASEVX010000009.1, on the reverse strand, counting down.
AAACGTCCAATGTTTTGTCATAGGTTATCCATTCAATTATGGAGATTTTCTATGTTTTGACAAAATACGTTCAAAGTCCTCTGCTGCAAAATTGTTGTATGAGGGAAAGGGTTAAAAATATTGTGGCAAAAGTAGAAATTACTCATAATGAGCAATTTCTTCATTTGCCACAACAGTATAAACTCTTTTCAATAATAAACCTTTCATATAAAGAGAATTTCTAAATTTCTGCTTAAATAATTTCAATGTCATCGGCTGCAAATTTGTTGTACGTGGGGCCGGTTTAATTTTTCAGAAAGTTATTCCTCACATGATTTCAAAGCAGACAATTCTAAAAAGGCTAATTAGGTGTATAAGTATACCCACGAGGCAACTTATGAAAACATTGTGGCAAGAGAAACATTTGCTCAAAATAAGTAATTTCTCCTTTTGCCAAAATATTTTCAACTACATTATTTGATCATAATTCCTTAATAATATGGGGATTTACCATATTTTAAAAAGTCAATATGTTTTCTAAGTAATCTGCTGCAAAAATGGTTTCATGTGGTAAATTTTAGAATTGCATATAGATGGAGTGAACAATGAAGGAGTATGTGCAATAAAAGCTAATTCTGCAAAATAAAAACTTAAATCAGGTGGTGTTCTGTGTAAAAAGTTAAAATGTCTATCCATGAAAATACAGTTATTAAAAAGAGTTGAAAACATTGTGGCAAAAGAGAAAACACAACGCATCACAAGCAATTTCTCCTCCTGCCATGATGTTTTCAAACGTCATCTGCTGCAGAGGCGTCAGAAAGCATAAATGGGTTAACCCTTCTCCAACTGCTGAGGAGTTTTGACACTCTTGCAAACATTATGGCAAGAAGAGTAGTTGTTCAAAATGAGAAATTTCTCATTTTAAAACAATTTTTCATTTATATTTCATACAACCTTCAGTTTTAGGAATATTTCATCTTGTTTAACCCTTTCCCACATTTAGACGACTTATGAAAGCATTGTGACAAAAGAAGAAGTTGCTCAAAATGAGCAATTTCTCCTTTTCCCACAATGTTTTAAACTCTTTTAGTAATCATACCTAAATTTGTTTTTGCATCAATTCTTTCAAAGTTGTCTGCTGCAGATTTGTTGTATGTGGGAAAGGTTTAAGAGACGTCTGCTTCAGATTGATTCCATGTAAGAAATATATTCATGACTCTTTTTTCCACAGAACACACCAATAACATAAAATGAGCTTAATTTTTAACACCCTTTTCCTGATCTACAACTTCGGTCTTGTCCAATTTAACTCTTTCCCACATACAACAAATCTGCAGAACAACAACTTTGAAAACAATTTTTGCAAGAATATGGAAAACCACTATAAATGAAAGTAAATTGTTGGCTAAAATTGTTTTTCTGCAGATTTTGAAAACATTGTGGCATATTTACCCTTTTTCGCCACAATGTTTTCAAAAGTCGTCTGCTGCTGAGGCATCAGAAAGCGTCTGTATGTAAAAAAAGGGTTAATATCTGTTGTTGATTTTAAATCAGGAAAAAGTACAAAACACCAGGGTAAGAAAGAAGCAACCAAACAAAAAACCACAATACATGCCTGTTCATTTAACTCAATGGGGTTTTCAAGCGAATTGCGGTTAGAATCGGGCGAGTCTGAACTACTGGCCGTGCTAATCTGTGACGACCGTTTTAATTTACGATTAACCTTAGTATGGAGGGTTGACTTAATGGGCGTCTTCTCCTTCACCCAAACTGACGGGATGCGATTCTGGGTTGGTTTTGGAGGCGGGTTGTTCACAGCATTGTTCGGAGTTGCATAGACGTTGTTCATGCTTCCACCAGCAGCTCTGTAAAATAATACACAATTCTCAAATCGTTAATAAATTAAAATAAGCTATGTCAGGGGGATAAAAAGGGGGTAAATGTTAATAAATTCAAATAAGCTGCGTCGAAGGAATAAAAAGGGGGGTAAATGTTAATAAATTCAAATAAGCTATGTCAAAGGAATAAAAAGGGGGGTAAATGTTAATAAATTCAAATAAGCTGTGTCAAAGGGATAAAAAGGGAGTAAATGTTAATAAATTTAATTAAGCTTTGTCAAGGGGATAAAAAGGGGGTTAATGTTAACAAATCGAAACTAGAAATATCACTGAAGGTGATGAATATCCCCAGCTGGTGCCTGACAATATACATATGTATGAGAAATTCAAGGGGCCATAACTCATTTAAAAATAATTTGAGTGCAACACGCCGACAATATGCACAACTAGGCTAGGTATCAATCATTCTTGTGAAGTTATATTGAATTCTGACAAAGGGTTGCTGAGAAATAGTGTTCACAAGAAATGTCTACAGACCAACTGTTTATGAGAAATTCAAGGGGCCATAACTCATTTAAAAATAATTCCAGTGCAACACGCCGACAATATGCACAACTAGGCTTGGTATCAATCATTCTTGTGAAGTTATATTGAATTCTGACCAAGGGTTGCTGAGAAATAGTGTTCACAAGAAATGTCTATAGACCAACTATGTATGAGAAATTCAAGGGGCCATAACTTATTTAAAAATAATTCCAGTGCAACACGCTGACAATATGCACAACTAGGCTTGGTATCAATCATTCTTGTGAAGTTATATTGAATTCTGACAAAGGGTTGCTGAGAAATAGTGTTCACAAGAAATGCCCAGACCAACAGACCGACCGACAAACCGACCGTCAAGCGGGACTCCTATGTAGCCCCCATATACTACGTATCTGGGGGTATAATAAGCTATGTCAAAGGGATAAAAAGGGGGTAATGTTAATAAATTCAAATAAGCTATGTCAGGGGGTTAAAAAGAGGGTAAATGTTAATAAATCCAAATAAGCTATGTCAGGGGGTTAAAAAGGGAGTAAATGTTAATAAATTTAAATAAGCTTTGTCAAGGGGATAAAAAGCAGGTAAATGTTAATAAATCCAAATAAGCTTTGTCAAGGGGATAAAAAGCAGGTAAATGTTAATAAATCCAAATAAGCTATGTCAGGGGGTTAAAAAGGGGGTTAATGTTAATAAATCCAAATAAGCTGCGTCAAAGGGATAAAAAGGGGGTAAATGTTAAAAAAAATCCTACCAGAACAGATAATGGGAAAAAGATGAAGTAAAAGTTTGAAGCTGGTCTGCATGCCAGAACAACAACATTAACTCTTTCCCACTTTTAGACACATTATGACACATCTGCAGCAGACAACTTTTGAAAAAGGTGGTGCAAAAGGTGGAATTGCTCATAATGAGTTATTATTTCCATTTTTCACAATGTTTTCAAATCTTATTTGATAATTATACTTTCGTTTACAATGTGATTTTCCATATTTCTGCACAATATGCTTTCAAAGTTATCTGCTGCAGACTTGTAGAATGGGGAAAGAAGTTAACATTCAACCAGGATTCAACATTGTTGAAAACTTGCTTAACCCTTTCCCTCATACAACAATTCTGCAGCATATGACTTTTAATCCTTTCCCTCATACGACAATTCTGCAGCAGACGACTTTGAACATATTTAGTCAAAAATCCCTATAATTGAATGCATAACCTATGACTAAAAGTAGAAAACATTGTGGCAAAAGGAGAAATTGCTTGTTTTGAGCAATTTCTTCTTTTGTCACTATGTTTTCAAAAGGCCGTCTGCTGCGGAGGCATCAGAAAGCATCTATATCATATGAGGAAAAGGGTTAACAAGAGCTGTCCAATATTCCAACGCTTATTAGTTACGGAGATATGGACTCTTATGTAGTAAAATAATAAAGGAAATATGAGCAGATTGAGATTACTGACTAACAGACAAGCTCTGGTTATATAGTATTATTAGGCCTATCCAAACTAAAGAAACCTGTAACCTATCATTATAGTGTACAGCATTAGTATCTACAAAGCTTATACATGTATAGACTAACACATTCATATTATCCCTTTCCCACAGACGCATTCCGACGCACGTGCAGCCGACGACTTTTGAAATCATTGTGGCAAAAGGAGAAATTGCTCATAATGAGCAATTTCTCCATTTGCCACAATGATTTTCAACTCTATTAAATGATAATAGAATCATTTATAGAGATTTTCTATATTTTGGGAGTTGATAAATTTCAAAATCGTCTGCTGCAGATTTATTGTATATAGGAAATGGTTAATATCAGGCCTCCGGAAGACCGGAATTGTGCGGGTCTGGTCAAGTTTTTTAACTCGCCAGACCGTTTTCAATCTTTAATCTTGTAAAAAAAATTCTTGTATGTGGGAAAGGGATAATCAATAAAATGGCATTAGTGGGACAATTCTGCTGAGAACCTACAACATGGGTAATTGGGATGAATAGATGTTATATCGAGATATATTTGTTCTACATTTCCATATATATATGCCTATGCCTGTGTACTTCTAAGCACTAAACTTTAGCCCTTTCCCACATTCAGACGCGACTGCAGCAGCCAACTTTCATAAACTTTGGCAAAAAAGGAGAATTTGCTCATTGTGGGCAATTTCTTCCCTAGCTGGCCACAGTACTTTCAACTCTATTTAATGATTAATCTTTCATTCTTATAAAAGATTATTCATACTTTCAAAATTGTCTGCTGCAGATTTGTTGTATGTGTGTGAAAGGCTTAACCCTTTACCTCATATAGACAATTTCTGATGCCTCTGCAGCAGACGGCTTTTTGAAAACAAAGTGACGAAAGAAGAAATTGCTCAGAACGAGCAATTTCTCCTTTTGCCACACTGTTTTCCACTTTTAGTCATAGGTTATCCATTCAATTATGGAGATTTTCTATTTTTTGACAAAATATGTTCAAAGTCGTCTGCTGCAGAATTGTCGTATGAGGGAAAGGGTTAAAAGAGAACCCATAACCCTTCAGCTCTTGATTAAAAATAATTGCTTGTAAATTAGGTTGAATCTCTGATGTATTCATTCATGATTTTTTTGCTCTCCAATGATGCTGCATGAAAATAGATCTTATTTCATATCAACAATAGATAAAGATAAACTATCAATCCTTGTTTATCATATTGAGGGCTTGGCGTGAAACAGTTGTAACTCAAATTGGTATTTTTTTAACAAGGTTAATCACCTCGCCATAAAGTCTTTATAAGCGTTAAATCATTTTTCTTGGTAAACAATTGAAATTTAGGTGCCATTGCTCGTTCTGAGCAATGGCACCTAAATTTGCATTGTTTACAAAGGGGTCAAAATTGCCCCTAAACCAGGGTTTTCAAAAAAGGTTTTTAGTTACAACCATTTCATGCCCAGCCCTCGATATTATCTTATGAGAAAAATATCTACCAAATTCAACCCAAATTCAAAGTAAATGTACAGCTCGAAGACAAACATTCAACATTTTAACCCTTTTCTCCATACAGATGCTTTCTAAAGACTCCGCAGCAGACTTTGAAAACATTGTTGCAAAAGGAGAAAAAGCTCATAATGTTCAATTCTGTCTTTTGCAACAATGTTTTCAACGCTATTCAATAATTATGTACTTTTATTCATGGATATTTCAAATGTTGTCTGCTTCAGATTTGCTGTATGTTGAAAAGGGGGTTAACCTTTCACCTAAATATCCTATTTTTGTTTATAAATCTTCCAAATTGAAAGACAGCTATGAACTATTTGTAATTTGTGGCTTGTATAGACAAAACAGAATGTGTAACCAAGTTAGATGAAAAATATAGAATTCATCATAATAATTTGAGATGTTTTAGAATGTTTAATCCTTTCCCTCATATAGATGCTTTTTGACGCCTCTGCAGCAGACGGCTTTTTGAAAACATAGTGACAAAAGAAGAAATTGCTCAAAACAAGCAATTTCTCCTTTTGCCACAATGTTTTCCACTTTAAGATATAGGTTATCCATTCAATTATAGAGATTTTCTATTTTTTGACAAAATATGTTCAAAGTCGTCTGCTGCAGAACTGTTCTTTGAGGGTAGGGTCAACGTTTTTAATTATATTCAATAATTATCCTTATCTCATAAAAATATGGATAATCTCTATAAATGAAAGCATCGTTATTGAATACACTTAAAACTATTTTTTTTTCTCACAATATGTATGTTCTAAAGTCTTCTAATGCAAATGATTAACAAGAGCACCGTGTACGGCACAGACGCGCGACTGATAGGGAGAAAACAGAAAAAAAAAAAATGAGCTGAACAAAAAACCTTAACCGGACGACCACGCCGCGGACGACGCCAGGGTCATGACAATAGCTCTCGCTTTTTCAAAAGTCAAGCTAAAAATGCGTCTGCAAGTGAGAAAATGTATAAATACATGTAGATCATATCAGGTGAAAGGGCTGTGACTTAACTTAACTGTTTAATAAATCTTCTAACCCTTTTAGGCCAAGTATATGTAGGTCAGTGACATTTAACCCTTTCCGACATATAGACGCTTTCTGACGCCACACCAGCAGATGACTTTTGAAAAAATTGTGATAAAAGGAAAAAAATGCTCATAAAGAGCAATTCCTTCCTTTTGCCACAATGATTTCAACTTAATACAATATTTGTTCTCCCATTCATAGATCATACTGTCCCTATTTTTGCCCAATTGTTTTCAAAGTTGTCTGCTGAAGATTGGTTGTAAGTTCGAAATGATTAAAATTATATGGTTAAAAATATGGTTAGAAATATTCTGCCGTCCTCAAACCATTCCTACTTGCAAACGGCTTTTAAAAACATTGTGGCGAAATTGCTCATTTATCAATGTTTTCATCTCTATCAAATACATATACTTTTATTTGAATCATCAAATGTATAATAATGTTAAGCCTTTCCCCACATGTAGACACATTTTGATGCCTCTGCAGCAGACAACTTTTGAAAAAAAATTTGGCAAATGAAGCAAATTGCTCATGTTAGTTTATTCAATAAAAAACACTTTCAATTATAGAGATATTCCTTAACTTTTGCCCTAATGTTTACAAAGTTGTCTGCTGCAGACTTGTTGTATGTGCGTAAAGATTAGTGATAATAAAATATTTTCAATATATCTTTATTAATAGTGTAATACATATTCTTGTCATAAATGAGTTTGTTACAAGTGAAATAGTGCTTGACACATATAGTTCACATCTATCTATAAAAGCAATACCTTCTAACTAGATTGGACTTTTTCTTCCTAAAGAAACACAACAATAAAATCATAATAATACTGAAATGTAACATTCAATCATTGCCTGCCCATCTATTCACTATCATTTTTACCCCTCCTTTCCCTCACACAGACATACTTTTGTCTCCACTGCAGCAGATGATGACGATGTGTGTAAACATTGTGCCAAAAGGAGAAAGTGCTCTTAATGAGCAATTTCTCCTTTTGGCACAATGTTTTCAACTCTTTTTAAATACAGTCAAACCTGTGCTAAAGACCACCTTTATATAGCAATTACCTGTCTATAGCAAGCACACTACTTATTTCCAAATCAATCAATAATTATTTTCTGCTTAAATGACCAACCACACAATTAAAGAACTACCTGTGAACAAAGACCCGATTATTCACTTCCCATGGGTGGTCTTTAAACAGAGGTTGGACTGTATGACTTTCATTTACTGAGATTTTTCACATTTTTGCAAAGACGTTTTCGAAATCGTCTGCTGAAGATTTGTTGTATAGTGGAAAGGGGGTAAGCAGGCACTCATTAACCCATTACTTCACATGGCTTTTCATAGGTCGTCTGCTTTACAATCGTCAGATGAAAAATTTCATCAATCTAGAAAACTAATATGATTCTATTGATAAAGAGTTGAAAATATTGCAAAAAAAGGTGAAATTGCTTGTTTTAAAGCGACTGAACTCCAGATACCCAACTGTCGAAAAAAAAAAAAAAAAAATCCAATTTTAAGAAAAAAAGTGTTATGTTTGTATTTGGGGCATTAAAATATGATAACTGAGATATTACATACCCCTATAATCGGTGAGATCTTGTTTTCGATAATTCCATTGCAAATTCTACCCTGTCAGTAACGGGGTAAGTATTTTTAAATAGGAAACCCCTTCATCGGGACAATTGAAAACGACTCAAGTTCACTTTATTGATAAAAAACGATACATTTTTTTTTTTTTTCCGAGCCATCTGGATTTCAATCGCTTTAAGCAATTTCACCTTTTATTACAATGTTTTCAAAAGTCGTCTGCAACAGCAGGTGTCAAATGTCGTCTGTGTGAAGTAATGGGTTAAAAGGACATGTTCAATAAATACCATAAAGTACATGCTTCTATATTCAACCTGCGTGCTATACGGAAATCTAGTGACACCACTTCACTAATTTAGAGTGAATATCTCTTTTTTTTTCCCCACAATGTTTTGAGAAGAAATCTCCTGCGTAAGAAACAAACTGTATCTTTGAGGTTATAGGTTAACCCTTTCCCTCATACAGAGGCTTTCTGATGCCTCGGTGTAAGAAACAAACTGTATCTTTGAGGTTATAGGTTAACCCTTTCCCTCATACAGAGACTTTCTGATGCCTCGGTGTAAGAAACAAACTGTATCTTTGAGGTTATAGGTTAACCCTTTCCCTCATACAGAGGCTTTCTGATGCCTCGGTGTAAGAAACAAACTGTATCTTTGAGGTTATAGGTTAACCCTTTCCCTCATACAGAGGCTTTCTGATGCCTCGGTGTAAGAAACAAACTGTATCTTTGAGGTTATATGTTAACCCTTTCCCTCATACAGAGGCCCTCTGCATCTGCTGTTGAAAACATTCAAGTAGCTCATAATGAGCAATTTCCCCTTTGGCCACAATATTTTTACCTATATCCATAATTGTTCTTTCATTTATAGAGTTTTCAAATGTTTTGCTACATGATTTCAAAAGTCCACTGATGCAGATTTGTTGTATGGGGAAAAAGGTTAAGCAAAAACTTGCGGGAACTAAGGTTGATCACAAAGATGGAAGGCTCTACGATATGATAAAATATATCAATGCATTTGGGGTTGACAACAACTAACGATTACATTATTTGGAATGAGCCAATCTAAAACTGCAAGCCCCAGCACTACTATATGGAAGATTATCAACTGCCCAGATTATGTAAAATGTTCCCTTTATGACATATACAGTACATGCTTTTTGACACCTCTGCAACAGATGACAAGAGGGCCATCATGGCCCTGGATCGCTCACCTGATTTTATTTATTTTTACTTTAGCCATATAAGACCCGCCCCGTGGCGGCCATAGTTTTTGACCAATCAACATGGCTTGAAGGAATCTGATAGAGGGTCACCCTAGGAACATTTCGACAAGAAGACTATAGCCATATAATGAAAAACAGCCCCGCCCCCTGGCAGCCATGTTTTTCGACTGATTCACATGGCTTGAAGGAATCTGATAGTGATTCATTTAAGGAACATTCATACAAAATTATTTGAAAATGGAAGAAGAAGTTCTTTTTTTAGTTTCGTTGCCATGGAAACCAGAATTCTGCATGGATCCCAAAGGTTTTAAGGAATTCTGGTGAGGTCATTGAGAGGATGCTTTTTGTGAAGTTTCATCACAATTGACTAAGGAGAAGATGATGACGGATGACACACAATTGACGAAGCACACCGGACACCGGACAAAAGGCGATCACAATAACTCACCTAGAGCATTTTGTGCTCAGGTGAGCTAACAATATGCCAAAATATTTTCAACTCATAGTAATTATACAATGTATATGTACTTTGAATTATAGAGAATTTCAAAACTTATGCCTGGATATTTCAAAAGTTGTCTGCTGCAGATTTGTTGTATGTGAGAAAGGGTTTTATATTACATCACCATACACTTTAAAAAAACATACTAAAAATAGCCATAAATGCTGCTACTTTTATCAAAATATACAGAAAGTGACCAGAAATTACATCAATTTTCATTGATAGTATTTGTAAAATATTATTCAAGTAGTCCATTGATACAAGAGTAATTATCACTCAAGACTTTACCAGCTACCCTTGCCCACATGCAGATGCATTTTGATGCAAAAGCAGCAGACAACTTTTAAAAATGTTGCGGCAAAAGGTGATATTGCTCTTACATGATATAAGAAATTTCTCCTTTGCTCACAATGTTTTCAACTTTTTTTAACAATTAAGCAATCTTTTATGAAGATTTTTCAGGTTTTTGTCACCATGTTTTCAAGGTCGTCTGCTGCAGATTTTTTGTATATGGGAAAGGATTAACACTCATGCTCTGGCAATCGCTAATAACATGCACTCGAATATCAGTCTGGACAGAAATAATTCTGTTCAAAAAGTACGATGGTATATCATCCATTTATCACATAAAGTCCTCTCTGGGAGTGTCAAAATTCCATTACATAAATATAATATGCCACTACTAGTTTGGTTTCCAGTATAAAACTCAAGTCTTTGTTACAACATGAAAAGTCAAACTAAAACAAGAGGGCCATGATGGCCCTGGATCGCTCACCTTAATTATACAATGTACTACAATGCAAAATACAATGCAAAATACATCAGGACAATTATTCTGAATGCAACCTCCACAGTGTTAACAATATTTTCCTTCATTTGTCCTAGTGATCTATATTTTTTTACCTGATATGACCCATATTCCAACATGTTGTCTAGATATTATCAAGACAACATTCTGACAAATTTTCAACTTGCTCAAAGTAAAAATGCGGCCTCCGGAGTTTGAACAATATTTTCCTTTATTGACCTTTATTGACCTTGTTTCTGACTCTACATGATCCATATTCGATCTTGGCTTAGATAGCATTTAGATAAACATTCTCATAAAATGTCAAGCTGCTGTACCAAAAAATGTGTCTTCTACAGAGTTAACAAGATGTTCCTTCAATTTGGCCTAGTGACCTAGTTTCTGACCTAATATGACCCATATTCGAACTTGGCCTAGATATCATTTAGACAAACATTCTGACCAAATTTCAAGCTGCTGAAGCAAAAAATGTGGCATCCAAAGTGTTAACAAGATTTTCCTTCAATTTGGCCTAGTGACCTAGTTTTTGACCCTGCATGATCCATATTCGAACTTGACCTAGATATCATTTAGCTCAACATTCTGACCAAATTTCAAGCTGCTGAAGCAAAACATGCGGCTTCTACAGAGTTAACAAGATTTTCCTTCAATTTGGCCTAGTGACCTAGTTTCTGACCCAATATGACCCATATTTAAACTTGACCTAGATATCTTTAAGACAAACATTCTGACAATATTTCAACCTGTCAAGTTGAAAATGTGGCCTCTACAGTGTTAACAAGATTACCCTTCAATTTGGCCTAGTGACCTAGTTTCTGACCCGATATGACCCATATTCGAACTTGACCTAGATATCTTTAAGACAAACATTCTGACAAAATTTCAAACTGCTGAAGCAAAAATTGCGGCCTCTAGAGTGTTAACAAGATTTCGCTTCAATTTGACCTAGTGACCTCGTTTTTGACCTCATATGGCCCAGTTTCGAACTTGTCCAAGATTTGATGGAGATGAATGTTCTGATACACTTTCATGAAGATTGGATGCAAAATGTAGCCTGTAGAGTGTTAACAAGCTGAAATGTTGACGACGCACGACGGACGACGCACGACGGACGGACGCCGGACAAAATGTGATCACAATGGCTCACCTTGCACTGCGTGCATAGGTGAGCTAAAAATGACGTCACGTCAGCGGTTTCACATTAAAACGATTAATAGTCACTTTTGGTGCCAAAACCGGCAAATTTCATGTACATTTTTTTCTGAATAAGCCTCATGAATAATGTTATGTGATTAGTAGAATATCTCACTTGTGTTTATTTATTATCACTTTTAATAACTTGTAAACTAAGCTGAAAATTTATACTAAATTTGCTGTTGCGGTATTCTAGCGGCCATTGAGTGAGCGGCATAGTGATCTAGCATACCTAATAGTCAGAATTCATTGTTATTTTTACCTCCAACGTCGACCTCGGACTCTGCATCAGTCAGGAACGGGGCCTGGGGTGTCACGGACGTTGGGAACTGTGAGGTCTATTTTGCATGGCATGTCAAGGATGTGGAACATTGCGAGGCCGCTTCCCACAGGATTCCAACAATCCAAAGTTTAATTCATGGCTTTGTCTATGGCACGCACCATTGATAAAATTATTTATAGGGGAGAGAGATGCCCAGAACAGGCAGAGGATGTCCTGTATTAGCGCATCCATAGTTTTTAGGCCTTTTTTATGTTGTGGATAATTGTTAAAGGAGGATGGATATTATGTTGGATTAGGAATGGCACGCACCATTGATAAAATTATTTATAGGGGATGTCCGGGACAGGCAGAAGGCAGAGGATGTCCTGTATCAGCGCATCCATCGCGGAACACACTTTTAGGCCTTTTATATGTTATGGATAATTGGAAAGGAAGGATGGACAGTTGTTGGATTTGGAAGGAATTAAAAAATAAATAAGGATGGATATTTTGTTGGATTTGGAAGGAATTTAAAAAATAAATGCTTAATAAGAGTGTGGACTGGAATGAAAGCGGAAAAGGTCATGCTTTCATACAAAACTACTAGTTATACATATTTGGTGCGTGCAACTGCATAAAAGTCTAATGATCACTGTGCCGTCCTCCATGATGGCTGAATACCACTTGCGTCCAAATAATTCCACAATTATACTATTAATAATGTGTGTTGTTATTATTTCTTGTCTGGGAATAAATGTGTTGTATTTGATGATTTTACATTTATGTTGACATTTTATTGCGTCGGCATCCTAAAATTATAAATAAGCACTCTTGAAATATCCTCTATGTATAAGGCAAAAAGTCTTGCTAAGCAAATGTTTTAACCATTTCCCACATACAACAAATCTGCAGCAGACAACTTTGAACATATCTAGGCGAAGATATGAAAATCTGTATAAAATGAAAGTATAATTATTGAATAGGATTTAAAAATTGTGGCAAAAATGGGAAATTGATCATTATGAACAAATTCTCTTTTGCCACAATGTTTTCAAAAGTGGTCTGGTGTAAAGGTGTTATCAAATGTCTGTATGTGAGAAAGGGTCAAAATACTAAAATAATGTTTGCTTTAATCATTTTCCTCATATAGAAGCTTTTTGACGCCTCTGCAGCAGACAGCTTTTTAAAAACATAGTGACAAAAGAAGAAATTGCTCAAAACAAGCAATTTCTCCTTTTGCCACAATGTTTTCCACTTTAAGTCATAGGTTATTCATTCAATTAAAGAGATTTTCCATTTTTTGACAAAATATGTTCAAAGTCGTCTGCTGCAGAATTGTCATATGAGGGAAAGGGTTAAATACAGTAACAACATTTAAATGCAACAGAATTAATTTAAGCAAAATTACCCATACAGTTAATTTGAAAATATTGCAAGATGAAAAAATAGCTGGCTGTTTACCAACTTACCCTTGAGCAGGACTGGATGGGAACATAGTGCTGATTGTATCCAAACTTATCACAGACTGGGACTGGAACCTTTTTAATGTGTTCGTGGCTGAGACGGTCTTGTCTATAACCTGTAATATATGCAAGTTTCATATAATTAACCCTTTCCCTCATATAGATGCTTTCTGACACCTCTGCAGCAGACAGCTTTTTGAAAACATAGTGACTAAAGAAGCAATTGCTCAAAACGAGCAATTCCTCCATGTTTTCCACTTTTAGTCATAGGTTATCCATTCAATTATAGAGATTTTCTATTTTTTGACAAAATATGTTCTAAGTCGTCTGCTGCAGAATTGTCGTATGAGAACACAGAACTGCAGTAGACAACTTTGAAAAAATATTGAACAATCTCTACAGGTGAAAGTTTAATTTTAGAACAAGAGTAGAAAACATAGCCGGAAAAGGAGAAATTATTGGCAATTTCTCCATTTCCAACAATGTTTTCAAAAGTCTTCACTATGAAGGAAAGGGTTAACTGCTTCCAAGATACAGAAGACTTTTGATACTTCTATAGCAATTTTTTTTTTTTTTATAATGTGGTGAAAGGAGGAAATGAAAACAAGAGCACCGCGTACGGCACAGACGCTCGACTGATAGGGAGAAAAAAAAAAAAAAAAATGAGCTAAACAAAAAACCTTAACCGGACGACGACGACGCCGCCGCCGACGACGCCAGGGTCATGACAATAGCTCTCATTTTTTTCAAAAGTCGAGCTAAAAACTAGCAAATTCCCCTTTTTAGACCTGTAAAAAATATATGGATTTTTAATAAAATCAAAATGAAGGCTGTTATAAATAAGATTGTTGTAAGAAATATATTAATCAATCAGTGTCACCAAAGGCTTCCAACCCTTTTGCCATAATTTTTGAAAATCTATTTTTCTTTAATGGAGACTTTCCAAATTTTTGTTTTATTGTTTTCAAAGAAGTCATCTACCACAGATTTATCATACATGAGGGAATGGGCAAAATAACATGGACATTGTTATAAAATAAAAATACCTTTAAATTGTATTTTTTCTAAATTCAATGTCGACTGTCGTTCTCGGAAGCTAGTTCAGAAAGGCCGAGTGTTCCGAATATGACAACATTTTGGAGGCATCTGTTTAACTTAGCCAATCAGGTTCACTAGACGCTTGATAAAACCCAATAGCACAGGCGAGCGTTTTGCAGTCCAGACTCGATCACAGCCGGCAGATAATTTTACGCGGAAGTGATCTCCCAACGATGAAACTTTATTTCAAAAAGAAACCCACCTCCAACCTGGAAAGGTTTGTCAGCCCCAAAAAAATGGGATTATAGCTAGGGCCATAATCTGTATTGTTATAAAATAAAAATACCTTTAAATTGTATTCTCTTTCAATCATCTGTTGAAGCTCTGAAAATCTCATTTCTATATGAGCATGGAAGGGTTTCAAACTTTCAGTTACTTTACGTTTATGTATCCACAAAGCATCTCGTAAAAGTCCAGACTGAAATGAAAATGTTTATGTATAAAATATAAACTTGAATGAACAATTGAACAAAATGTTCTTGCATTTACAATATTCATAATTAAGTGGAATTTACCAAAAACATCAGTTTCCCATCTAGCCATACAAGCTTCCTTGAAGCCTATAGACGATGGTCTTTACCAAAGATTGGTCTATACAAAGATGTTATTTTATGCAAAAAATCTATTTATGTCCAGACCTCCATAGATCAGTTTGCACATGACACAGTCCGAATATCATCTTTTCCAAACAGTTACAGAGCCGCGGTAGCTCAGTTGGTAGTGATGCAAGCTGTCAATCTAGGGGTTGTGAGTTTGAACTCCAGCTTGGCCAACATTGGTGACAAGCGTCATTCGTCTTCCACCAACGGGCTAACAGTCTATGTGGAAAAGCAGCCAGTTGCTTTGAATGAATGTTGTGTGGAGTTCTGGTGTGAGAAAGTCAGAAAACACATTAGAAGGTGAACTGGCCGCTGTGATATAACTGAACAATTGTTGAAAACAGCATTAAACCCTAATAATCAATCCAACTGGTTACCTGTTGTTTTGTCAGGTCTTTCAGATTTCTTTGGAATTCTTTGTCTTTGTCATTTTTGGCAAAGTCCTCTGCATAGAAATGTTTCCAGTTAGTGATACCTCCATTCACGGCAGCATCCACAATACCGTTTAATAACATACCTGTAATAATTAAATTAATATGTGAGCCTTTTCCCACATTACAGATGTATTTTGAAGCCTGCAAAAGATGGCTTTTGAAAACATTGTAACAAAAGGAGAAATTGCTCATTATGAGCAATTTCTGTTTTTGTCACAATTTTACAAATATTTATTAATTATTCTTTCATTTATAGAGATTTTCTGTATTCAGCCACAATATATTCAAAGTCGTCTGTTGCAGATTTATTGTATTTGGGAAAGGGTTTTAATTATAACTAAACAGGTGAACAACTAATATTTTTAAGAGATGTCTGAAGTTAAACTTTGATATAAGAATGTAAAACATTGTGGGAATAGGAGTGATTGCCAATTATTTCCCAAAATGTTTTCTAAAGTTGTCTGCTGCAGAAAATATCCTTGCATCTATCCATTGCTTCTTTTCCATTTTTTTTTAATTTTGGATGATTTGAATTCGAAGAGATTATGCATAAAATATATCGTATGTTAGACGAGTGTGTGTAGGTCAAATTATGCTAATACATCCGCTGACTTGCTGATCTACAGTACTATAGTCCCTAAAAAAACCTTTGTTTGTGTAGAAATGAGTGTATACCATCACCAGAATGCATTGAATATATGACATTGAGTTTAAATGCATTGTGAATGTGTATAGGATGTACTGGAAATGATTGATTTGATACTTTTAGTATTTTTTGACCTTGTTTGAAAGTGAAAGTAGAGAATGCTAATTACTGGTTTTGTCTGAGCCCTATTTGGTCCAAAATGACGGTAACCATTTTCGCCTGCTTAGTTCTTTCTTGCATAATGCATGACCCCACATTTTCTTTGGATTGTTTTAAAGCTAGGAGGTAACTCTTTTCAATGATATATGGTGTTCTAAATGAGAACTTTAGAAAGTGTGACAATTGAGGACTGAAACTGGTCGATTTACATGGAAACAAAGAAGGATTTTTGTTGGTGTATTGTAACCTGTATACAGGACTGCCTAATCTGATCATGGTCATAACAAGGTTTTCAACAAGTCAAAAAAGGGGCATTACTGAATAATTATTATAGCCAGAGTTAAGTGATTAGGTATAAACATGCATATTGTTCTAGGAACATGTGTACCAAGTTTCATTTGAAAATGTTGAAAGGTTTTGGAGGTAAGGTTACAGTTTTGTGATGACGATGACGCCAAGGGTATCACAAAAGCCAGACCTCTTTTTTAACCCTTTCCCTCATATAGACGCTTTCTGACGCCTCTGCAGCAGACAGCTTTTTGAAAACATAGTGACAAAAGAAGAAATTGCTCAAAACGAGCAATTTCTCCTTTTGCCACAATGTTTTCCACTTTTAGTCATAGGTTATCCATTCAATTATAGAGATTTTCCATTATTTGACAAAATATTTTCAAAGTCGTCTGCTGCAGAATTGTCGTATGAGGGAAAGGGTTAAGTTAAAAATTGCAGTAATGGCTTTCCCTCCTTGGTGCTCAGGATTGTTGGGTTAGCATTAAGACCGACTCAATGGTGTCAGGATAAATGGACCAGTGGTACTGGAAACTTTCAACGGAAATAAATGAAAAACTATTGAAAGGGGCATAAAACATCATATAAAGATAGACTTCGATATGCTCACCTAATTGGTCTACCCTGGCCGTGTCATCTGTTATCTGGTGTTCAATCCCAGAATTCAGTTTTTTATTGGAAGACTCCATGGTTTCTATGGCAGTTTCTATGGGACTCACTTTATACTGTAAAACATGCATTAAATGTTATACTTTAACCCCTTTCCAATATGCAGACACGTTTTGAGACATCTGCAGCAGACAACTTTTGAAAACATCCTGGTATAAGCCAGAAATTGAAATTTCTTCTATTGTAACAGTTTTCAACTCTATTGAAACCTTTTTTTATAGAGGTTTTTCATAGTTTGGCTTAGATGTTTCCAAGGTCATCTGCTGCATATTTGTTGAATGAAGGAAAGCATTAAGGTCAAATAATCTTTCAATAATGTCCAGAAATTTCTTTTTAACATTAAATACACATACAAAGTTTCATCAACCTATCTCTTATACTTTCCAATTTATCGCATAATCTATTTTGTTTAATTACTGAGCGTAAGCTGTATAGTCCCTTGAAGTGACTTAAAGGCTTGGCAACAGATTAAATCATACAACAATTTCTTATCTAACAATGCAAGTACACTTACCACGATGGTCTGTATGACCTCAAACCAACACAATATACCTGGTAAAGGGGACTTGGATGTCAGATTGGTCTTCTCCTGCCAGATATTCTGTAACATAAAGATAATCTTCAATTACTTGATTTATCCAAGATTCATCTCAGGTGCGGGAGGTCGCAAATTTTATCCTCAGGGTAACATGGCTAACATTTCAAGTGACTGGCTGGTGTCAGGATAAATGGACCAGTAGTACTGGAAACCAGGGCTACGGAAGACCAAAATTCTGCCAGTCTGGACCGATTTTTAAATTGCTAGACCGTTTTCAATCCTAAAACTTGTAAAAAAAAATCGGTCCAGATATTTATAAAGTCTCTCCAATACCTACTCTATATGTCATTATGTAAACAAAACTAATAAAATCCAATAGTCATTACCCACAGTCATTGTTTCTCAAACCTCGGTTACCCTTCGAGAGTCACTTACCGTGATGTAAACAAGATAAGCTGTCCAATAATCGGTGTGACAATCATGTTATGTAATTGCTCCCTTGAGCAGAACAGTAAATAAGAGAATTGTATGTCCTGTGTGTGACCAATCATTTTCTAGTAACTTGCTTTAATTTAGTCTCAAAAATATGCATCACATCAGCGAAAAATTTGAATCGTCCGCCATAATGTTTTCTTCCAACATGCGGTTAAATTGACTAGACGAAATAGGTAGAAAAGAATTAAATGAAATATCACCAACTGCCTATACTTTTTGTATGAATAAGATATATAATTATTTCGTTAAATATCATATTCGGATCATATTCGGCACCTGAATGAATATAAAGTATGCTTTTCGGCCGCGGAATCTTCTTACGTGCAATACTTACAGCAATATCACTTCCTCCTTCATCTATCCTTCGGGAGAAAGTAAACAGCTGTACTTCATTGAAGTTGTAGTATCTGTATAGAGAGAAATAAACAAAAAATCAATCATTAAAAAAATAGAAAATCTCTATAATTGAATGGATATAACCCATGACTGAAAGTGGAAAACATTGTGGCAAAAAGAGAAATTGCTCGTTTTGAGCAATTTCTTCTTTTGTCACTATGGTTTCAAAAAGCGTCAGAGGCGTCAAGTGGTGTAAGTGTATAAGGTATATCTCTCAAATGGTTTTGAAAAAGTGGGGTGGTTGATGTAGGTAATGATGGTTAATAAGTGTTGTAAGTTTCAAAGCAATATCTGTAACGGTGGGACACCAACGCCGGCGCAAACGCCGAAGCTAGTAGTATAGCTAGCCTTTTCTTCGAAAAAGTCAAGCTAAAAATTGCTCATTACAGAACTGTTTCTTACATATAAGACTTGCTTCATCTGAGTTTTTCTTCCACTAACTTGCTGTTTACATAATAATAATATAACTTACTTGAGTATTTTTTCACTGACTTGCTTGTTGAGAAACTTTTTATGCATATCCATAACAGGTCTGACTGGATTCACTTGCAGATCTGATTGTTGTTAGGGCTTAACAAAGTTTTAACCCGAGTCTTACTATTCTATCACAAACTAGAAATATCACTGAAGGTGATGAATACCCCCAGCTGCTGCCTGACAATATACATATGTATGAGAAATTCAAGGGGCCATAACTCATTTAAAAATAATTCCAGTGCAACACGCCGACAATATGCACGACTAGGCTTGGTATCAATCATTCTTGTGAAGTTATATTGAATTCTGACCAAGTGTTGCTGAGAAATGTCCACAGACCAACGGACCGACAAACAAACCGACCGACCGACAAGCGTGACTCCTATATAGCCCCCCATATACTATGTATCTGGGGGTATAATAAATATAATATTATTATGTTCTAAACAAATATCACGATTTCCTTCACAAGAAAAAATTATACACAATTTGACTCGCAATGTCCACTCATGAATGATCTCCCTTTCTGGTGAGGATAAATCTTGACATTGTAACGTTTAACCCTTTCCCACATATAGATGCATCTGCCGCATACGACTTTTGAAAACATCGTGACAATAGGAGAAATTGCTCAAAACAAGTAATTTCTCCTTTTGTCACAATATTTTCAACTTTTTTTCAGTAATTATACCTACAATGATTAGATTTTCCTTGTTTTTGAGTAGACATTTTCAAATTTGTTGGCTGCAGATTAGCTATATGTGGGAAAGGGTTAACCCTTTCCATAAACAACAAATCTTCAGCAGATAAATTTATAAACATACCTTTGAAATTATGGAAAATCTCTGTAGATGAAGGTATAATTATTGAATTGAGTTCAAAAAGTTATGGCTAATGGAGAATAGGCTCATTATGAGAATTTTCTCGATTCGCCATAATGTTTTCAACAATATTCAGAGATAATATATTCATTTGTAGAGATATTCCAGATAATTGTAGAAGATATTTTCAAAGTCATCTGCTACAGAGGCATCAGAAAGCTTCTGAATGTGGGAAAAGGTCTTGTTAACCCTTTGCCTCATATAGACGCTTTCTGACGCCTCTGCAGCAGACAGCTTTTGGAAAACATAGTGACAAAAGAAGAAATTGCTCAAAACGAGCAATTTCTTCTTTTGCCACAATGTTTTCCACTTTTTGTCATAGGTTATCCATTCAATTATGGAGATTTTCTATGTTTTGACAAAATATGTTCAAAGTCGTCTGCTGCAGAATTGTCGTATGAGGGAAAAGGTTAATAATAGACTTTCAATATCATTAAACTTGATTCATAATTGTATTTATGTAATAACATGTACTATGCACACACTGTATATAAATTTATGTAACATTTCATGACTATGTATGATATCAGGTGTAAGTGAATGTGCACAGTCTTTTGTAAATATGAATATAGAGTGACATGTAGGCCCAATATTGCAACATGTTGTGGAAATTAATTATTGAAAATTTTATATTTTTATATATATATATCAAATGTCATTTTAATAAAATGTTCGCTTGTTCGTTAGTTATAGGCATAAAAAAGGATACATTGCTTTTGAGATTCTTTCTGTTCTTCTGTAGGGGCTGATAAGGTTTTCATAAACTGTAAAACAAAACAAACGCTTATATGACCATGAGCTTATCAATATTTGCATGCCGTGAATTATTGCCTGCAGAGCCTCAGATAAAGAGTGAGCATTGCATATTTCATGTTCTTAACCCTTTTCCTCATATAGAAGCTTTCTGAAGCCTCTGCAGCAGACGGCTTTTTGAAAACATGGGGACAAAAGAAGAAATTGCTCAAAACGAGCAATTTCCCCTTTTGTTACCATGTTTTCAACTCTATTCAATTAATGTACTTTCATTCAATGGGCGTTTCCAAATTTTTTGGGTGGTCTGCTGCAGATTTGTTGTATGTGGGACAGGGTTAAGCATTGCCCATCATTTACAAGAAATCTGCAGCAGACAACATCGAAAGAAAAAAAATGCAGCAAAAATATTCATTGTCTCTAAAGATGAAATTGTAATAATTGAATAGAGTTGAAAAATTGTGACAAAAGCAGAAATTGCTCATTATGAAACTTTTACCTTTTATCACAATGCTTTCAAAATTTGTTTGCAGATGAGAAAGGGTTAAATCCCTATTTTTCAATCCAAAACCTATGTTGAGGGTACTTAAACAAATTGAGTGAAAGAAAAAACAAGAAATTATAGTACTTTGAATTCAAATTTCTCAACTTTCTCATATACATCTAGGCAAAAGTATGGTAAATCTCTATAAATGAAAGCATAATTACTGAAAAAGTTGAAAATATTGTGGCAAAAGTTGAAATTGCTTGTTTTGAGTAATTTCTCTTTTTCCACAATGTTTTAAAAAGTTGTCTCCTGCAAAGGCATCAGAAAGCCTCTATTTGACGGAAAGGGTTAATAGAAGAACTTATAAACAAGCTAATCTGAGCACATACTTAACCCTTTTCATATAGACGCTTTCTGACGCCTCTGCAGCAGACAGCTTTTTGAAAACATAGTGACAAAAGAAGAAATTGCTCAGAACGAGCAATTTCTCCTTTCGCCACAATGTTTTCCACTTTTAGTCATAGGTTATCCATTCAATTATAGAAATTTTCTAATTTTTAAAAAAAATATGTTCAAAGTCGTCTGCTGCAGAATTGTCGTATGAGGGAAAGGGTTAAGTAGTTTTCTACAAATGACACTCAGTCTTCCTCACTCTTATTTCAAAACTAATGTCAAGAGCTTATCGAGGGCTTGGCGTGAAACATTTGTATCTAAAAACCTGTTTTGAAAACCCTGGTTTAGGGGCAATTTTGACCCCTTTGTAAACAATGCAAATTTAGGTGCCATTGATCAGAACGAAAACAGATTTAACGCTTATAAAGACTTTATGGCGAGGTCATCAACCTTCGTAAAAAAAGTATCAATTTTAGTTACAACCGTTTCACGCCAAGCCCTCGGTTTCATAAACAAACTCAGGTTAGGGGTTTGAAAATGTTGATTAGTGTTTTCTACAAATGACACTCAGTTTTTCCTCACTCTTATTTCAAAACTATTGTCAAGAGCTTATGACTAATATCATTATTACTCTTAATTCTTTCAAACCAGTCAGCAGCAGACAACTTTTAA
Organism: Serripes groenlandicus; assembly: GCA_031761405.1. Classification (NCBI taxonomy): domain Eukaryota; kingdom Metazoa; phylum Mollusca; class Bivalvia; order Cardiida; family Cardiidae; genus Serripes; species Serripes groenlandicus. The sequence continues at coordinate 16,094,711 of JASEVX010000009.1, read as the reverse complement.
AAAGTCTATGCAAAGCAAAAATCATTATTTAATATAGTTGAAAACAGCAAGACAAAAGGAGAAATTTCTTATTAAGTTGTCTGTGGGATGTGTCTGAATGATGGAAAGTGTTATTAATGATATATTAAAAAAGACAAGACTATATAAAAAAAATCATTTGATGTCATTTAATTTTCAAAACTTCTTTGGAGATGGCATTAAAAGGTACCCAGGTATTAGGTGATAATTGTAAATAATGAAATGTATCAAAATACCCAACTGTTTATGCTTCTGCAGCAGAAGAGTTTCAGTGAATAGGATATATTACTAACAAGAGCTGTCGGAGGACAGCGCGCTCGACTATATGCTGCTTATTCACATAAAGCACTATTTCATTATATTGCACTTAAGTACTATTAACCCTTTCCCTCATACGGCAAATCTGAAGCAGACGACTTTGAACGTATTTTGTCAAAACATAGAAAATCTCCATAATTGAATGGATAACCTATGACACAAAGTGGAAAACATTGTGGCAAAATTTTCTAAGTAATTCAAGGCCATTACTCCATATTTAGGATACAATGGAGTTATCTAACCTAATTGTACGATGGTCCTTAACAAATGTGTGAAGTATGAAGTGATTTGAATTATAAAACTTTAACGTTGAGTAAAACGCAAATGTTAATGTTTGACATCATGCAAAACCCGTTTGATATGTTGAAGAATTATATTTGATAAATGAATGATCACAATTAGAAAGAAATGTAACCAAAAATTATGAATTTATCTAAAATTCTCAAAATCAAACAAAAATCCTGCTATTTATTCCCAAAAAGTCACACTCAGCATCTTCTACATACAATGTGAAGAAAGGTATTATATGTAATTATATTCCAAATATGAAAGCCCTAACACAAGTACTTATTGAGAAAAATTAAAAAATTAAATGAAAATGCCAACTTGCCCTAAAACTTTAACCACCCAAAGTCATATCTTTTGCCGCAAAAAGAAGGTCACACTCAGCATCTTCAGCATACAATATGAAGAAATGTATTAGATGTAATTATATTCCAAATATGACAGCCCTAGCATAAGTACTTATTGAGAAAAATTAAAAATTAAAATAAAATTCCAACTTGCCCTAAAACTGTAACCACCCAAAATCATGTTTTTTAGCCCAAAAAGAAGGTCATACTCAGCATCTTCAGCATTCAATGTGAAGAAAGGTATTATATGTAATTAAATTCCAAATATGAAAGCCCTAGCACAAGTACTTATTGAGAAAAATTAAAAATTAAAATAAAATGCCAACTTGCCCTAAAACTTTAACCATCCAAAATCATGTTTTTTAGCCCAAAAAGAAGGTCATACTCAGCATCTTCAGCATTCAATGTGAAGAAAGGTATTATATGTAATTAAATTCCAAATATGAAAGCCCTAGCACAAGTACTTATTGAGAACAATTAAAAATTAAAATAAAATTCCAACTTGCCCTAAAACTTTAACCACCCAAAATCATGTTTTTTAGCCCAAAAAGAAGGTCATACTCAGCATCTTCAGCATTCAATGTGAAGAAAGGTATTATATGTAATTAAATTCCAAATATGAAAGCCCTAGCACAAGTACTTATTGAGAAAAATTAAAAATTAAAATAAAATTCCAACTTGCCCTAAAACTTTAACCATCCAAAATCATGTTTTTTACCCCAAAAAGAAGGTCAAACTAAACATCTTCAGCATTCAATGTGAAGAAAGGTATTATATGTAATTATATTCCAAATATGAAAGCCCTAGCACAAGTACTTATTGAGAAAAAATGAAATTTAAAATAAAATTCCAACTTGCCCTAAAACTTTAACCACACAAAATCATGTTTTTTACCCCAAAAAGAAGGTCAAACTCAGCATCTTCAGCATTCAATGTGAAGAAAGGTATAAGATGTAACTATATTCCAAATATGAAAGCCCTAGCACAAATAATTATGAATGAAAATGCCAACTTGCCCTAAAACTTTAACCGGACGCCGACGCCGACGCTGGGGCGAGTAGTAAAGCTCTCATATTCTTCGAATAGTCGAGCTAAAAATGAGAAACTTCTACTTTTCAAACCATGCTTTAACCCTTTCCCTCATACGGCAATTCTGCAGCAGATGACTTTGAACGTATTTTGTCAAAAAATAGAAAATCTCCATAATTGAATGGATAACCTATGACAAAAAGTGGAAATCTTTGTGGCAAAAGGAGAAATTGCATGTTTTGTGCAATTTCTTCTTTTGTCACTATTTTTCAAAACGATGTCTGCTGCAGAGGCGTCAGAAAGTGTCTATATGAGGAAAAGGGTTAAGTGAATAGGATATATTACTTAAAATGAGCATCTTCTTCTTTTCAAACCATGCTTTAAACACTGTCTGCAATTGACAGTTTATCAGATGTAATATTTTCCTCGGATTTTTTTTTTTTCAAAGCAGATCTGCAGCAGATGACTTTTGAAAATATTCAGGCAAAAAAATGTAAAATCTCTATAACTGAATGTATTGTTATTGAACAGAGAAAACATTATGGCAAAATAAGAAATTTCTCATTGTGAGAAAGGGTTAATAATATATTTCGCTTACTTACCTCAGCATTAGGGAATAATATTTGCGTTCTACTATTGAAATCCTGTAGTCGTTCATATTCTTTCCCTCTGTATATAAGAACCTTATTCTGAAATACAATATTAAAACTTTTCAACATGCAGCAATTCTGCAGCAGACGACTTTAAACCATCCCGACTAAAATATGAAAAATCTTTATAAGTTAAAATGAAATTGTTGAATTGAGTTGCAAACATTATGGCAAAAGGTAAAATTGCTCATAATGAGAAATTTCTCCTTTTGCCACAACGTTTTTCAAAATTCGTCTAATGCAAAGGCATCAAGCGTCTGTATGTTGGAGAGGGTTAATGAGCCTAGTTAGCTTGCTATGAAGTTTCATCACAATTGAATTGGTCTAGTGGTTACAGGAGATAAAATCAGCATTCATTTATCATAAACTACTTTTACTAAACTAGAATGGAGTGCTCCGCGGAGCACGTGTGTCACCTGCACCTGCTCATTGAAAGTGTGACGAAAAAGTGTGACGGACAGACAGACGCCGGAAAAAAAAAAAGTAATCCCTAAGTGCCTACCATGCTACGCAGGGTGACACAAAAAATCATCTTCATACAAGAAGTTGTGCATGAATCTTGTATTATGAGCAAGTCTAGTATTATAGTATGTTGTGTCCATTTGAAGTTTCATATGTTCCTACACCACTGTTTAGTTGTAACAGGATCCGCGCTTGTTTGCCAATGGTATAAATCACCCTTTCCAATGTTTTCCACTTTTAGTCATAGGTTATCCATTCAATTACAGAGATTTTCTATCTTTTGACAAAATATGTTGAAAGTCGTCTGCTACAGAATTGTCGTATGAGGGAAAGTGTTAAGGGCAATAATATGGAAACTCTCTATAAAAATAAGTGAAACAAGTTAATTTGTAAAAAGAATGCTTTGTATAACTGTTACTAAAAGATAAATCTACAGTGGAACCTGTGTTTAACCTTTCCCTCATACGACAATTCTGCAGCAGACGCCTTTGAACATATTTTGTCAAAACATAGAAAATCTCTATAATTGAATGGATAACCTATGACTTAAAGAGGAAAACATAGTGTTTTGAGCAATTTCTTCTTTTGTCACTATGTTTTCAAAAAGCCGTCTGCTGCAGAGGCATCAGAAAGCGTCTATATGAGGGAAAGGGTCAAAGACCACCAATGGGAACACAACAATATGGTCTTTGTTTGCAAGATCATTCATGCAGAAAATGAGTAATTGGGTAACTAAAAGTGTAGTAGTTGCTATAGAGAGGGAATCACTATTCCAAGGTGGTCTTTACCACAGGTTTGACTGTTCTTAAAATCTGTGGACTAATCGTTTAACCCTTTCCCTCGTATAGACGCTTTCTGACGCCTCTGTAGCAGACGGCTTTTTGAAAACAGTGACAAAAGAAGAAATTGCTCAAAACGAGCAATTTCTCCTTTTGCCACAATGTTTTCCACTTATAGTCATAGGTTATCCATTTAATTATAAAGATTTTCTATTTTTTGACAAAATATGTTCAAAGTAGTCTGCTCTATAAGTGTCGTATGAGGGAAAGGGTTAAGTAAATTACAAACAAACTGACCTGTAAAAATGAGGGAAATCCTCTCCCAAAGTATCCAACTCTAAAATATTCAGGATCCGGTCTCATTTCCTTCATGATGGACTCAAACAGACCTGCTTGACGTTTCTACAACATATAAACATTTTTCTTATTCTTACCATTTCCTACATATTTTGATACCTCTGCAGCAGACGACATAATGAGCAATTTTCACCGTTTGCCACAATGTTGTCAACTCTATTTAATAATTAAGCTCTTATTAAATGCATTCTTTTTCACATTTTTGTTTACAAAGACGTCTGATGCAAATTTGTTGTACGTGAGAAAGGTGAATTGAAAACCTGAAAACGGCAAAATATCGCTTATTTGAAAATTGGACTGAGACACAAACTGTTTTATATATTTAGTTTACACCCTTTCTAACATGCAGACATATTCAATGCATCTGCATACAACACATCTGCAGCAGAAGATTTTTTGAAAGCATCTGAGCAAAATTATGGAAAATCTCTTTAAATGAGAGTATTTTTATTGAATGAATTCGAAAAAGTAGTGGCAAAGGGGGAATTTGCTCATTATGATCAATTTCTTATTCTGCCTAAATGTGATCAAAAGTCAACTACATCAAAAATGTTTGTATGAGGTTAAAGTTTAAAAGTATAGAGAAATCTTCTATGATGAAATTTTATGGAATTTTGTGGATATGGAATATATCTCATTGAGAAGTGATACAATTGAAAATGTTAAAATTGTATCACTTCAAGTTGAAATATATTCCATATACACTCAAAACAAACAAATTTTCTTTCTATTTAATGATAATTGATGACGAAAAAATAATATACCCATTACGTATTTCTTTATATATAACGTGTGTAGTATAACATGACCGAATACTAGGAAAATGACGTCACATCAGTGGTTTGATGTCATAACGTTAATCCCTTTGGCGCCATACCTATATCAATCACAGTGTGGGTGATATGGATTATATCTCACTGATAGAACTCAGTATCTCATCGTTTAGCATTAAATAAAAGGATAAATTGCAACAATTGCTCCTTTTGCTATAATATGGGTCTGCATGTAAGAAAGGATCAATATAATGTTTGATAAAAGTTACTCACCAGAATCCAGCTGAGTTTTTCATAATCAAACAGCTCATTTTCATACTTCTCTGCCAGTTCCTTACAAAGGTCTATACCTCTCTCCCACATCTAAAATAAGTACACAATTAAACCTTTTGCCTCTTTTAGACGGAAAAATAAGCAGAAGCAGAAGTCTGTTCTTGATTTCTGCTTTTGCCACAAGTATTTAAATGTTAATTCTAATTTCAATTTCATCGTTTTACCAATTTTTTGTCAGATGTTTTATTTCTTCTTTTGCCACAAGTGGTTAATTTTTTCCCTCATATAGACGCTTTCTGATGCCTCTGCAGCAGACGGCCTTTTGAAAACATAGTGACAAAAGAAGAAATTGCTCAAAACGAGCAATTTCTCCTTTTGACACAATGTTTTCCACTTTTAGTCATAGGTTATCCATTCAATTATAGAGATTTTCCATTTTTTGACAAAATATGTTCAAAGTCGTCTGATGCAGAATTGTCGTATGAGGGAAAGGGTTAAATGTTAATTCTAATTTCAATTTCAACACGTAACTAATTTTAGTTAGATGTTTAGACTATGTAAAAGCAGATGACGAATCATATCAAAGAAACAGTTAAGATTTTCAAAATGATCCTTTGTTCTGCCTGCACATAGAACTTTCTCCATCACATAACTGATTCAGTCTGGATATGACAAAACTGCATAAAAGGTCGTCTCCAATTGACCCTATACATTGAAATATTCATGAGCGGGTTCTTGTTTTTCTATCCAATGAAATCGCATGATGCAGCCAACACGTTGCCATCACTGCTTCTAAATCTTGTTTTTGATATGGGTTATCTCCCCTGTAGATACCTAACACTTGATAATATATAACCTAGCAAACATTTTGTATACTTTTCTGTTTCATGAAATGAAATATTTATACAAATAGATTTACTTCTTAAGTTTAATCAAATTGTCATCGTTTTGCAAAGTTTTTAATTAAACCTTTCCCACATACAACAAATCTGCAGCAGACAACTTTGAAAACAATCATGCAAAAACATGAAAAAGCTCTATAAATGGAAGTATATTTACTGAAAAAGTTAAAAATCTGCAGCAGATGACTTTGAAACCATACCCCGAAAAAATTTAGAAACTAGAGTTTCAGAAATTGCTCAAAACAAGCAATTTCTCCTTTTATCACCATGCTTTCAACTCTATTAAATTATTGTACTTTCCTTTAAAGGGAGTTTCCTATTTGTTTGGGTAGATTTTCAAAGTTGTCTGCTGCAGATTTGTTGTATTTTGGAAAGGGTTAAACATTTGTTAACATATCAAGTCTATTTTTTACTAATGACCTACCTTTCCTTTTTCAAAGTACTGTATGGTATGATGGTATAGCATCTCCTTAAGACCCCGGTGGGTGTGGGCATCTGGAAACCTCTCCGAGAATAAATGGGTGGGGAGCCCTTCATCCCGCCACTGAAACAGTAATCATTCACCTGGTGTGATATTTCAAGTGTCGTCCGTTGTAAAAAAATGTAACTGATAGAAAATAAGAGGTAAGACCTTGGATATAAGGCTGAAAACATTGTAATAAAAAGAGCTACTGCTCATTATGAACAATTTCTCCTTTATGCGTAATGTTTTAAAATGTCGTCTTTTAATGAGGTTTCAAATATTATATACATCAGAAAAAGGGGTTAACCTTTCCCTCATACGACAATTCTGCAGCAGACGACTTTGAACGTATTTTGTCAAAAAATGGAAAATCTCTATAATTAAATGGATAACCTATGACAAAAAGTGGAAAACATTGTGTCAAAAGGAGAAATTGCACGTTTCGTGCAATTTCTTCTTTTGTCACTATGTTTTCAAAAAGCTGTCTGCTGCAGAGGCGTCAGAAAGCGTCTATATGAGGGAAACGGTTAAAATGTCGTCTTTTAATGAGGTTTCAAATATTATATACATCAGAAAAAGGGGTTAAAGTAATTTTGTGAAAAACTTGTAATGTATTTTGTTTTTTCTATTCTATTCTATTGATATGTATATAATTAATCCAATCCTTGTATGGTCCTTGTAACTTGAAGTATCCTATGATTAACACATTCCACTGTCAGTTTACTATACATAATCCAACCTGTGTTTAAAGACCACCCATGGGAAGAGACCAATATGGTCTTAGTTCACAGGTGGTCTTTATTTACAGGGTCATTTATGCGGATAATGAGTTATTGGGAAATTCCTGCTATAGACAGGTAATTGCTAAACAAAGGTGGTCTTTAGCACAGGTTTGACTGTATTTCTATATTAACCTTTTCATCATACAACATAAATTTACATGGACACTACTTATTTTTTATACGAGAAAATATCTGGAATCAGCTACAATATATCTTTAGTACTTCAATTATACAAAATTTTATTAATCAGTTTCAAAGCAAAAATGAAAATGATACATTCTTCTGCTTTTCCCAGATAGAGGGCAATAGCTTGTCCCAAGTAAACAACTTTTTGAAATACATAATATGTAAATAAACAGAATTTATTTTAAATAAATATATATCAAAAATATCTCAATTCCTGTATAATATAGATGATTATTATCACAAAACAAATATGTTATCCAAATTAAAAGTTGATTAATTGCAAATTATGTTTTGATAACTAAGCTTTTCATTATAACATGTTGGGTGGGGTGACAAAAACAAGAGGCCCATGAGGGCCTATGCTCTACTGGTATGGTTCTTTGGTCATTTTCAATCCAGAGCATGTATGTATGGTGAAGATCGGATAGTAAATGGGGGCTCTTTTGTTTTCACAAGCTGTATTATAGTAATTTTTACAATTTCATGGGCCATAATCCAGTCTTGCATTGGCGGATCTGGCTGGTTTTCAAAAGGAACCAAGCTCTAATCAGTATTTAACTACTATCTAAGTTTGGTGAAGATCAGATAGTAAATGGAGCCTCTATTGTGTTCACATGCTCAATTATAGCAATTTGGACAATTTCAAGGGCCATAATCCAGTCTTGCATGGGCGGATCTGGCTGGTTTTCGAAAGGAACCAAGCTCTCATGGATATCTAACTACTGTATAAGTTTGGTTGAGATACAATCAAAAGTGAAGACTGTATCGTGTTAACAAGCTCTTTTATAGCAATTTTGACCATTTCAAGGGCCATAATCCAGTCATACATAGGCGGATCTGGCTGGTTTTCGAAAGGAACCGGGCTCTCATGAATATCTAACTACTGTATAAGTTTGGTTGAGATACAATCAAAAGTAAAGACTGTATCGTGTTAACAAGCTTTTTTATAGCAATTTTGACCATTTCAAGGGCCATAATCCAATCATGCATGGGCGGATCTGGCTGGTTTTCGAAAGGAACCGAGCTCTCATGGATATCTAACTACTGTATAAGTTTGGTTGAGATACAATCAAAAGTGAAGACTGTATCATGTTAACAAGCTCTTTTATAGCAATTTTGACCATTTCAAGGGCCATAATAGCAATTTTGACCATTTCAAGGGCCATAATCCAGTCATGCATGGGCGGATCTGGCTGGTTTTCGAAAGGAACCGAGCTCTCATGGATATCTAACTACTGTATAAGTTTGGTTGAGATACAATCAAAAGTGAAGACTGTATCGTGTTAACAAGAAATTGTTTACGGACGCACGCACGCACAACGGACAAATCGCCACGACATAAGCCCTTCTGGCCTTTGGCCAGTAGAGCTAAAAACCAAGAGTGCCAGTGCCGCCACAAAATATAAAGATCAAGATTGGTCCTTTTAATTATTGCTTTTAACATGTCTGTATACATAAGCTCAAAATGAAGTCTGTGAGACCAGTTAGCTTAGCTGGAAGAGACAGGGACCTGAGATCATGGTTGCCTGGGTAGTAGGTTCGATCCCTGCAGGGGCAGCCAGGTGCAAAACAGTTTATCCACACTTGTTCAGAGTTGAAAGTCTTACTCTGCTTACCAGCCTAGCTGACTTTGGTATTAACTAAAGAAAATAGGATACATTTAAACAGAGATAGAACCCTATAGAGGTTTCCGATATGAAAGTAGGTCAAATGGCAGTGTCGATATGTATCCTTTTTTCCTTCTGAGCATAACTCTTGCAAAAATCACTCTACCGGATAATCCCTGCTTTATGCACTTCTACCTGTTTGGAAACTTGAGTTGCTTTCTCAAGTGAATATGCTATAGAGACCAAGTTTCGAAAGGCATAACTATTGCAAAAATTGCTGAACCGGAAAATCCCTGTTTCATGCACATCTACCCATTAAAGTAATGATATCGACCAAGTTTTGAAAAGATTCGGTCAGAAACGTAGGAAGAGTTGCGTTCACAAGGCTGCAATATCAATCAGCTACAGAGACTAAGTTACAAGGGACATAAATCTTGCAAATATCAATGAACCGGAAAATCGCCGCTTCATGCACATCTACACATTATAGTTATGACATTGACCAAGTTTTGAATAGATACGGTCAGAAACGTAGGAGGAGTTGCGTTCACAAGTAATGGACGTATAGACGGACGGACGGACGGACATATGGAGAAGATGACGCCAATATACGACCGCCTCCGGCGGCGTATAAAAAATAGAACTATCACTGAAGATGATAAATACCCCCTAAACAGCACCTTGACCTACACCATAACTAAATAAGTGAAAGGGCTATAACTCTGTAAAATAACATGCAATTGTTACCCCTTTAGGATATGCACATCTTCTCTTGGTATAGAAGCTTCATGTAAAATTTTATTGAATTCCACCCAGTGGTTTGTAAGAAATAGGCCGGACAAAATATGGCTTCTGGCCGACAGACAGACAGATAGACAGACTGCCCGTCACAGTGACTCCTATATACCCCCTCTTCTTTGAAGGTGGTATAATGAACATGGAGGGATCAGGGGGACAGGGGACAACAAACAATTTCATGTGTACATCCTATGAAAATTTGATTTTTTCATTGGGCAGAAGTTGGTATTATTTAAAAATATATACCTCCTATCCACCAAAAATCCCCTCTGAAATTATTTCCTGGAACAGCCCTATTGGGAAAATCAAGGTAATACCATAGCCTTATCTATTGCTATAAAACTGACAATATTGAATCCCTATGTAATCTAAGTATACATACATCCAATAATTTCGCATAGAGCAGTAGAGTATGCGCTGCCTCCGCGTAGTTGTCACAGTCTAAATGCATAGTGCATAGTTTGTGTAGGTATCTCACATACATCTCCTGACGGTTTATACTGTTGTAGAAGTCCTGTAACAGAAAACCAAAATGTTTATATCAGAGCTCTAAATAAGGGGCGTTTTGAATGTTCTGAAATCCTTGTATGATCCTTTTATCCTATGTTGTGGGTCCTCAAAAGAATCGGTTTATACTGTTGTAGAAGTCCTGTAACAGAAAACCAAAATGTTTATATCAGAGCTCTAAATAAGGGGCGTTTTGAATGTTCTGAAATCCTTGTATGATCCTTTTATCCTATGTTGTGGGTCCTCAAAAGAATCGTCTCAATGAGACGGTTCTTTTGAGTACCCACATCATAGGGTTTGGTTGGATAATAAGAGAAATACTGTAACAGTAATACATGTACAATGCTTATATCAGAGCTCTTGATAAGGGGTGTTTTGCATGTTCTTAACTCTTTCCCTCATACGACAATTCTGCAGCAGACGACTTTGAACATATTTCGTCAAAAAATAGAAAATCTCTTTAATTGAACGGATAACCTATGACTAAAAGTGGAAAACATTGTGGCAAAAGAAAACAAGAGGCCCATGAGGGCCTATGCTCTACTGGCATTGATCTGGCTTGTTTCAAAAGGAACCAATATGTCATCAATATTCAAATACCATCTAAGTTTGGTGAAGATCAGATAGTAAATGGAAGCTCTATTGTGTTCACAAGCTGTATTATAGCAATTTTGACAATTTCAAGGGCCATAATCCAGCTATGCATGGGTAGATCTGGCCGTTTTTTAGAAATGAACCAAACTCTCATGGATATCTAACTACTGTATAAGTTTGGTTGAGATACAATAAAAAGTGAAGACTGTATCGTGTTAACAAGCTCTTTTATAGCAATTTTGACCATTTCAAGGGCCATAATCCAGTCATGCATGGGCGGATCTGTGGCTGGTTTTTGAAAGGAACCGAGCTCTCATGGATATCTAACTACTGTATAAGTTTGGTTGAGATACAATTAAAAGTGAAGACTGTATCGTGTTAACAAGAAATTGTTTACGGACGGACGTAGGGATGCACGCAAGCACGCACGGACGAATCGCCACGACATAAGCCCTTCTGGCCTTTGGCCAGTAGAGCTAAAAATTGCTCGTTTTGAGCAATTTCTTGTTTTGTCACTATGTTTTCAAAGAGGTGTCTGCTGCAGAGGCGTCAGAAAGGGTCTATATGAGGGAAAGGGTTAAATCCTTATCTGATCCTCTAAACCCTATGTTGTGGTTACTCAAAAGAATCGTCTCAGTGAGATGACGATTCTTTTGAGTATCCATAGCATAAGGTTTGGTTGGATGATAAAAGGTCTTGTGGGGGAAAAGACTGTATAATTTTCCTAATCTAGACCTCTGCTTATATATTCAGTTGTCAGGAGAAAACCTCCTAACAGGGCCTGCAGACGGTTTTTAACACATCTGCAGCAGACGACTTTTGACACAATGTTTTCAACTCTATCAAATAGTAACTATCCTTGCATTTATTAACATTTTCCATATTTTTCCCTTGATATTTTCAGTTTTCTGTCAAACATTATGCACCCCTAAGCGCCACATTGTCAGGCACATCAATAAGACAATCACTGTGACCTTGACCTTGGAGCGGATGACCTCAAAATCAATAAAAGTCATCAACCAGTCATGCCCAACATCCCTGCCAAGTTTTGAGTAGGTCTAAGCGTTATCCATTAAGCTGTGATCAACCGACGGAGCGACTGACCAACATGTGCAATGCAATATAACCCTTCTTCTTCAAAGAGGGGCATAATAAATGAATATTTGCTTTCAATGCATTAACACCTGAAAATAATTAATTTTTTCACATGCATTGAATAATGAAAATCAGTATATGAGGTAAGCAGTTAAAACTATTTTTCACAGGGGAAGACAAAATGGGTAAAAAGATTACCAGTAGATTAACAATACACGACATTCTGTGGTCTTTGATTTCATCTTGTATGATGTGGCGATACTCCAACAGTCGCTGCAATAACTTTGTTATAGTGTCGACAAACACTAAACCCTGGTCTCGAATGTTATCATGTCCTCTGCATAGCTGTGCCAATCTGAAGTAAAGCAGGATCGAAACTTGTGATTCCACCCATTATCCCTTTCCCTCATATAGACAGACACTTTCTGACGCATCTACAGCAGACAGCTTTTTGAAAACAGTGACAAAAGAAGAAATTTCTCTTTTGACACAATGTTTACCACTTTTCGTCATAGGTTATCCATTCAATTATAGAGATTAATATGTTCAAAGTCATCTGCTGCAGAGTTGTTGTATGAGGGAAAGAGTTAATGATTAAAGACTTGTCCTAGTACACATAATTTAATTGATTGATTGATTGATTGATTGATTGATTGGTGTTTAACGCCATTTTTAACAATTTCTCAGTCATATCACGGCGGCCAGTTCGCCTACTCATATGTTTCCTGTTTTCGCACACCAGTACTCCACACAACAATCTTCCCAAGCAACTGGCTGCTTTTCCACATAGACTTAGCCCATTGGTGGAAGACGAATGACGCATGTCGCAAACACATAATTTAAGATGCCTTTTGAAAATATGGTAGCTAAAGAAGAAATTAATCATTTTTTTACTCCCAAAGTAGCACATTTGGTCTGTTCCCACTTTCCAAACTGCTAATGTTTCATAACCCTTTCCCTCATATAGACGCTTTCTGAGGCCTCTGCAGCAGACAGCTTTTTGAAAACATAGTGACAAAAGAAAAAATTACTCAAAACGAGCAATTTCTCCTTTTGCCAAAATGTTGTCCGCTTTAGTCATAGGTTATCCATTCAATTATAGAGATTCTATTTTTTGATGAAAATGTTCAGTCGTCTGCTGCAGAATTGTTGTATGAGAGAAAGGGTTAAACAAATTCAGGTTAGGGTTTTGGAAATGTTGATTATTTGTATTCCATTTTCAACAATGTTTCAGCCATATCACAGGTGGCCACAGTAGTAACCTACTCCCTGTCGCATCTGCAGCAGACACCTTTTGAAAACATTGTTTCAAAAGGAGAAATTGATCATTGGAACTGATTTTTTAGGATACACCAACACCCTGGGTGGTAACTAGGTTTCTTTTAACCCTTTCCCACATGTAGAAGCATTCCGACACCTCTGCAGCAGACGGCTTTTTGAAAACATAGTGACAAAAGAAGAAATTGCACAAAACGTGCAATTTCTCCTTTTGCCACAATGTTTTCCACTTTTTGTCATAGGTTATCCAGTCAATTATGGAGATTTTCTATGTTTTGACAAAATACGTTCAAAGTCGTCTGCTGCAGAAATGTCATATGAGGGAAAGGATTTACCCTTTCCCTCATGTATAAGCTTTCTGACACTTCAACAGCTGATGACTTTTGGAAACATTGTTGCAACAAAAGAAATTACAATAATAATCAATTTCTCCTTTCCCCACAATGTTCTCAACTCTATTCTAAAACTAAACTTCTTTATATAGAGTTATTCCATATTTTTCTCAAGATGTTTTTTTAAAGTTGTCTGCTGCAGATTTGGTGTATGTGATCAAAGGCTAAAATTATTTCAAAAGTAGGTCAAATCATCAAACATTTTGGCACCACTAGAAAGGTCTTGTCACAAGGGACACATATGCTAAATATGAAAGCCCTATCTATTTATGGCCAATGTTAACCATTACCACATACAACAAATGTGCAGCAGAGGTCTTTAAAATCATCTTGACAAAATTAAGAAAAATTAAGAACAAGAGGCCCAAGAGGGCCAGTATCGCTCCACGGCCATAAGGCAAAAATAAAATCTCCAAACAGCCCTGCCCCGTGGTGGCTATTTTTTTTACCAACCACCATGGCTTAAAGGAATCTTGTAGAGTGTCACCAAAGGAATGTTTCTGCAAAATTATTTGAAAATATGCCTGACACTTTCGGAGGAGAAGATTTTTTAAGTTTTCACTATGGTCATATAAGTCAAAATAGCCCCGCCCTCTGGCGGCCATGTTTTTCGACCAATCAACATGGCTTGAAGGAATCTGATAGAGGGTCACCCAATGAACATTTCTACAAAATTATTTGAAAATCGGCTGAACACTTTCGGAGAAGAAGATGTTTTAAGTTTTCACTATAGCTATATAACGCAAAAAAGCCCCGCCCCCTGGCGGCCATGTTTTTCGCCCAATCAACATTTCTTGAAGGAATCTAATTAAGGTTCACACAAGGAACATTTCTACAAAATTATTTGAAAATCGGCCTGACACTTTTGGAGGAGAAGATTTTTTAAGTTTGCTCTTTAGCCATATAGGCAAAATAGCCCCGCCCTGTGACGGCCATGTTTTTTTACCAATCAACATGGCTTGAAGGAATCTGATAGAGGGTCACCCACGGAACATTTCTACATAATTATTTGAAAATCTGCTGAACACTTTTTGAGAAGAAGATTATTTAAGTTTTCACTATAGCTATATAAGGCAAAAAAGCCCCGCCCCCTGGCGGCCATGTTTTTCGCCCAATCAAAATTTCTTGAAGGAATCTAATAAAGGGTCACCCAAGGAACATTTCTACAAAATTATTTGAAAATCGGCCTGACACTTTCGGAGAAGAAGATTTTTTAAGTTCTCACTATTTTTTTCTTTCGGTTGCCATGGAAACCAGAATTTTGAATGGATCAAAAAAATTTGAAGGAATTTAGTAGAGGACATTGAGAGGATGCTTCCCATGAAGTTTCAACCAAATTGGCCAAGTGGTTAGGGAGAAGAAGTCGTTTAAAGGAAAAAGTTAACGAACGCACGCACGACGGACAATTCGCCATGACATAAGCTCGACTGGCTTTCAGCCAGTGGAGCTAAAAATGAAAGGATTCTTTTAAATGGAGTTTAATGCCACAATCTTTTCAAAAAACGTCTTCTGCACAGGTATCAAAAAGCATCCATAAGTGGGAAAGGGTTAAAGTATTTGCCACAGGCAACACACTAGGTAATTACTACATGCTACTCAATTAGCAAGTTCTTCTTTTCCCACAAGGTTTTCCAAAACAAGTCAAATATAATCGGGTTCGAGTTACACTAAATTTCAATTGAACCGACGCATTATCCAACTTACATATCCCTGAAAAGTTCCATGTACTGTTCATCACCTCTCCCTCCTTCGACTAGAACATCCAGCTGGTTTATCATCTCATTTTCAACCTGAAAACAATGCAGACAGGGGTCAAGCAATCTCACCAAAACCAGACCAAAATACATTGTGAAAACAGTGAAGACAGGGGGGTCAAGCAATCTCACCAAAACCAGACCAAAATACATTGTGAAAACAGTGAAGACACGGGTCAAGCAATCTCACCAAAACCAGACCAAAATACATTGTGAAAACATTGAAGACAGGGGGTCAAGCAATCTCACCAAAACCAGACCAAAATACATTATGAAAACAGTGAAGACAGGGGGTCAAGCAATCTCACCAAAACCAGACCAAAATACATTATGAAAACAGTGAAGACACGGGTCAAGCAATCTCACCAAAACCAGACCAAAATACATTATGAAAACAGTGAAGACAGGGGGTCAAGCAATCTCACCAAAACCAGACCAAAATACATTGTGAAAACAGTGAAGACACGGGTCAAGCAATCTCACCAAAACCAGACCAAAATACATTGTGAAAACAGTGAAGACACGGGTCAAGCAATCTCACCAAAACCAGACCAAAATACATTGTGAAAACAGTGAAGACACGGGTCAAGCAATCTCACCAAAACCAGACCAAAATACATTGTGAAAACAGTGAGGACAGGGGTCAAGCAATCTCACCAAAACCAGACCAAATTACACTGTGAAAACAGTGAAGACAGGGGGTCATTCAATCTCACCAAAACCAGACCAAATTACATTGTGAAAACAGTGAAGACAGGGGGGTCAAGCAATCTCACCAAAACCAGACCAAAATACATTGTGAAAACAGTGAAGACACCGGTCAAGCAATCTCACCAAAACCGGACCAAAATACATTGTGAAAACAACGAAGACACGGGTCAAGAAATCTCACCAAAACCAGACCAAAATACATTGTGAAAACAGTGAGGACAGGGGTCAAGCAATCTCACCAAAACCAGACCAAAATACATTGTGAAAACAGTGAGGACAGGGGTCAAGCAATCTCATCAAAACCAGACCAAAATACATTGTGAAAACAGTGAGGACAGGGGTCAAGTAATCTCACCAAAACCAGACCAAAATACATTGTGAAACCAGTGAGGACAGGGGTCAAGCAATCTCATCAAAACCAGACCAAAATACATTGTGAAAACAGTGAGGACAGGGGTCAAGTAATCTCACCAAAACCAGACCAAAATACATTGTGAAAACAGTGAGGACAGGGGTCAAGCAATCTCACCAAAACCAGACCAAAATACATTGTGAAAACAGTGAGGACAGGGGTCAAGCAATCTCATCAAAACCAGACCAAAATACATTGTGAAAACAGTGAGGACAGGGGTCAAGCAATCTCACCAAAACCAGACCAAAATACATTGTGAAAACAGTGAGGACAGGGGTCAAGCAATCTCACCAAAACCAGACCAAAATACATTGTGAAAACAGTGAGGACAGGGGTCAAGCAATCTCATTAAAACAAGACCAAAATACATTGTGAAAACAGTGAGGACAGGGGGCAAGCAATCTCACCAAAACCAGACCAAAATACATTGTGAAAACAGTGAGGACAGGGGTCAAGCAATCTCATCAAAACCAGACCAAAATACATTGTGAAAACAGTGAGGACAGGGGTCAAGCAATCTCACCAAAACCAGACCAAAATACATTGTGAAAACAGTGAGGACAGGGGTCAAGCAATCTCACCAAAACTGGACCAAAATACATTGTGAAAACAGTGAGGACAGGGGTCAAGCAATCTCACCAAAACCGGACCAAAACACATTGCTGTACAAAATAATTATGTATATGTGGTCTGATGACACCGCATTAACCCTTTCCCGCATACGACGATTCTGCAGCAGACGAATTTGAACATTTTTTGTCAAAAACTAGAAAATCTCAATAATTGAATGGATAACCTATGACGAAAAGTGGAAAAACATTTTGGCAAAAGGAGAAATTGCACGTTTTGTGCAATTTCTTCTTTTGTCACTATGTTTTCAAAAAGCTGTCTGCTGCAGAGGCATCAGAAAGCGTCTATATGAGGGAAAGGGTTAAATAGTAATAAATATACTTTTTTAACTTTTATACCTAAAAATAAAGGGGTTGTATTCTCCTCCAAAAAAAAGTTCAGTATAAAATTATATAAAGTCTGGACAAGTAAGAATAGGAATTTGAGACTAGTAGAACTAGTAGATTGTGAAAAGGACATGGTAATTTAATGCAAACATCTTGGGGAAATAAAAAAAAAAAAAAAAGGCAATTTTATCTTTTTCCATGTTTTCAAACGGTATCTGCTGCAGAGGTACTTAAAGCATCTATATAAGAGGAAGGGTAAATTAATCAGTAGAAAAATGTAAATTGTTAGCAGTGATGGCTCTTCTTAGAATGTGAAAGTACATAATTAATACCACACACAGACACTTTCTGATGTCTTTTTTAAAACATTGTGATTAAATAAAAAATTGCTCATAATGTTTCTGTTTAAAGCGACTGAACTCCAGATACCCAACTGTCGAAAAAATAAAAAAAATCCAATTTTTAGAAAATAAGTGTTATTTTTGTATTTGGGGCATTAAAATATGATAACTGACATATTACATACCCCTATAATCGGTGAGATTTTCTTGTTTTCGATACTTTTTCCATCGCAAATTCTACCCTGTCAGTAACGGGGTAAGTTTATAAATAGCTTTCGATGCTTTTAATCTCATTCATCACGGACTTGAAAAGTCGTCACGTGAATTAAAGAGTCGTCACATGACCGATAGGACGCATGCGCATTAAATGAAACATTTTTATACCATGAAAGTTTTATGCAAAATCACGAGGAGCTCATGCAATCACAAACAAATCTCTGTGATTACTGTCGTTCGACTCCGCCAAACGTGTAAATTGTGTATAACTGTACACGCCTGTCAGAGTGAACCGCTATATAGTTATATCACGTGATCGTTGCAAGGTGCCCGTCTGAAGGATTCCGTGGTATTTTTAAATAGGAAACCCCTTCATCGGGACAATTGAAAACGACTCAAGTTCACTTTATTGATAAAAAACGATACATTTTCTACCCTGGTTTACTTGGATAACATAAAGAATAACATTTAGGGCGAATTCGAATTTTTGTTTTTGTTTTTTGTTTTTCGTGCCATCTGGATTTCAGTCGAATAAGCTTTCATTTAAATAGAGGTTTAATTAATATATTTTTAACCAGATATCTTTTTTAAAGTTGTCTGCTGCAGACTTGTTATATGTTGGAAAGAGTTATGTTGGAAAGAATAAAACACCTATTTGACTAAATTTTTGGCCGGATTGCTCTAACAATTCCGGTCTATAGAAAATGTAAATTGTTAGCAGTGATGGCTCTGCTTAGAATGTGAAAGTACATAATTAATACTTTACCACACACAGACACTTTCTGATGTCTTTTTTAAAATAGTGGTTTAATATATTTTTAACCAGATATGTTTTTATAGTTGTCTGTTGCAGACGACTTTGAAAACATCTTTGCAAAAACAATCTACATAAATTAAAGTTTATTTATTTAATAGAGTTGAAACTATTGTAGCAAAAGGAGAAAATGCTCACGATGAGCAATTTCTCCACTTGCCACAATGTTTTCAAAAAACGTCTGCTGCAGAGGCATCAGAAAGCGTCTGTATGAGGGGAAAGTGTTAATTGGGTCACTCAACATTCACCGCTTCTTTTAACTTGTTTATTTATGTGGGTTATCTTATTTATGTGGGTTATCTCCTCTGTTGATATCTAACTATTTTGTAGGTGACAATTTGTGATAGGCAGTCAACAGATCGTTAAAAGTGATTGCAGCTGTGGTGAAATCAAGGTCTGGTTTTAACCCCTTTCCCACTTGTAGACGTATTTTGAAGTATCTTTAGCGGATGATTTCTATATGTAGACAAACAGTGAAGACCCTGATGACTGTGTTTATGCACAGGTTTTCTTGAGCCTTCAATGATTGAATATGTAATAAAACACCTTTTTTTATCTGTCACAGCTTGAAAGTAAATGAGCCATGTCAAGTGAATTGATTGATTGATTGGAGTTTACCGCCATTTAAAAAAAAAAATCAGTCATATCAGGGAGGCCAGTTCACCCAGTCTTGCTTTCTCACAAGAATCGTCCAAAGCTAGCTATGTAGACGACAGGTAGTATTATCAGCCTAAAATGAACTGTCCACGATGAAAACATGACAAGGTCAGTTTACATACATAAATATACTAACCTGACCTTGCTATTTATTCATCATGCAACTGTTAAACTCTCATTGATGAACATTTGATATACCATTGGAAACATTGTGAAACAAGAAACTGCTGAAGATGGTAAGGCCGGATTGTTGGCAATTTGACCTTGAAAATTGACGAACCAATGTCAAGGTCAAAGTAACCATAGAAATCAATAGAACCTGTTACTGGTTACCTTCAGGGAAAGTATCAAGTTTGTAACTCTTTCAAGTGCTGAGATTTTGCCTCAACCTGAAACTTTAACCAAAATGTTGATGGACAGACAGACAGACGAACAGACGGATGGACATCACCAATTTATAGACCATAATTGCTAGAGCAATCCGGCCAAAAAGGAGAACTTGCTCATAATCCCTTTTCCCATAATGTTTTCTAAAGTTTCGGCTGCGGTTAAAAGTTCTTTTCTGCAGTCATGTCAAAAGTCATAATGAATCTTTGAAATGTGAAAAGTTACATATTTTCACTACTACTTTACCTGCTTGAAGTTTCCGACCAAACCTCTAGACACTGCTTGGTTGTATTCGCACATCATCATGTCAAAAAATATGGGGATCGTGGCTTTACGTAACTCTGAAACAAATATATGAACATGGATCTTTTTGTACTATACAGACTATGAAAAACATCAAACACATACTTAATACAAGAAACCGCTGAAGACGGTAAGGCCGGATTGTCGGCAATTTGACCTTGAAAATTGACAAACCAAGGTCAAGGTCAAAGTAACCATAGAAATCAATAGAACTTGTTACTGGTTACCTTCAGGCAAAGTTTCAAGTTTGTAACCCTTTCAAGTGCTGATATTTTGCCTCAACCTTAAACTTTAACCAAAATGTTGTTGGACAGACAGACAGACAGACGGACATCGCCAATCTATAGACCGGAATTGTTAGAGCAATCCGGCCAAAAATTGAGTCAAATAGGTGTTTTATTTAACTCTTTCCAACAAATAAAAAGTCTGCAGCAGACAACTTTAAAAAAGACATCTGGTTAAAAATATATCAAACCTCTTTTTAAATGAAAGCTTATTCATTGAACAGAAACATTATGAGCAATTTCTCCTTTTGCCACAATGTTTTCCACTTTTAGTCACAGGTTATCCATTCAGTTATAGAGATTTTCAATGTTTTGACAAAATATGTTCAAAGTCGTCTGCTGCAGAATTGTCTTATGAGGGAAAGGGTTAATAGTACTAACCTGATCCTGAACTCTGTCCAAAGATGCATAATGCTTTTTATCATTTATTTTGTGGTTTGTTTTATAAAAAACATACATAATCAGGGGCGTAGCTTTGCAATAATCAATGTGTAGGCCGTCTCGTGAGAAAATCAACATTGTGGACTCTGCGTAAAGTATCGTCCCGTATCAGCCTAAGCATGCCACACAGGCCTACCCAGATAGACACTTTTCGCCTCCTGTGGATTTTCTGTTTCAGGAATCACTACTCTATACATCTATCCCCCTAAGACGGAATGTGTCGGCCGGATCAGTCTGTGTCGGCCAGATCAGTCAGCGTGGACAGCGCAGGCTGATCTGGTAGATACATTACACAGATGTCTATCGCCGCAGCTGCATTTTGGGGCATTCTGAGAAAAGATGTGTAGGCACGTGCCTACAGTGCCTAAAGGGAGCTACGCCCCTGATACTGGGATGAATGACATACAGTTTAAATTTGATGTATAAAACATGCATGTCATAACATTACAAATCTTTGCACAGGTCACGATCAGGTTAATTTTGTTGTGTTATGCACATACCTGTTTCAGGAATCAAGGTCATTTCCAATAGAGGTCCCACCATCTCAGGTACAAAAGACCCTTTGTTTGGACCTGCAAAATACAATGGTTTTGTTAACTCTTTCCCCGCATACAGACTTTTTCGGAAGCCTCTGAAGCAGATGATTTTGTAAATATTGTGGGAAATTGAGAAATTGCTCCTCGTAAGCAATTTCTTCTTTTGTAACAATTTTGTTTCTATTCTATTCAATAATTATAGTTTTAATTGTAGAGAATTTCTATAATTTTGTCCATATGTTTTCAAAGTCTTCTGCTGCAGATTTGTTGTATGTGGGAAAGGGTTGAGCTTGTTTCACTAACATTTTGTGAAACATTACAGTCTTCATTGAATAAAAACAGAATATCAAATTAAATCAACTTGAGCTAACTTAGTATTTAGCCTTTCCAACATGCAGACCCATTTTGAGCCATCTAAAACAGACAACTGTTGAAAATATTGTGGCAAAATGAGCAATTTCTCCTTTTGACACAATGTTTTCCACTTTTAGTCATAGGTTTAGTCATTCAATTATAAAGATTTTCTATTTTTTGACAAAATATGCTCAAAGAGGTCTGCTGAGGAATTGTCGTATGAGGGAAAGGGTTAATGCTCA
The DNA here is from genome assembly GCA_031761405.1 of Serripes groenlandicus. Lineage (NCBI taxonomy): Eukaryota > Metazoa > Mollusca > Bivalvia > Cardiida > Cardiidae > Serripes > Serripes groenlandicus. The sequence continues at coordinate 16,072,408 of JASEVX010000009.1, read as the reverse complement.
TAATTAGTAATTTCCCATGTGCCACAATGTTCTCATCTCTATTTCTTTTTATTATATACTCACTATTTTATAGAGTCTCCGTATATTTGACCAAATGTATTCAAAGTTGTCTGCTGAAGATTTGTTGTATGGTTTATTTTGGAATTTTTTAAAAAAAAAATCCTGTTTTTTTTTTAGTTTTACGCCACTAGGAACAGCTTAGGCCATATCTTGGCAGACAGGAAAGATGATATTGGTCCAACACCTTATATTTACATCGAGATAATAATATTGAGTGCTTGGCGTGAAATGGTTGTAACCAAGGTTAATCACCTCGCCATAATGTCTTTATAAACGTTAAATCTTTTTTTCTTGGTAAACAATGGAAATTTAGGTGCCATTGCTCGTTCTGAGCAATGGCACCTAAATTTGCATTGTTTACAAAATGGTCAAAATGGCCCCTAAACTAGGGTTTTCAAAATAAGTTTTTAGTTACAACCGTTACACGCCAAGCCCTCGATATATAAGGTATGAAACCAATACCGCCCCACCTGATGGAGCTCAAGAGATGCATTGACTCCAATTGTTCAGACCCATTACGCCGGCTCTTACGGTTCAAGTAAGGGTCAGAATGTGGCTGCCATTATTATTGAGCATCCTCCAGCCGCAGGGGCATTTTGTATGTTGGAGAAGGGTTATAGTAGGCGTTAATTATAAAACATTATTCAATACAAGCACTTACTAACAGTTGCTAACTAGAACTATCACTGAATATGATAAATACCCCCTAAACAGCACCTTGACCTACACCATAACTTAATTAGTAAAAGGGCCATAACTCTGTAACATATCATGCAATTGTAACCCCTTTAGGATATGCATATCTCCTCTTAGTATAGAAGCTTCATGTAAATTTTATTGAATTCCACCCAGTGGTTTGTAAGAAATAGGCCGGACAAACACCCCCTAAACAGCACCTTGACCTACACCATAACTTAATTAGTAAAAGGGCCATAACTCTGTAAAATATCATGCAATTGTAACCCCTTTCGGATATGCACATCTCCTCTTGGTATAGAAGCTTCATGTAAAATGTTATTGAATTCCACCCAGTGGTTTGTAAGAAATAGGCCGGACGAAATATGGCTTCCGACCGACCGACAGAGAGACAGATTGCCCAACACAGTGACTCCTATATATCCCCTCTTCTTCGAAGGGGGTATAATTATGTCCAATAATACCTTGCTACTCTTTCTAAAATGTTACAAACTTACCCAAGTTAGACCACATAGATCTGATTTCAAAGCCCATTTCTCGCCTCATGTCATTGTACCTGGATATTATCTTGTTCCGTTTACTGGCGGAAAAATTCTCCAGCTGTAGGTAATCTTGTGTGAGGAAAGATATTGCACAGTGGAAGAAATTATTCCATAGCTGAAAACATACAGATAAATCCATGACTTGAGCATTATGTAAGTAACTCATTTCTTTAATTATACAGCCTTTGAAGACTCTGCAACAGAGAATATTTGAAAACAAGAGCTGTTGTAGTATAGATCGCCATGTGACGGCTTGGTTGTAAATGAAAAACATTTTGGTAATGCAGCTGGAGACAATGACAGGATCACAGCATAAATTATTTCTAACATTTAAACAGTGTGCGACTAGTTCCCATGTTGTCAGGCCAGAGACAGTGAAGTGTGTTGTCTTTACCGTGTTTTGATTGATTGGAGTTTACAGTTGTTTTCAACAGATATTCAGTTATATATATAAAGTCAATCGGTGCACCTAACCAGCTGTTTCCTGGCTATCTCATCAGTATCCACACAACATTCTTCAAAAGTAACTTTTCCACAATTTTTAAACCTTTCCCTCATACGACAATTCTGCAGCAGATGCCTTTGAACATAGTTTGTCAAAAAATAAAAAATCTCTATAACTGAATGGATAACCTGTGACTAAAAGTGGAAAATATTGTGGCAAAAGGAGAAATTGCTCGTTTTGAGCAATTTCTTCTTTTGTCACTATGTTTTCAAAAAGCTGTTAGAAAGCATATATATGAGGCGTCAGAAAGCATATATTTGAGGGAAAAGGTTAATTAATTAATGCATTAGAGGAAAACGAATGAGCCTAGTCTAAAGGACGTTTGTCAATTATGGAAAGAAATAATAGCCAAGCCTGTGTCTTAAATTGATAACCTCTGGATTGAAACCCCTCATCAAAATTCACTGAGGAGTAGTTGCTCGACTTTTGACTTTTAAAAACTGAAATTTGAAAGGGCACTGCCCAAGAAACATCTCTGTGAAGTTAAATACAATTTGATCGAATGGTTTAAGAGTAGATGTTGTTTCAAGAAATTATTGACAACGCACGTTAGACAAAATGTGATCACAATAGCTCACCTTGAGCACTTTGTGCAAAGGTGAGCCAACAACTTGTTTGTTTTGAGTAATTTTATTTGTAATGTCTTTCGTACCGTTCTACTAAAACTAGAATGGAGTGCTCCGCGGAGCACGGTGTGTCACCTGCACCTGCTCATTGAAAGTATGACGAAAAAGTGTGACGGTCAGACAGACAGACAGACAGACGCCGGACAAAAACAAGAGGGCCATAATGGCCCTGGATCGCTCACCTGATTTTTGTTTGTTTCACTTTAGCTATATAAGCCCCACCCTCTGGCTGCCATAGTTTCAGACCAATCAACTTGGCTTGAAGGAATCTGATAGAGGGTCACCCTAGGAACATTTCTACAAAATTATTTGAAAATCGGCCATACACTTTCAGAGAAGAAGATTTTTTAAGTTTTCACTATAGCCATATAAGGCAAAATAGCCCCGCCCCCAATCAACATGGCTTGAAGGAATCTGATAGAGGGTCATCCAAGGAGCATTTCTACAAAATTATTTGAAAATCTGCCAACCAGTTTGGGAGAAGATTTCTTAAGTTTTCACTATAGCCATATAAGGCAAAATAGCCCTGCCCACCACGTATTTCGACCAATCAACATGGCTTGAAGGAATCTGATAGTGGGTCACTTAAGAAATATTTCTACAAAATTATTTGAAAATCAGCCAGACACTTTAGGAGAAGAAGATTTTTTAAGTTTTCACTATAGCCATATAAGGCAAGATAGGCCCGCCCCCCCTGGCGGCCATGTTTTTCGACCAATCAACATGGCTTAAAAGGAATCTGATAGATGGTCATCCAAGGAACATTTCTAAAAAAGTTTTTTTCATTTTGTTACCATGGAAACCAGAATTCTGCATGGATCCCAACAATTTGAAGGAAATCTGGTGAGGTCATTGAGAGGATGCTTTCTGTGAAGTTTCATCTCAATTGACCCACTGGTTACTGAGGAGAAGAAGTTGACGGACGACGCACAACACACGATGCACGCCGGACAAAAGGCGATCACAATAACTCACCTTGAGCAAAGCTCAGGTGAGCTAAAAAGTGTGACAGACAGACAGACGCCGGACAAAGAAAAGTAATCCCTAATTACTATGCAGGGCAACACAAAAAAAACCTGAAAAGTCAAATGGTTCAACATCCGCTGCAGCAGACGACTATTTATAACATTGTGGCTAAAGGAGAAATTGCTCATATGAGCATTTTCTCCTTTTGCCACAATGTTTTTAATTATATTCAGTACTCTTATTTGATTACTAGAAAGTTTCCATATTTTTTACTGAATGTTTGCAAAGATGTCTGCTGCAGATTTGTTGTAGTGGGAAAGGGTTAATGTAAAACTTACTTGTTGTTCAAATGGGCTTGAAAACTTTTGATTTATTGTTTGAGCAAAGAATCGTAAGGCACGCAGAATAATGCTGAAACGAACACAAATGAAATATGTCACATGCCGTGTTAACAGATTCATCAAATCATTAAATATAATACATCTTTCTACCTAAGCTACTTGCCAAAGATAAATTTGAATCAAATCTACTTAACTTTAGGTCTTCTCTTAACGTATAAATTAACCCTTTCTCTCATATAGATGCTTTCTGATGCCTTTGCAGCAGACTGCTTTTTAAAAACATAGTGACAAAAGAAGAAATTGCACAGAACGTGCAATTTCTCCGTTTGCCACAATGTTTTCCACTTTTTGTCATAGGTTATCCATTCAATTATGGAGATTTTCTATGTTTTGACAAAATACGTTCAAAGTCGTCTGATGCAGAATTGTCGTATGAGGGAAAGGGTTAACTTTAGGTCTTCTCTTTATAAATTAACTACAAACATTCATATGCAAATACAATACGGCGAGTTTATTTATTGAGCAAGAAGCAGTTAAACAGTGAAGTACATGTATGTTATGTGGCAGCCTGTAATAAGTGCTGAACTAATATGTTTATCTAATGATTAAAGCATCTGAAATGAGAAGTAAAGCAATATATAAAATATTTAAAAATCTGTCTCGTCCAGGAACAAACAGAGATAAAAAACCATTGTTTGGAAAAACTCTGAAAACCTGTGTCAATTTGTTAATGACAGATTTTGAATGTTAGACCTCATTCTTGTAGTTATGTTAAAACAGTAATGAGCTATAGAAAACAAGATGTAAATTGCTTGCTGTCATGCTTGCTGTAGAATAAACTAATCCAGCCAATTCACATTAATATATACAAATAACTCACAAATACCCCGTGCCACGTGAAGACAAATATTTTAAGCTTTTCTAAACGAAACGCATGAAATTGAAATTATTGAGGGATACATTTTCAGAATCACCTTCTCACTCTAGCAAAAATATCACGAGTATAACGTGGGTGTTTGAAGGAACACATGCTAACTGACAATATGTCAATTAGTGAAAGCGTGATGTGGTGGACAGACGGAAGAGAACCGATTTCTATGTCTCCGGGCCAGTGCAGACAACAACATATCTAGGTAACTTACCTATTCCCACATACATCAAATCTGCAGCAGACAACTTAGAAAACATGCCAGCAAAAACATTGAAACTTTCAATAAATAAAATAACATTTATTAAATCAAGCCGAAAACTTGGTGGCTACGGAAAAAGTACTCATTAACAGTTTCCCTCATATAGACGCTTTCTGACGCCTCTGCAGCAGACGGCTTTTTGAAAACATAGTAACAAAAGAATAAATTGCTCAAATTTCTCCTTTTGCCACAATGTTTTCCACTTTTAGCCATAGGTTATCCATTCAATTATAGAGATTTTCTATTTTTTGACAAAATTTGCTCAAAGTAGTCTGCTGCTGCTGCTGCAGAATTGGCGTATGAGGGAAAGGGTTAAAAGCAATTTCAAATTTGTCAAATATATTTTCAACAGTTGACGTCTGCCCTTCCACAGAGGCATCAGGAAGTGTATGTAGGTGGGCCAGGTGGGGAAAGGGTTACCAATGGAAGAAAGGCTAACCTATTCTGTAACATGATCATTTCCATCCAATCCACCTGGAAAACGCTGGAGTTGATGAGGTTCTGGAAGAGCATCATGATCTCCATGAGGAAGTCGCCCATATCCGTTGGCAAGTGAAACGTGTTGATGTAATTGGTGTAGTGATACTCCGTCATCTGGCGTAATATGCTGAGTAAAACGGCTACACAGTCCCCCTGGAAGCAAAAGTGCATTCAAACGTGTATTAGCTGCCACCTCTGTTAAACGGCCAACTTGTATTATTAAGCAGCCAGTAAAGTAAACCAAAATTATTGTCTTATATATTTTGAAAAACTATGAACACTATTTTAATCTTCATTCATTTCCCTCATATAGATTCATTTTGACAAATTTGCAGCCGACAATTTTAGAAAACATTGTGGCAAAAGGAGATATGGCATAATGATCTCCATAAGGAAGTCGCCCATATATGTTGGCAAGTGAAACGTGTTGATATAATTGGTGTAGTGATACTCCGTCATCCGACGTAATATGCTAAGTAAAACGGCTACACAGTCCAAAAGCAAAAAGCATTCAAACATCTTATAGCTAAGCTGTCCCCTCTGTTAAGCAGCCAACTTGTATTAATCAGCCAGTAAAGTAAACCAAAATCATTGTCTTAAATATTTTGAATAATTATGAATACTATTTTCAATTTTGAATTTAAAAAGATGTTCCAATTTTTGGCATATTTTCAAAGACGTCTGTTGCAGATTTTTGAACAGTTCCTATTTTTCCCCTAACAAATGTGTCCTCTTCAGTGTTTAAGTCTTCAGCGATTTCTCCTTTAGCCACAATGTTTCTGACATAGTTTATGAGGGATGAAGCTCTTTTGAGTACCAAGAGTCATCTGCATTATGAATTGTTTGATCCTACAATCATTTTCCTCTTACCACAAATCTGCAGCAGTCAACTTTGTAAACATCTTTGCAAATATATTGAAAATCTCTATAAATGAAGATAAAATTATTAAATAGAGTTGAAACAATTACGGCAAAAGTCAAACAACAGTGCCGCAAGCAAACAACAAGACTCATCTGCTTTGTTCTAAGTCAAAAAAGGGAGTTATGTGACTTGGTATAGACATGCGCATCAAGTTTCATTAAAAAATGTTAAACAGTTTTTGAGTTATGAGGTAAGGTTGAAGTTTTGTGAAGACACCGGCGTATCACAATAGCCTGACTTAAAATACCTGCTGCAAATGCAGGTAGGAAAGAGTTAAAAAATCTCAAAAACTCTTTTACTTAATATCCAAGTATTTCCTTAACATTCACACACAGAATTTAACCACGAAAGAGTTCAGAATTAATCTTAGAGGTAATTAAGCTAACATGAGCGCCGCAAGCAAACGCCATGCTCTTCTGTTTTTTTCTAAGTAAAGAAAGGAGCATTTCTAAATGGTTATTAAAGTCAGAGGTATGTGACTTGGTATAGACATGTGTCTTGTTTCTAGGAACATGTGGACCAAGTTTATTTTGAATATGTGTAACTGGTTTTGAGTATTGGGGTAAGGTTTAAGTTTTGTTACGACAAAGACAACACCCAAGGTTATCACAAAAGCCCAACATTATTTCTTCGAAAAACAGGCGTGCTTAAAATAACAAGTCAAGTTTACAGTTAAAAAGTTCAAAGATCATCAGTTTAAAGTTAATTTTCAGTCTCGATTATTCACAAGTTAACCCTTTCCCTCATATAGACGCTTTCTAACACTCTGCAGCAGACGACTTTTTGAAAACATAGTGACAAAAGAAGAAATTGCACAAAACGTGCAATTTCTCCTTTTGTCACAATGTTTTCCACTTTTTGTCATAGGTTATCCATTCAATTACGGAGATTTTCCAGTTTTTGACAAAATATGTTCAAAGTCGTCTGCTGCAGAATTGTCGTATGTGGGAAAGGGTTAAGATTATACAGCGAGTCAGTTGAACACACATTGAGATTCAATGAGTCTAAAAATGCATCAATATACACAAAATGCAAGGAAGAATAATTGCCCTTGTATAATTTTGGAAAGGGAAAGTACATTTTAGGACGATCAGAAATAGCAAATTTGGATGTATTTTAATGTGTAAAGAAATATTATGAGCAATATCTCATTTTGCCACAATGTTTTCAATAGTCAACTGCAGTAGACCAGTCCCAAGGAGTGTCCAAGGAGTGCAACTCAAATATGATAACCTGTTACATTTTGGCATGGTATAGTACATTTTAGGATGATAAGAAATAGAAAATTTGGATGAAATTTATGTGTAGAGGGATATTATGAGCAATATCTCATTTTGCCACAATAAGTTCAAAGTTCTAAAAGTTGTTGGCATAAGATCGGTCAAGAAGCGCGTGAAGAGTGCAACTCAAATAGTGATAAACATTACATTATAGTTTTGTGATGATAGGTTAAATACTTATGGAGATATGCACAATACAAAATCTCAGATGGGTGGACTTGCAGACAGAAAAGCAAGAGCAAAATAAAAACTTGGACCAAAAACTTAATCCTTTCCCCAAATGCAGGCGCATTTCCATCTTTTTGCCAGAAGATGACTTTTGAAAACACCGTGGCAAGTGGAATGTTTTCATAAGAGCAATTTCTCATTTAGCCACCAAGTTTCCAACTCTATTCAATACTTACTCTTTCATTTATAGATATTTTCCATATTTTTGCCTAGAAGTTATCAATGTTGTCTGTTGCAGATTTGTTGTATGTAGGAAAAGGTTGAAATTATCAATACTGTAGAAATTCAAAAAGAATTTTTTTTTTCTATGAATTCCAATTGAAAACCTTTGTATGGAATTCAGAACAAAAAAAGACTTAAAAATTGGAGTGAAACTAAACCCTTTCCCACTTGTAAACACACCTGCAGCAGACGACTTTTGAAAAGATTGCGACAAAAGACGAAATTGCTCATTATGAGCAATTGTGCCTTTGCAACAATGTTTTCAACTCTATTCAATAATTACACTTTCATTTAAAGAAATGTCCATATTTCTCTTAACCCTTTCCCTCATATAAATGCTTTCGGACGGACGCCTCTGCAGCAGACGGATTTTTGAAAACATAGTGACAAAAGAAGAAATTGCACAAAACGTGCAATTTCTCCTTTTGCCACAATGTTTTCCACTTTTCGTCATAGGTTATCCATTCAATTATGGAGATTTTCTATGTTTTGACGAAATACGTTCAAAGTCATCTGCTGCAGAATTGTCATATGAGGGAAAGGGTTAAGATCATTTCAATGTCGCCAAGCCACAGATTTGTTGTATGTGGGAAAGGGCTAACCAGAGTATCCTACAAATGAACTTGACTTGAATCTTTTTCCATTCCCTCCAACCATTTCTCTGATACAGGTTATCCTTGACAACATAATCAACTTGGTATAAACATATTTAAAAGAGAACCGCTGAGCGAACACCAATGCTTGGGAATTACTGAATAATTATTTAAGCCAGAGTTATGTGGCTTTGCATAGACATGTATGTTGTTCTGAGGAACAAGTGTACGAAGTTTCATTTGGATATAATGTACGTTATTGAGTTATAAGATACGGTTAAAGTTTTGTGACAACGCAGACGACGACACCAAGGGTATCACAATACACAATTCTTTAAAAACAAGATGTGTTTGTGAAACACTGATGCCCCCGAATGGCAACATCTAGGTCAAAGGTCAAGGTCGCCAGGTCAAAAATGTTGGTACTGACAGAAAGGTCATCTCACAAGGAATACACATGTGAAATATGGTAGCCGTACCTGTTATGGTTCAAAAGTAGTGGTCAAGGTTAAAGTTTTTTTCGGAGAATGGCAACATCTAGGTCAAAGGTCAAGGTCGCAAGGTAAAGAATGTTGGTACTGACAGAAAGGTCATGTCACAAGGAATACACATGTGAAATATGGTAGCCATACCTGTTATGGTTCAAAAGAAGTGGTCAAGGTTAAAGTTTTTTTCGGAGAATGGCAACATCTAGGTCAAAGGTCAAGGTCGCAAGGTCAAAAAATTTGGTACTGACAGAAAGGTCATGTCACAAGGAATACACATGTGAAATATGGTAGCCGTACCTGTTATGGTTCAAAAGTAGTGGTCAAGGTTAAAGATTTTTTCGGACAGAGACAGACAGGCCAAAAACTAGAATGGCAACATCTAAGTCAAAGGTCAAGGTCGCAAGGTCAAAAATTTTAGTACTGACAGAAAGGTCATGTCACAAGGAATACACATGTGAAATATGGTAGCTGTACCTGTTATGCTTCAAAAGTAGTTGTCAATGTTAAAGTTTTTTCGGAGAATGGCAACATCTAGGTCAAAGGTCAAGGTCGCAAGGTCAAACATTTTGGTACTGACAGAAAGGTCATGTCACAAGGAATACACATGCGAAATATGGTAGCCGTACCTGTTATGGTTCAAAAGTAGTGGTCAAGGTTAAAGTTTTTTTCGGAGAATGGCAAAATCTAGGTCAAAGGTCAAGGTCGCAAGGTCAAAAACTTTGGTACTGACAGAAAGGTCATGTCACAAGGAATACACATGTGAAATATAGTAGCCGTACCTGTTATGGTTCAAAAGTAGTGGTCAAGGTTAAAGTTTTTTTCGGACAGACAAAGAGACAGACAGGCCAAAAACTAGATGCCCACCGAATCGGTGATTCCGGGGGCATAAAAACATTAGACATGTAAGCTAATTATAAGGAAACAAGCGAGGCTACAAAACATGGAAGCAAGTGAATAGCTATCTTACTGGCAGACCTGCTTATCGATATGAATATCAAATGATTTTAAAACCGGGTAGTAAAAGCAGTAACCATTGACCTCAGTATCATTTAATGTTTTGAATTGTTTATATCTCTTGTGTATGTATAACATTGTGTATATAATTTATTGCTTGTTTAGGGTCCAACATGGAAGATTGGGACAACCAAAATGTATAGCCTCATAAAATAAAGTCGTTAAAATTAGTTTTATTATTAATTACCTATTTGATCAATGTTAGATTTCTTTTCCTATTATTATTTTTTTTAGTCGTCTGCTTTGAAAATAACAATGGGAAAAATATAGTCTAGGACTTTGTAAATAATTTTACAATTATTAACCCTTTACCTCATATAGACGCTTTCCGATGCCTCTGCAGATGACATCTTTTTAAAAACAAGAGGGCCATGATGGCCCTGGAATCGCTCACCTGATTTTTTTTTTTTTTATTTAGCTATATAAGGCCCGCCCCCTGGCGGCCATAGTTTCTGACCAATCAACTTGGCTTGAAGGAATAATAGAGGGTCACCCTAGGTACATTTCGACAAAATTATTTGAAAATCGGCCGGACACTTTTGGTGGAGAAGATTTTTAAAGTTTTCACTATAGCCATATAATGCAAAATAGCCCTGTCCACTGGCAGCCATGTTTTTTGACCAATCAACATGGCTTGAAGGAATCTGAAAGTGGGTCACTTAAGGAACATTTCTACAAAGTTATTTGAAAATCGGCCTGACACTTTCGGAGAAGAAGATTTTTTAAGTTTTCACTATAGCCATATAAGGCAAAATAGCCCCGTCCCCCCCTGGCGGCCATGTGTTTCGACCAATCAAATTGGCTTGAAGGAATCTGATAGAGGGTCATCCAAGGAACATTTCTACAAAATTATTTGAAAATAGACCTGACACTTTCGGAGGAGAAGACTTTTTAAGTTTTTACTATAGCCATAATTATAAGGCAAAATAGTCCCCTCCCCCTGGCGGCCATGTTTTTCAATCAATCATCATGGCTTGAAGGAATCTGATAGAGGGTCATCCAAGGAGCATTTCTACAAAATTATTTGAAAATATGCCAACCAGTTTGGGAGAAGAATTTTTTTTAAGTTTTCACTATAGCCATATAAGGTAAAATAGCCCCGCCCCCCCCTGGCGGCCATGTTTTTCGACCAATCAACATGGCTTGAAGGAATCTGACAGAGGGTCATCCAAGGAACATTTCTACAAAATTATTTGAGAATCTGCCAGCCAGTTTGGGAGAAGAAGAATTTTGAAGTTTTTTTCATTTCGTTGCCATGGAAACCAGAATTCTGCATGGATCCCAAAAAATTGAAGGAAATCTGGTGAGGTCATTAAGAGGATACTTTCTGTAAAGTTTCATCCCAATTGACCTACTGGTTACTGAGGAGAAGAAGTTGACGCACGCCGGACGCCGGACAAAAGGCGATCACAATAACTCACCTTGAGCAAAGCTCAGGTGAGCTAAAAACACTGCGACAAAAGGAGAAATTGCTCGTTTTGAACCACAATGTTTTCAACTGTATGTGATGATTAAACTCTTATCTATGAAGCTTTTTCTCATTTTTGTCCAGATGATTTTAAAGTTGTCTGCTGCAGATTTGTTGTATGTGGGAAAGGGTTAAGGTACAATTGCAAACTTTGAGCAGCAACCTTTTGTTTTCCCACCATGTTTTGAAAAATTGTCTGCTGCCACAGCTTCTGAATCAGAGAAAAGGTTAGGCTCGGCGAACAATGTCAGTCACATCTATCGCAAACTTTCACATTTTGGAGGTGAGTATACCATTTGGATTAATGTAGGGTGCATAATGGAAATTGATAGAGACAATTTGTTTGCATGTTTTTTTTTACGACGCTTTCAGTTATATCCAATGCATTTGCTTGGTAAGTTACCAGTACTTCCAGTCCATTTATCCCGATATCAGCAAGTCAGTCGTAATACTAACCCCACAAACCTGAGCGCCAAGAAGGGAAAGTCATTACTACCATTTTAAGTCTTTAGTATGACCAACCAGGGATTGAACCCATGACCTTCTGCACCTGAGGCGGGAGCTCTATCACTACACCACTGAGGTGGTTCTGATACAGACAAAACCTGCGAGGGGGGGTGGGGTTGCTTCCATTTAATGTTTCTAATTCTGTTTCAAAAATACCCTCATAGTTTTCCAGATATTAACCCTTTCAAACATACAACAAATCCGCAGAAGATGACTTTGAAAACATCAAGGCAAAAATATGGAAGATCTGTTAGCATCACACATGTAACTGTTAGTACAGTACTATTAACCCTTTCCCTCATATAGACGTTTTCTAACGCCTCTGCAGCAGACGGCTTTTTGAAAAACAATAATGACAAAAGGAGAAATTGCACAAAACGTGTTTTCCACTTTTTGGCATAGGTTATCCATTCAATTACAGAGATTTTCTATTTTTTTTACAAAATACGTTCAAAGTCGTCTGCTACAGAATTGTCGTATGAGGGAAAGGGTTAATGTAAGCTGAAGTATATACTTTGGAAAATTAATGTATATTACACTAATATCAAATATGTCACTTTCAGCTTTGTTCTGAATCTATAGTTAAAAATACTATATTTATTGGTTACTCGGCCTTGGGTATGTGGTTAATGAAAATAGATGAAAACATTACAGAAAGGAGAAATCACTTTTCATGAGCAATTTCTGCTTATGACAAAGTTTTCAAAACATTTTCTGCTGCAAATGTGCATGTAAGTGGAAAAGGGTTAAAAACTCATCTTCAGATGTTTTTGTTGCAGATAGGGGGGGTTGACCCTTTCACACATGTCAACACATTTTTGCATCTCTACAGCACATCACTTTTGCAACAAAGTTTTCATATTTTTTCTTTAGATGTTTTTTCAAAGTTGCCTGATGCAGATTTGTTTTAATTATGTGAGAAAAGGTTCAAACATTAGCTAGCAGTTATATGGTATTGGCAGGTTCATTTATATGATACTCTGAAGAGGCGTTAAAAAAGAATTTCACCTGTATCATGCAATCAGATTTCCTGACATCCTTAAACAAAAATACAAAAATACAATAAGCAAATCACAAAAATGTAAAATACATAATTAGAAGCATTTATGTTCTAAATAGCTAAAACAAGAGGGCCATGATGGCCCTGGAATCGCTCACCTGATTTATTTTTTCACTTTAGCTATATAAGCCCCGCCCCCTGGCAGCCATAGTTTTCGACCAATCAACTTGGCTTGAAGGAATCTGATAGAGGGTCACCCTAGGAACATTTCTACAAAATTATTTGAAAATCTGCCTGACACTTTCGGAGGAAAAGATTTTTTAAGTTTTCATTATAGCCATATAAGGCAAAATAGCCCCGCCCCCATGGCGGCCATGTTTTTCGATCAATCAACATGGCTTGAAGGAATCTGATAGAGTGTCATCCAAGGAACATTTCTACAAAATTATTTGAAAATCGGCCTGACACTTTCGGAGGAGAAGATTTTTTAAGTTTTCACTATAGCCATATAAGGCAAAATAGCCCCGCCCCCTGGCGGCCATGTTTTTCGACCAATCAATATGGCTTGAAGGAATCTGATAGAGGGTCATCCAAGGAACATTTCTACAAAATTATTTGAAAATCTGCCAACCAGTTCTGGAGAAGAAGATTTTTAAAGTTTTTTTCATTTCGTTGCCATGGAAACCAGAATTATGCATGGATCCAGAAAATTTGAAGGAATTCTGGTGAGGTCAATGTGGGGATGCTTCCTGTGAAGTTTCATCCCAATTGACCCACTGGTTACTGAGGAGAAAAAGTTGACGGACGACGGACGATGGACGACGGACGCCGGACGCCGGACAAAAGGCCATCACAATAACTCACCCTGAGCACTTCGTGCACAGGTGAGCTAAAAACAAACAACAGTATTAAATCTTAGAATCAAGTTCAAGGTTTGCAGAGAGTAGGATAATTTCTAAACCCTTGAATTGCGGTTAAATTAGCATCACACACGTGAATTAACCCTTGGCCACATACCGCAAATCCGCAGCAGATGACTGAAAATATGTAGGAGGGAAGGCCATTAACACCATTTTTAAGCTTTTGGTATCAGCTGACCGGGGATCGAACCTGCAGCCTCACGCCACCAAGACTGATGATGTGCTAGAAGGAACACGTGTGTCAACTGACAACAACCAATTAGAGTGATTATTGGACAAACAGACAGATCCATGGACAGACAACCCAATTTTAAGACAAACTTCGAATTTTTTGATGCAGACATGTTTTGACATCTCTACAACAAAATGACTTTTGAAATGGTAAAAAAATATGCAGGGAGATATTGGTCAAAGTTTACAGCTTGGCTATTTTGTAATTGGGTAACTTTATCCATTTATGGTATATAATGTTTAATCCTTTCCCTCATACGACAATTCTGCAGCAGACGACTTTGAACATATTTTTTTCAAAACATAGAAAATCTCCATAATTGAATGGATAACTTATGACAAAAAGTGGAAAACATTGTGGCAAAAGGAGAAATTGCACATTTTGTGCAATTTCTTCTTTTGTCACTATGTTTTCAAAAAGCCGTCTGCTGCAGAGGCGTCAGAAAGCGTCTATATGAGGGAAAGGATTATTAGACCAATACTTAGGGTGTTTAAGAGGTCTAGTTAGATATTGGGCATAATACATGTTCTAAAGAAATGAAACCCTTTCCCCCATACAGACACTTTCTGATGCCTCTGCAGCAGAAAAACTTATTTGAAAATTGTGATGAAAGGAGAAATTGCTCATGATGAGCAATTTCTCCTTTTGTGAGATTGATTTCAAAATGCATAGATCTATGAGTGGGAAAGGGTTTAATTAGTAATAAGAAAGATATTGTTGGGGGGGGAAGACCAGATTTGCAGCAGACGACTTTGAAAAATTGTAGACAAAAATATGGAAACTTTCTATAAATGAAAGGATATTTACTGGAATAAGTATGAAAATATTGTGGCAAAAGGAGAAATTGCTCATCATGAGCAAGATCGCCTATTGCCACAATGTTTTCAAAAGTTGTCTGCAGCAAATGTGTCCAAATGCGTCTAAAGGGTTAAGTGCACTTTTACTTACAGCGTGTGTTCTAATAGTTGTCTGTATCACTGTTCTTAGAATTATTTCCATTATGGTATCAATATCTTTGTCATGGTATATCTGAAAATTATACGATTCATTTATTATTTTTTTCTCAAATCAGAGCTCTAGATTCAAGGGGTGTTTTGTATGTTCTAAAATCCTTATTTGACCTTATAACCCTATGTTGTGGGTACTCAAAAGAATCGTCTTAATGAGACGGGGTTTTTTAAATACCCACTTCATAGGCTTTTGTTAGATAATAAGATGGGTAAAGGAGCTGTATACCCCTTTCCCTCATACGACAATTCTGCAGCAGACGACTTTGAACATATTTTGTCAAAAAATAGAAAATCTCTATAATTGAATGGATAACTTATCACTTAAAGTGGAAAACATTGTGGCAAAAGGAGAAATTGCTCGTTGCTATGTTCTTTTGTCACTATGTTTTCAAAAAGCTGTCTGCTGCAGAGGCATCAGAAAGCATCTATATGAGGGAAAGGGATCTGAACCTCTGTCACATACAATAAATCTGCAGCAGAGGACTTTGAAAACAAGAACAATGTATGCAAAACTGCAGAAGAAAGGTATACTCTTGTTGTTACTATTCTAATTGTGTTTCACAACAGTATGTCAAAAACTTTTGACAGGTGTAATTAATGACATAAATTGTCCTTGTCAATTTTTATATTAACCCTTTCTCACATGTAGACACCTTCTGACTCCTCTGAAGTAGCTTACTTATAAAAACATGGTGGCAAAAGGTGAAATTACTCCTTTTGCCACAATGTTTTCAACACTATTCAAAGGTATTTTTTTCATTTATAGAGGTTTTTCATTTTTTTACCAACATATTTTCAAAGTTACAAGCGCCAGATTTGTTGTAAGAGGGAAAGGGAGGTTAAGCCTTACCCTCATATAGACGCTTTCTGACGCCTCTGCAGCAGACAGCTTTTTGAAAACATGGCGACAAAAGAAGAAATTGCTCAAAACGAGCGATTTCTCCTTTTGTCACCATGTTTTCAACTCTATTCAATTATTGTACTTTCCTTTAAATGTGGTTTCCAAATTTGTTCAGGTATGTTTTCAGTCGTCTGCTGCAGATTTGTTGTATGTTGTAAAGGATTAACCCTTTCCCACATATAGACGCTTTCTGACGCCTCTGCAGCAGACGGCTTTTTGAAAACATAGTGACAAAAGAAGAAATTGCTCAAAACGAGCAATTTCTCCTTTTGACACAATGTTTTCCACTTTTAGACATAGGTTATCCATTCAATTATAGAGATTTTCTATTTGTTGACAAAATATGTTCAAAGTCGTCTGCTGCAGATTCGTTGTATGAGGGAAAGGGTTTTTAAAAAC
The DNA here is from genome assembly GCA_031761405.1 of Serripes groenlandicus. Taxonomy (NCBI): domain Eukaryota; kingdom Metazoa; phylum Mollusca; class Bivalvia; order Cardiida; family Cardiidae; genus Serripes; species Serripes groenlandicus. The sequence goes on along the minus strand of JASEVX010000009.1, from coordinate 16,055,818 downwards.
ATAGTGACAAAAGAAGAAATTTCTCAAAACAAGCAATTTTTCCTTTTGACACAATGTTTTCCACTTTTAGTCATAGGTTATCCATTCAATTATAGAGATTTTCTATGTTTTGACAAAATATGTTCAAAGTCTGCTGCAGAATTGTCGTATGAGGGAAATGGTTAAGGACCAAAACACTAGCATATCTTATTCACTCTAGGCGCTAAACTACACATTCAGAGCACCATTCCAATTGTTTGCAATGTTTACAGTCAGTGGGGGCAAAGATAAATCTAACATAACATAACATACCTGTTTAGTGGGTGAAAAGAGAGTATCCATGATGTTACTCAGGACCTTTATACATGCCGTCATTTCATCTTGTGCCTCCATCATTTTGTGAATTGTGGAGAGCATCATCGGTAATAAAACCTCTCTGCATTCTGGACGTTGAAAAAGCTCCGTCGACACGAGATCTTCGATACATTTGATTCTCTGGATTCTAAGTCGATGTTTTGGCACATGGTTTAGGAAATCAACAAATAAATGACTGAAACAAACAAATAAATATATGTATAATAAAGGCAAACATGAAGGACAGTAAATTTAATATTGTTCTACTGTGTCAATTGATATAATCTGAGATTATTTCTTATACTCAATTTTTCATAAGAATTATGTGTAGTTATATGTTTAGCTGTAACCACATTTATCATTATGCAAGTTAACATATTTTGTCCATTAAATGTGTGTGCAAAATTTGAAATCAATCTAACATAGAATGAAGCAGTTATTTTCATTTATCAAAATCTATCAAAATTCATGTTTTTTCCCCCTCAAAATAGGTGTCTGAGCATCAACAGCATACAAATTGATGAATGATATAAGATGTAACTATGATCAAAGTTTGAAACCCCTAACATTGTACATTTTGAGGAAAAGAAAAGAAAGATAAAACATTGAGCTAATCACAAATGTTTGATGCTGTCACAACAAAAGCAACTTTCCTCACTTTCCTTCATCATTAAAGCAGATATATTAACCATAGTTCTGCTGCATTGAATTTGTTTAGGATATCTGTAATACAGAGTGGCCTATTTACCTAAGTTTTATTTCATTAAATACTTTAAGATATCTGTAATACAGAGTGGCCTATTTACCTAAGTTCTATTTCATTAAATACTTTAAGATATCTGTAATACAGAGTGGCCTATTTACCTAAGTTTTATTTCATTAAATACAATAAGGATATATGTAATACAGAGTGGCCTATTTACCTAAGTTTTATTTCATTAAATACTTTAAAGATATCTGTAATACAGAGTGGCATATTTACATAATTCTACTGCATTGAACACTTTGAGGATATCTGTAATACAGAGTGGCATATTTACCTAAGTTCTACTGCATTGAACACTTTGAGGATATCCGTAATACAGACTGGCATATTTACCTAAGTTCTACTGCATTGAACACTTTGAGGATATCTGTAATACAGAGTGGCATATTTCTGAGGGCGTATTTTTGTGCCCTGACTGTTCTAACAGACGTGTGTAACATGAGACCACCTATAGACTCAATCAGCTGTTTTAACATAATCTCAAACTGTTGTCGACCTCGGTTCTCATTCAACCTGGAATATAAATGAGATACAAATGGTCAAAAAGAGAATCATGTTACTTAACCCTTTCCCTCATACGACAATTCTGCAGCAGACGGCTTTGAACATATTTTGTCAAAATAAAGAAAATCTCTATAATTGAATAGATAACCTATGACTAAAAGTGGAAAACATTGTGGCAAAAGGAGAAATTGCTCGTTTTGAGCAATTTCTCCTTTTGTCACTATGTTTTCAAAAAGCTGTCTGCTGCAGAGGCGTCAGAAAGCGTCTATATGCGGGAAAGGGTAAAACTTTTCTTACATTCAGAGGCTTTCTGGCGAGTTTTGAAAACATTGTGGCAAATAATTTATTTATTTATTTATTGGGGTTTTACGCCGCTTTCAACATTATTTCAGATATATCACGGCGACAGTTCACTTATTCATGATCCCTGGGTAAACAAACCAGTACTAGGCTAGAAAATGTGCCTTGCCCAAGGGCACTCCATCATGACCAAGGTGCCGCGACTGGGGATCGAACCCGGTTTCGAAATCCCCGACGCTAACCACTCGACCACAGCTGATTCCCTTGTGGCAAATAAAGAAATTGCTCATAATGAGTAATTTCCCCTTTCACTAGAATGTTTTCAACTCAATTAAAAATTATCTTTTTTCCCCCCTATTTTTGTCTAGATATTTTCAAAGACATCTGCTGCAGATATGTTGTATGTGGAAAAGGGTTCAACCATTCCCACAAACAAGAAATCTGCAGTCAATAAAATAGAAAATCTCTGTAAATTAAAATTAAATTATTAAGGGAAGAAAATATTTATTTGAAATTTCGTACTCTAGATATAATATAAGATTTCTGACAAAAGAAACCACTGATGATTCAGAAACCAATCTGACTAAAGTACAAGATCTGACCAAATGTAAGATCTGGTGGCGATCATTTCGAATTCATCTTCTTGTTTTATCGCTATTTGTAGATCCACCAAGCTATTTTTATTTGAACCAATCAGAGGACTTGTTTCAAAAAACGATTGGCTTAACCTTCAAAATGGCGTCAATTGACGAAGTTGAGCAAATTTAAAATAGACCATTTAAAACCAGAGCAAAGAACACTTTTCGATGCTGTATGGTCAGGGAAAGACTGTATTGGTGTTGTGCCTCATTTCCACATTTGTAGCCATGATGCGGTCTTCATAAAACTATACACGCGTGTAAATCACTACGCGAAAATTGGGATCCCATGATAAATATGGTTTTTTTCGGTAAATATAGACTTTTACTATCACTTTCAAAAACGTGAAAGCAAGGTTCTGATTGGCTGGCAGAAAGGTCGTCTGAACGTGACCCTCTATCGGATGTCCTCAGATCCTATGCGTAGTGTTAATAGGAGATGATTTTAATGAGATTGATTCAGAAACATTATTTGGGATAAACTGTATCGCAAAAGCACTTAGTGCTCAGGTGTGCTAAAGAGTACCAATGTTGTCGGATTTTTGTTCTAAGTCGTAAAAGGGGCATTTCTGAAAAATAATTAAAGTCAGACTTCTGTGACTTGGCATAGACATGCATATTATTCCTAGAAACATGTGTACCAAGTTTCTTTTGAAAATGTTGAACTGTTAATGAGTTATGAGGTAAGGTTCAATTTTGTGACGACGTCGCCAAGGGTGTCACAATAACAAAGCAGCTAAAAATGAAAATCACTATAAATGAAAGTTTGAATATTAAGTTAAGGAAAGGTTGATTTGAAATATCTTACTCTAGAATTATATTATGAGATTTTTGATAGAAAAAACCACTGATGCTGCAGAAACATTATTTTGGATATTTTGTGCTCAGGTGTGCAAAAGATTTCAAAAACATCTCTTACATAGCAAACAGCTCCCTTGATCTAATGATAAATTTGAAGATGTATTCCAGTGACTTCATGGCTTGTGTGAAGGAAGTTTCATGTTCGGTGTCCTCATTGGCCTGGTCTATGTACTCCTTTAATATCACCATCAGTTTACTGTAATAGATAGTTGTAAGTTCTTCTTAACTTGTATTAACCCCTCTTTCCACCAAACAACATATCTGCAGCAGACAACTTTGAAAACATATTGGCAAAAAAATGATAAATCTATGTAAATGAAAATATAACAAGAGATGTTTGTCAAACATTATGCCTCCCCTGAGCGCCATGTTGTCAGGAATATTTGGACGATTTTTGACCCGATGACCTCAAAATCAATAGAGGTCATCTACTGGTAACCCACAGCCTCCATGTCAAGTTTTAGGGCCATGTGTGCAGGCAATGTGGAGTTATCACTCTGTGGCCTTTCACATGATGACCTCACAATAGGGGTCGTTTACCGGTCACCTCCAGCCTCCATGTTAAGTTTAAGGGGCATGGGTGCATGCAATGTCGAGTTATCACTCGGACAAAATTTTGCGTTCAAGGTCAGTGACCTTGACGTTTGACCTCACAATCAATAGGGGTCATTTACTGGTCACCCCCAGCCTCATTGTCAAGTTTGAGGGCCATGGGTGCAGCCAATGTCGAGTTATCACTCTGACAAGCTTTTCACATTCAAGGTCACTGTGACCTTGAGCTTTGACCCAATGCCTCACAATCAATAGAAGTCATCTACTGGTCACCCCCAGCTTCCATGTCATGTTTGAGGGCCATGGGTGCAGCCAATGTTGAGTATCACTCGGACAAGGTCACTTCACCTTTGGCCCAATGACCTCAACATCAATAGGGGTCATCTACTGGTTACCCCCAGCCTCCATGTCAAGTTAGAGAGCCATGGGTGCAGGCAATGTTGATTTATCACTTGGACAAGCTTTTCAGGTTCATGGTCACTGTGACCTTGACCTTTGACTCAATGACCTCAAATTAATAGGGGTCATCTACGGGTCAAACCCAGCCTCCATGTTAAGTTTGAGAGCCACAGGTGCAGGCAATGTTGATTTATCACTTGGACAAGCTTTTCAGGTTTATGGTCACTGTGACCTTGACCTTTGAACCAATGACCAATGACCTCAAAATCAATAGGGGTCATTTACTCTACAAAGGGGGCATAATAATTAAATAGAGTTGAAAACATTATGGTAAAAAGAGAAATTGCTCAACGTGAGCAACTTCTGCTTGTGTCAGTGTTTTCAAAAGTCGTCTGCTGCACAGGCGTCGAAAGCGTCTATACAAAGGAATTTGTATTAACCTTACCCAGTGACACATCTGGACACACCTGTATCAGACATCTTTTGAAAACAGTGTGGCAAAAGGAAGAGATTGCTCAAGAGAAATGTGTCCCTTTGCCACATTGTTTTGAATCTTATCAATAATTCAACTTTTTTTTCATTTTATTGCCAAGATGTTTTCAAAGTCGTCAGCTGCAGATTTGCAGATATGAGGGAAAGGTTTAATAATAAACTATCATCTATGGAAATTTTGCTAATATTTTCTGCTGCAGAATTGATGAAAGTGGGAAACGATAAAATATGTAAATGGGTCCACTTATCAATTAACACGACTCATTAAAATTAAAATTATTAAACATGCAGGCATATGACACCTCTGCGGCAAACTGCATTTGGAAAACATTGTGACAAAAGGATAAATAGCTAGTCATGAGCAATTTCTACTTAAACCACAATGTTTCCAACTACATTTAATAAATATACTTTCCTTCATTATAATTTTTCATATATTTGATATATTTGCTGTGATGTTTTAAAAGTCGTCCGATATAGATTAGTTGTATGCGGGAATGGTTTTAACAGAACTTACTTGTATGCTGTGGTTAGACTGAAAGACTGAATATAGGCATCAAGGATGGGCCTGAATTGATAGTACCTGCTATCAGCTACAAGGCCTATTATATACACCTAAAAAGAGAAATAAAGAAAATTACAACTAGAACTATCACTGAAGATGATAAATACCCCCTAAACAGCACCTTGACCTACACCATAACTTAATAAGTAATAGGGCCATAACTCTGTAAAATAACATGCAATTGTAACCCCTTTAGAATATGCACATCTCCTTTTGGTATAGAAGCTTCATGTAAAATTTTATTGAATTCCACCCAGTGGTTTGTAAGAAATAGGCCGGACAAAATATGGCTTCCCGCCGGCCGGCTGACCGACAGACAGACTGCCCGACACAGTGACTCCTATATACCCCCTCTTCTTCGAAGGGGGTATAAAAACATGAACAAACAAAGACAGCCCCAAGAAAGAGTCTAAATGATTTATGATCAGCACTCGCTAATAAAATCTTAAATTTTGTAGAAAACAAACATTTTACTGTATATGACAAAAAGCCAGTGCAAACTACATGTATGTTGATCAACTTCCACATGTAAAATTGCAAAAATAATACAAACATTTCACAAAAGGTTATTTATTTACTGTGTGACAAAGAGGCAGACATCTTCTGACCATTGATCAACCCTTGCATATAAAAAAAGTTTATGAAATAAAGGGATTCTAAAAAATCTGTTTAAACTCAACTCTCACATTTAACTAAAATTTTGTAAAAGACACACAACTGTTTCTGTTTTATCATTTTAGATTCATTGATTGAAGTTGAATACCATTTTCAACAGAGTTTCATTTTTATCATAGCTGATTCACCCAACCATTTGTTTCATTGCACCATTCGTGTTTTACACCGCTTTCAATAATTGTTCAGTTATCACGGCGTTTCCTTGGTAAGTTTCTAGTACTACTGGTCCATTTATCCTAACACCAGCCAGTCAGTCTTAATTCTAACCCCAAAAACCTGAGCGCCTAGGAGGGCAGCCATTACTACCATTTTTAAAGCCTTCGGTATGACCCAGCCTGGTATTGATACTGGGACCTCCCGCCCCCAAGGCGTATCAAGGGCTTGTCGTGAAACGGTGCAACTAAAATTTGTATTTTTTTACAAAGGTTAATCACCTCGAAATAAAGATTTTAAAAGCGTTAAATAATTTTTCTTGGTAAACAATGGAAATTTAGGTACCATTGCTCGTTCTGAGCAATGGCACCTAAATTATCATTGTTTTCAAAGGGGTCAAAATTGCCCCTAAACCAGGGATCACAAAATAGGTTTTTAGTTACAACCGTTTCACGCCAAGCCCTCGATCTGTTGTAACCGACTAAACCATCGTGGCACGATAATAACGAAAGATCGGGAGTCATAAATAATCGGTCATTGTTCCACAGATTACTGGTGTGAGAAAACCGGGAAACACATAGGGAGTTGAATTTGACATCGTGATATGACTAAAAAAATGTTGAAAAACGGCATTTAACCCTAAATCAGTCAATCAAAACATATTTATATAAATTGTCATGTTTTATGCTGAAGATAATGCTTATAACAATGCAAATATTATGGAACTTCATTTATAATCCTACCATGTAATTTATACAACAGCTGCATTTACACAGACTTTACTAGGCAAATGCTTATTTGAACCTTCAACCCTGTGTTGTCGATACTCAAAAGTATCATCCGACTGAGACGATTCTTTTGAGTACCCAAAACATAGTTTCATTGAAAAATAAGAGAAATATTGTGGGGAAAAGAGGTGTATACTCCTCCTTATCTAGACTTGGAACAAAGACCTTCATACTTACCAATGCATCAAAGACTAGATTATCGTAGAGATCGGACACTGTGTTGTGCATGAGGATATAGAACAACGAATCTAGCAGGTCTTGAAGAAACTGAAAAGTTAGATTAAAAAGGCAGGTAAGTAATATGTCTATCTATTGGCTTAACCCTTTCCTACTAACAACATTTCTGCAGCAGACGACTGTGGAAACATGTAGACAAAAATATAGAAAATAGCTATAAATGAGGGTGTATATTTACTGAAAAAAATTGAAAATATTGTGGCAAAAGGAGGAATTGCTTGTTTTGAGCAATTTCTTCTTTTGTCACAATGTGTGTCAGAAAGCGTTGATACTACACATACTACAAATCTGCATAATATTTAGTATAAATGAAAGATCAATTATTTAAAACATTGTGGCAAGGGAGAAATTGCTCGTCATAAGCAATTTTTCTTTTTGCCACATGCTTTCAAAAGTCGTCTGCAACAGAGGCCTCAGAAAGCAGTTGTTTACTGGAAAGAGTTAACTCTTACTATAATGCAGATGAATTTTGAAACATTGTCCCATAAGCAGAAATTGCTCGCTCATCAAGAGCAGTTTCTCCTTTTGTCATAATGTTTTCAACTCTATCCAATGATTATACATGTGTACTTACATTTATAAAGTAATTCCCTAATTTGCATAGAGATTTTTAAGATGTCTTCTGCTGATTTGTTGTATATGAAGGGTTAACTATTTACTTGATATGAATCTTGATCAACCCTTTTCCACATACAGATGCTTTCTGAGGCCTCTCATCAATCAGCCTTTTGGAAGATTGTGGCAAAAGGAGAAATTTCTCCTTTGGTCACAATATTTTCAACTCTCATTTAATAATTTATGGAGGAATACCACTTTTTCAACCAGATGCTTTCGAAGTCGTCTACTGTATATTTGTTGTATATGGGAAAAGGTAAACCCTTTCCTTCATACGACATTTCTGCAGCAGACGACTCTGATCATATTTTGTCAAAAAGTAGGAAATCTCTATAATTGAATGGATAACCTATGACTTTAAGTGGAAAACATTGTAGCAAAAGGAGAAATTGCTCTACTTTTGTCACAATGTTTTAAAAAAGCCGTCTGCTGCAGTCGTCAGAAAGCGTCTACATGAGGGAAAGGGTTAAAGTCAATTGCTTTGAAAACATCCCTGAAAAAAAGATGCTATTATAAAGAATCTTATTTATGAATTATGACTATATCACAGCAACAGTTCACTTATCCATGATCCCTGGACAACAAGCCAGCACTAGGCTATAAATTGTGCCTTTCCCAAGGGCACACCACCATACCCATCACACACATCTTGAGAAGGGTTTGAACCAAGAATGTCCCGTTTCAAATCCATCACTCTTACAAATCAGTCACAGGGGATTCTTTAACCCGTACAGACATATTTTAACGCATTTACAGCAGATGACCTTTGGAAACATTGAGGTAAAAGGAGACATTGGCTCGTAATGAGCTGTTTGTTCTGTTGTCATACTGTTTTCAACTTAATTCAATTATAACATAATTACACTTTTATAAATAGAGATTTTTTAATGTTATGCTGCTATGTTTTAAAAGTTCTATGCTGCAGATTTAGGAAAGGGTTAATCACATGGCTTCCAATAATCATGCTTATGTATGAGGAAATTCTTAGTTGCACATTATTTAAAAAAATCGTGATTCTACTTTATTCAATAGGCATAAAAATGTAACATAAATAACAGATCATTTTGAACAAATGCAGATGTTTCTGAAAGAAAAACCTAATAAAAAAAATAACGATAATACAACATGAGTTATGTTAATTAATAAAACAAGAGGGCAATGATGGCCCTGGATAGCTCACCTGAGTAATGCAATGTCATCCACAATGACTCATCTTTTTTACCAATCAAAAAACCCTTTCCCTCATATGACAATTCTGCAGCAGACGACTTTAAACATATTTTGTCAAAAAATAGAAAATCTCTATAATAGAATGGATAACCTATGACTAAAAGTAGAAAACATTGTGGCAAAAGGAGAAATTGCTCGTTTTGATGAATTTCTTCTTTTGTCACTATGTTTTCAAAAAGCCGTTTGCTGCAGAGGCGTCAGAAAGTGTCTATATGAGGGAAAGGGTTAACATGGTTTGAAGGAATCTTGTTCTACAACTTCTTCAGGGTCAACCAAGCAACTTTGGTAAATCGGTTAGATAATTTCGGAGATGAAGATTTTTAAAGTTTTCACTTTAGTCATACAAGGCAAATCAGCCAGACCCTGATGGCCATGTTTTTCGTCCAATCAACATGGCTTGATGGAATCTGATGGAGACCCAAGGAATATTTCTTCAAAATTATTTGGAAATCCGCAATTTGCTTTCGGGGGAGAAGTTTTCATAATAGCCATATAAAGGAAAAGAGACCCACCCACTTGTGACTATGTTTTTCAACCAATCAACCTGACTTGAAGGAGTCTGATAAAGAGTCACCCAAGGAACATTTCTACACAATTCGGCCGTCCAGTTCGGGAGGAGAATTTAATTTAAGTTTTTTTCTTATGGTTGCCATGGAAACCAGAATTCTGCATGGATCAAAAGAAATTGAAGGAATTTGGTTGAGGACATTTAGAGGATACTTTCTGTTAAGTTTCATTCCATTTTACGCAATGGTTTCCAAGGAGAAGAAGTTGATGGACAAAGTGCGATCACAATAACTCTCCTTGAGCACTTTGTGGTCATGTGAGCTAAAAAAAGATAATGATTTTACAAACACTGAATTTAATATGTTAATTAACCCTTTCCCACGTATAGACGCTTTCTGATGCCTTTGCAGCAGACGCTTTCTGATGCCTTTGCAGCAGACGACTTTTGAAATCATTGTGATAAAAGGAGAAATTGCTCATAATGAGAAATTTCTCCTTTTTCCACAATGTTTTCAGCTTTTTTCCAAAGTCGTCTGCTGCAGATCTGTTGTTTGTGGGAAAGGGTTAATAAAAACATAAATGATAATGATAATAAAAACACTGAGTTATGTTAATTAGTTGAATCCTTCCCTTTCTACAGATTATATTTAACAATTCTGCAGAACATGGGTTTAGAACATATTGTTGAAAAAGCAGAAACTCCTAAAACAAGAAATGTCTCCTTTCCCCATTATGTTTTCAACCTTATATTAACCCATCCATGCGAGAAGATACAAGTTGGACATCTGTAAAACAGTGTAGAAGCAGAACAGCCTGTATATCCGCAAAATGATTAAAATCTATACTGTTCACATATTACATTCACAAGTTTTTTCGAAGCTTCTTTGAACTTGTGTAGATTCTGATAAGATGGAGGAGATGCACAGGCTGATCTGAACCCTTAATCTTCAGAAATTTAATGCCAACTACCTTTTCATATTCATGGGTTAATAAAAAAGTTAACCCTTTCCCTCATACAACAATTCTGCAGCAGACGACTTTGAACATATTTTGTCAAAAAATAGAATATCTCTATAATTGAATGGATAACCTATGACTAAAAGTGGAAAACATTGTGTCAAAAGGAGAAATTGCTCGTTTTGAGCAATTTCTTCTTTTGTCACTATGTTTTCAAAAAGCCGTCTGCTGCAGAGGCGTCGAAAAGAATCTATATGAAGGAAAGGGTTAAAGTAGTACATTGTACACATTTTTTCCTCATATGTTTTCGAAGTAGAAAATTCTAAAAATAACAAATTGTGTTATTTGCTACTTTCCCACAAATATACACTTTCTGATGACTCTGCTGCAGAAGACTACTTTTGAAAACACTGACAAAAGGAGAAATTGCTCAAAACAAGAAATTTCTCCTTTTGCCACACAGTGTTCTCAACTTTTTTCAATTATTAAAATAGAATTTGTATAGAGATTTTTTGCATTTTTGCAAATACTTTTCAAAGTCGTCTGCTGCAGATTTCCTGTATGTGGGGAAAGGGTTGATGGAAAATAAAAGAAAATGGCTTGGTGTAATTATATCAACTTCAATCATGTATTAGATTTTAGTATGAACGTAAAACTGTTGTTTACTATAGGAGACTATAGTTTGATACATAAGATATATGTGCAATATCCGTATATGTAAACAGTTTATCCTGTCCCACATACACAAACGTTGTAGCAGACGATTTTTTGAAGACATTTAGTCAAAAATATGATAACTCGCTATTAACCCTTTCCCTCATATAGACGCTTTCTGACGCCTCTGCAGCAGAAGACTATTTGAAAACATAGTGACAAAAGAAGAAATTGCACAAAACATGCAATTTCTTCTTTTGCCACAATGTTTTCCACTTTTTGTCATAGGTTATCCATTCAATTATAGAGATTTTCTATTTTTTGACAAAATACGTTCAAAGTCTTCTGCTGCAGAATTGTCGTATGAGGGAAAGGGTTAATGAAAGAACAAATTTTGGAAATAGTTGAAAACATTTTGAGCAATTTCTACACAATGCCACAATGTTTTCAAAATTCGTCTGCTGCAGAGGCGTCAGAAAGTGTCTATATGTGCTAAAGGGCTAAAATGCAGAATTTGCTGTATTGGAGGCATTACTTGGACATTATTTGCCAGAATTGTTTCAAGGTGAAGTTCAGAAACCTTTCAATGACATTCCAACAGTAAAGGACATTTGTAATAAGGCATTCTAAACAAGCTGTAGAAAGCTGTAGAAAGCCAAAAGTAACAAGTAAATAATCTGACATTAAAAAAAACAAAGGTAATAAGCCCAAGCCCCTTGCTGCCATGTTTTTCAACCAATCAATATGGCTTGATTATTTTTTTAATAAAGGGTCACCTAAGCAACAATCTTTACCAAATTACCTTGAAATCAAACAAGCAGATTCAGAGGAAAAGAAGTTGTTATTCAATCCTATTTTTGATGCCGCCTGGCAGTCATGCTTTCAACCAATGAATTAGACTTGAACAGTTTTATAGATGGTCACCTAATGAACATTTATATTTTATTAATGACATATGATCTTGAAAATTGGACAAGTAGTTTCAAAGCAAAAGAAGTTGTCATTCAATCCATTCAATCCTCTTTTTGATGCCGCCTGGCAGTCAATCTTTCAACCAATCAATATGACTTGAACAGTTTTATAGTTGGTCGGTCACCTTATGAACATTTATTTCATATGATCTTGACAATTGGACAAGCAGTTTCAGAGAAAAATAATTCTTAAGTTTTGTCAGCTCCCTCCTTTCTGCAGTCCAAGAGAATTTAAGTTTCCGAACAATTTTGAAAGATACCACCAAGGAACCATTCCTGTGAAGTTTGGATAAAATTAATCCAGTGGTTAACCCTTTCCCTCATACGACAATTCTGCAGCAGACGACTTTGATCATATTTTGTCAAAAAATAGAAAATCTCTATAATTGAATGGATAACCTATGACTGAAAGTGGAAAACATTGTGGCAAAAGGAGAAATTGCTCGTCTTGAGCAATTTCTTCTTTTGTCACTATGTTTTCAAAAAGCCGTCTGCTGCAAAGGCGTCAGAAAGCGTATATATGAGGGAAAGGGTTAACCATTTTCCACATACAGCAATTCAGTAGCAGATTTTTCTTTTTTGACAAAATGTTTTCAAAATGCGTCTGCAAGTGGGAATAGATATAAAGAGGAGATGTTGTTTGAAGTTAAAAGTTAAACATGAATTGTGTGATTCCACTCAGGTGATCGAAAAAGAGGTGTGTTAGAACCAGATCCTAGAGCAATTATGAGCAATTTCTCCTTTTGCTACAATGATCTCAAAAATCGTCTGCCTCAGAAAGCGTCTATACGTGGGAAAGGGTGAATGATGACTGAAACGAAGGAACTGCAATGAAAAGGTTCTGATCCCAATAAATACTCACCTCCATGAAAACAATATAATAGGACACTTTCAACCCTTTCAATGCTGAATTATTCAAACCCTTTCCCTCATACGACAATTCTGCAGCAGACGACTTTTGAACGTATTTTGTCAAAACATAGAAAATCTCCATAATTGAATGGATAACCTATGACAAAAAGTGAAAATCATTGTGGCAAAAGGAGAAACTGCACGTTTTGTGCAATTTCTTCTTTTGTCACTATGTTTTTCAAAAAGCTGCCTGCTGCAGAGGCGTCAGAAAGCGTCTATATGAGGGAAAGGGTTAAATCGACTTGTCAAGCTTTGCATTTGGAAAAAGGTCCATAGCCAATTATAGGAATGTCAATATATAAAATGTTGACATTAGCCGGCATCACATAATATACAGCCTCGTCAAATGGCACGGATGCCCTGGCTGGCTCGGCCATATACTGGTGGCGCAGGCTTCACTAAATCGGTTCGCGCAGTCAAAGGGTTAACCCTCTTCTCTCATACGACAATTCTGCAGCAGACGACTTTGATCATATTTTGTCAAAAAATGGAAAATCTCTATAATTAAATGGATAACCTATGACTAAAAGTAGAAAACATTGTGTCAAAAGGAGAAATTGCTCGTTGTGAGCAATTTCTTCTTTCGTCACTATGTTTTCAAAAAGCCGTCTGCTGCAGAGACATCGGAAAGCGTCTATATGAGGGAAAGGGTTAAAGATTCTAGACGCATCAAGCAGAAAACAAAATAAAAACATAAAAACATCTTGCAGAACCAAATTAGTAGAATAAAAGCAAAACCGTTCATAGATCAAACATTATTTTTTCATTGTGAGTAGAACAACCACTGCAAACAGTCAGTAACTACATAACATGGGTTAACACTTACTCTGATACAAACAACTTCAGACACCTCTTATGATATGTAAATGGACAAAAGCTTAACCCTTTCCAACATACAGACGATTTCTCACACCCTTGCAGCAAAAGACTTTCGAAAACATTGTGCCCAAAAGGAGAAATTGTTCCTGTTGAGCAATTTCTGCTTTTGCCAAAATGTTTTCAACTTTGAGACTCTCTAAAAATTGAAAAATATCAATTATTGAATAATTAAGCATAATGGTTATTGTTTCATTTTGCCACAATGTTTTCAAAAGTCATCTGCTGCAGAGGCATCAGAAAGTATCTGCATGTGGGAAATGTATAAAATAATACTCTCATTTGTAGATATCCATCTTCTGTTTTCTCTGGAGCTTTTGATTAAAAAGAATCCAAAATTCATTATATCAGGTATAATAAATTTACTGATTACCAGCTATGCTGTTTTAAAAAAATGTCTGCTTTGAAAACATATTCATGTAACATCTGCAAAATGTGAGATATCATTTTCATTTTTGTTTAGATTAAGAAACAAAAGGGCCATGAGGCCCTGGAATCGCTCACCTGAGACTTGGCTATTTAAAACATAACTCTTTCAGCACCAATGGCAATATCATCAAGGCATACTTTCTGACAAAATTTCAAGCTGCTCAAGTCAAAAATGCGATCTCTAGTGTTAACTAGATTGTTCTACAATTTGGCCTAGTGACTTAGTTGTTGACCTGACCTGACTTACGAACTTATATTCAAACTTACCCTAGATATCATCAAGACAATTATTCTGACAAAATTTCAACATGCTCAAGCCAAACATGTGGCTTCCAGAGTGTTCACAAAATTTTCCTTTAATTTGGCCTAGTGCCCTAGTTTTTGACCTGACATGACCCATATTCAAACATGGCCTAGAAATCACTAAGTCAAATTTTCTGATAAAGTTTCAACATGCTCAAGTTTAAAATGTGGCTTCCAGAGTGTTAACAAGATTTTCCTTCAATTCGGCCTAGTGACCTTGTTTTTGACCGGACATGACCTATATTCGAACTTGGCCTAGATATCACTAAGACAAACATTCTGACAAAGTTTCAACATGCTCAAGCCAAAAATGCGGCTTCTAGAGTGTTAACAAGATTTTCCTTCAATTTGGCCTAGTGACCTAGTTTTTGACCCCACATGACCTATATTCGAACTTGGCCTAGATATCACTAAGACAAACATTCTAACAAAGTTTCAACATGCTTAAGCCAAAAATGCGGCTTCAAGAGTGTTAACAAGATTTTCCTTAAATTGGGCCTAGTGACCTAGTTTTTGACCCCACATGACCCAGTTTCGAACTTGGCCTAGATTTGATTGAGATATATGTTCTGATAAACTTTCATGAAAATTGGATGCAAAATGTTGCCTCTAGAGTGTTAACAAGCAAATGTTGACAACGGACGACGGACAAAAGGCGATCACAAAAACTCACCTTGAGCACTTTGTGCTCTGGTGAGCTAAAAAACATTGAGAGCAAAAAGCTGTGCAGGATTTGTCCATTGCAGAGGCATCAAAAGTCATCTGTATCAAGCACTATGTTAATTGTTACTACAGGTAGGCTATTAGGTACCCCTTGTACAACACTAAAAAAGGCTATAAATTTAGGCACCACCATATACAACACACAATTCTACCTTCACGATCTCTTCACCGGCTACCCGCATTAGTTGTTCCAGATGTTTCTTTAGTGAGGTCGTATCGTTCTCACTTAAGATCTTCTGCCATTTCAATAACCCCAGTAAATCGACTGCACGTAAATACATTGGAAATACACTACATTAAAATCACATTCATCCCCGATCTAAACCCGATCACCTTAACACTACGTATTGGCAAAGGAAATGGTTTCTGGAGAGGTTAATGATATGCTGAATTCTGTTTTTGTATCAACCCTTTCTCTTAACCCTTTCCCTCATACGACAATTCTGTAGCAGACGACTTTAAACATATTTTGTCAAAAAATTAGAAAATCTCTATAATTGAATGGATAACCTATGACTAAAAGTGGAAAACATTGTGGCGAAAGGAGAAATTGCTCGTTTTGAGCAATTTCTTCTTTTGTCACTATGTTTTCAAAGAGCCGTCTGCTGCAGAGGTGTCAGAAAGCATCTATATGAGGGAAAGGGATATGCATTCAGATTTTGACATATCTGCAGAAGACAATTAATCCTTTTCGTCACATTGTTTTATAACTATACTTCGGTTCCATCTATAGAAATTTTCAATATATTTACCAAGATGTTTTCAAAGTCATCTACTGCAAGATTATATCTTTGTGGGCAAAGGATTAACCTATTCCCACTTACAGCTAATCTGCAGCAGACTTTGAAATCATCTGGGGGGGAAACATATAGGAAATCTCTAGGAATGAAAACTTAATTTTAGAAAAGAGTTGGAAACATCGTGGCAAAAGGAGAAATTGCCCATCATCATCATGAGCAGTTTCTTCTTTTGCAACCATGTTTTCAAATATCGTCTGCTACAGATGTGTCAGAGAGCGCCTGTATGATGGAAAGGGGTGTTAACCTTCTTTTCTTTCCAAAAGCCTCAAAAGGCAGTAAGGGGGGTGGGGGTCTTGTTTCATCCAGGATCACATAAAGGTACAAAGGTGTGAGTCCAGTTGGGCTATACCTTTCTACTAGAAGCTACATCTAGTGCTACATAATAGGTGGAGGGACTATGAAGACTCAGATGAGACTGTGTGGATGTACAGCTTCACCGGAGTCTTCATAATTCGCATAAGCGTATAAAACAAGACCCCCTTTTCAGGTGTAAATTTAAAAATCTATAAAAAGTGCATGTCAGGTAATAAAATATGTGTGATTATTAACCCTTTACCTCATATGACAATTCTGCAGCAGACGACTTTGAACATATTTTGTCGAAAAGTAGAAAATCTCTATAATTGAATGGATAACCTATGACTAAAAGTGGAAAACATTGTGGCGAAAGGAGAAATTGCATGTTTTGTGCAATTTCTTCTTTTGTCGCTATGTTTTCAAATAGCCGTCTGCTGCACAGGCGTCAGAAAGCGTCTAAATGAGGGAAAGGGTTAAGAATCATATCAATGGTTTGTTCATCAGAATAACATGTTTTTGTGTCCCTGTTATCTTCATATATCTGCACATTAATATCAAAGCTCCAGAAATCATTTCCTATAGCTAAAATTTCAAATTTACTCAAATCTGTTTTTTAATACACTTCTCTACAAGCGTTCTTGCAAAATTATTTCAAGATTTCAATTTTTCAGTGTTTGCTGAATTAAACAACTTCTTGTTTTAAATTAACATATTTTCTTGGTTGAAGTTTATTTTCATCAATCTAATATTTCTGATATTACTTCAAGCTTTTCTCACATAATGTGTTCCCTTATTAGACAAAAAACAGATTTGAGTACAATTCCTGAATCTTGCTGCAAGTTAAAATATAATGAAGTTTCAATTCTCTAGTGAAATAGTACAACTCTCAAACTTTATCACCACTATGTTTCAAATCTAGATTGTTTAGTCAAGTTTCTTTCCAAATATGACATAGAATTTTAACCTGCAGCAAAACTCAACAAAAACTAACGTAGATGAACAAGAAGAACAAATTTAAGAAAGAGTCTCATAGACAACATCTCCCTATTAAAATCGCAGTCTTAATTTTAAATGAGACTTTGGTATTCACAACATATATATAAACAATTCTGACAGTTGTTTAAAAACTAATTGAAAACATTGTGACTAAAGGATGAAATTGATCAGTTTTAGCAATTTCTACTTTTGTCACAATGTTTTCAAACGTCACCTTCTGTAGAGGCTTCAGAGAGTGTCTATTCTTGGGAAGGGGTTAATTTTAAATGGTTCACAGAGAGCTTATCTATTTTAAACATATGATATTGAGTAAAATTTGTTTTTCCTGTTCATCTGCCGATAAGAAATAGGGTCATTCAGATGCACAATTTCAGAGGTCATTCAATCAAAGTACCTTGACTATTTCCTCACCGGCAACACCCTTCAAATGCTCGAGGTGACGTTTGAGTAACGTCTGGTCGCTCATCACCTCCTGACAGCGTAATAGACCCAGAAGATCCACTGTCGGGGCAAATAATGGTTAGTAGCAGAGTTCCAGATAAAGGGCATTTGTCATTTTATAGTATCCTTATTTGACACTCAAACCCTATGTTGTGGGTACTCAAAAGCAGCATCTCAGTGAGATGATTCTTTTGAGTACCCACAACATAGGGTTCGGTTGAGTAGAATGAGAGACATTGTAGGAAAAGGAGCAGTTTACTCCCCTTATCTATACCTCTCTCAATATATTACTTACATTTATTAACCCTTTCCCACATACAACAAACTGCAGCAGATGACTTCGAAAACATTAAGTCAAAAATATGGAAAAATCACTATAAATGAAAGAACAACAGTTATTGATTACAGTTGAAAACATTGTGACGAAAGGATAAATTGCTTGTTATGAACAATTTCTCCTTTTGCCACAATGCTTGAAAAAGCTGTATACTGCAGAGGCATAAAAAAGCCTATGTATTTGAGAAAGGGTTTAGCACAGTAATGGTTCCACTTTAAATTAGTATTTTTGTTTTAAGCAAAATATCAATACATATCACATTTATGTCTCAGTTTTTTGGAGAAGAAAAATCAGACACATTTTGAAAGAGTCGTCAATGAAAGAAGAGAATTCAGTCAAATGAAGAAATATCTGCTTTTCCCACAATGAATCCAAATTATCCAAAATATGCTTTCAATTATTTTAGTTGTTCAAATTTCGCACAGACATTTTTGAAGCAGAGGACTCAATGAAAGTCCCACGAGAAAACCAACATTATGGCCTCTGCGTAATGTAACGAACCAGATCAGCTTGCGCAGTCCGTGCAGACTGATCCGGTACAACACATTCCGTCTCAGGGGAAAAGAGGTATGGAGTAATGGTTCCAGAAATACAAAATCCACAGGAGACGAAAAGTGTCTGTCCGGGTTCGCCTGCGCGGCATGCTTAGGCTAATCCGGATCGATACTTAACCCTCTCCCTCATAAAGACGCTTTCTGATGCCTATGTAGCAGAAGGTTTTTTAACACATAGTGACAACAGAAGAAATTGCTCAGACCGAGCAATTTCTCCTTTTGCCACTATGTTTTCCACTTTTAATCAGAGGTTATCCATTCAATTATAGAGATTTTCCGTTTTTTGACAAAATATGTTCAAAGTCGTCTGCTGCAGAATTATCGTATGAGGGAAAGGGTTAATGTTGGTTTTCTCGCAGGACGGCTCATATGTTGTATCCCTGAAAGGGTTAACCCTTTCCCTCATATAGACGCTTTCTGATGCCTCTGCAGCAGACGGCTATTTGAAAACAAACAAAACGTGCAATTTCTCCTTTTGACACAATGTTTTCCACTTTTAGTCATAGGTTATCCATTCAGTTATAGGGATTTTCTATTTTTTGACAAAATATGTTCAATGTCATCTGCAGAATTGTCGTATGAGGGAAAGGGTTAATGCCTCTGAGAAGAAGATAGCTTAAAATGCCATTCAATTGTTTTATTGGGGTTTACACTTGTCTTTCAACATTATTTCAGTTATATCACGGTGACAGTTAACTTATTCCTTGATCCCTGGGTAAACAAACCAGTACTAGGCTAGGAAATGTGCTTTGCCCAAGAGCACTCCAACATGACCGCCGCGACTGGGGATCAGACTAGAGACGTCCGGTTCCAAATTCCCGACACTAACCTTTAGGCCACAGTGGATTCCTATAATGTCATTCAAACAAAATCAATCTTATTAAATGGGTTTTTAGAATTGTCTTTTTTTTTAATTTCCAAGGAAGAAAGCATTTTATCTGGAAAACTGGAAGTGTATTTTAAAAGCATGTTTTGACCAAATCCCCGCTTTTACGAGACATTCTAAAAAGTCATCTGTTTCACATAAAGGGTGACGATGATATAAATTTGTCCATTCTTGGCAGTTAAAAGAGCATCGGACAGCTTATCGATTTTTTTTCTTTCTTCTAGATGCAGATCTTTGCAGCAGAAGAAAACATTATGGGAAAAAGAGAAATTGCTCGAAACAAGCAAATCTACCTTTACCGAAAAATTATTTCAAATCAGTATCAAAGTTGGACAATCAATTTTTCCTGATGTTACCTTTCTTCCCTTAGACATTTTTAAATCAGACAACTCTAAACTCTTTCCCACATACAGACGCTTTCTGAATACTCTCTGCAGCAGATGAATATCGAAATCATTGTGGCAAAATGAAAAGTTACCCATGATGTGCAATTTCTCCTTTTGCGACAATGTTTTAAACTCTGTTTTAAAACAAAACTTTATTTTAAGAGATTTTTCATATTTGTGCCTAGATGTTTTCAAACTTGTCTGCAGCAGATTTTTTTTGTATGTGGAAAGGGTTAAATAACCATATTATGTCAATAAAGTACATGTAAATGATTAATAGACCGTCATTCAATGAAAATCAATACTATACATTAACCCTTTCCCACATTCAGACGTCTTCTGACAACTCTGTATCATCGAATTTTGAAAACATTGTGGCAAAAAGGAGAAATTGCTCATAATGATAAATTCCTCCTGTTGACACAATATTTCCCATTCTTTTCAGTAAATAAACTTCAATACATAGAAACTATCCATTTTTTGTCCAGATGTTTTAAAAGTCGCCTGCTGCAGATTAGTTGTATGGAAGAATGGTTAAACCCTTTTCCACATACAGTAAATCTGCAGAAGACAACTTTGAAATCATCAAGGTAAAAATATGGATTATTTCTTAAAATGTATGAATAAAGTGTTGAAAACAACGTGGCAATATAGGAAGTTGCTCATTATGATCAATTTCTCCTTTTGCCAAATTGTTTTCAAAAGCCATCTGCTTCAAAGGCGTGAGAAAGTGTCTATATGTGGGAAAGGTTTAAGATTGATTGATTGATTGTATGGTGTTTTATGTTTCAGTTATATCACAGCGTTTCCTGGGTAAGTTACCAGTACCACTGGTCGAATTATCCTGACACCAGCCAAGTCAGTCATAATGCTAAACCCGCAGCCCAGAGTGCCAAGGAGGGCAGCCATTACTACCATTTTTTTAAGTCTGAGAAAGATTTCTGAAAACACATCCTAGATGGTAATCCCTATACATACCATTGTGAGTTAATTTGGTTGAACACACGTAGGTATTGATCTTAAAGCTGTCCTTATAACTGAGTGAGTAAGCCCCGCAAAATAGTGGAATCTTTGGTAGACGGGAGTGGGTCCCGCCCGCGGAACTCCCGTTATGTCCTGGCCCGTGGGTTTTATTGGTGGCCTCCAGTTCTTTCATTGTGGAGGGAAGATCTAAATACGCATTGAACTGTCTCTCCTCTTTCTGTCTGTGGTCAATCTAAACAAATAAATGAGAGTGTTAAATCTTTCCCACATGCAATAAATCTGCAACTTTGACGACAGAAACATCAGACTTTTTTTTGGAAAAACTTCTTAAATGAAAGTTTTGTTTTAGTGGTGTTTTACGCCACTTTCAACATTATTTCAGTTATATCACGGCGAATGTTCACTTATTCAGGATCCCTTGGTAAACAAACCAGTACTAGGCTAGAAAATTTGCCTTGCCCAAGGGTACTCCACCATGACCGTCGTGCCGCGACTGGGGACTGAACCCGGGACACCCGGTTTCAAATCCCCGATGCTAACCACGGCGCATTCCCTTAAATGAAAGTATAATCATTAAATAGAGTTGGAAACATTGTGACAATAGGAGAAAATTGCTTGCATGTTATGATCAATTTTGAATTTTACCACAAAGTTTTCAAAAGTCGTCCTCTGGCGGACACATCAAAATACTTCTACTAGTGGGAAACGGTTAATTGTTTGCTTTCCAGTGGATTATATTGTGCTAGTCTCACTGCTTCAAGCAACAAATTAAATCAAGTAGTAATTTTAACTTTTTGCTCTGTATTTATCCAGTCCCTATATATCTGTTAGTAAATGCATCAAATATATATACAGCGCAGAGTATATTGTTTGTTAACCTTTTCCCACATAGGACAATTCTGCAGCATACAACATATTTTCTCAAAAAATAGAAAATCTTTATAGTTGAATTTATTAACCTATGAATAAAACTGGAAAACATTGTGGCAAAAGGAGAAATTGCTCATTTTGAGCAATTTGTTCTTTTGTCACTATGTTTTCAAAAAGCCATCTGCTGCAGAGGCGTCAGAAAGCGTCTATATGAGGGAAAGGGTTAAGCTGTACGACGCTGAAACATTAGATTCATTCTTGAACACCAAAATGTAATTTTCTCCTTGATTTATTTATTTATTGGGGTTTTACGCCGCTTTCAACATTATTTCAGTTATATCACGGCGACAGTTCACTTATTCATGAACCCTGGGTAAACAAACCAGTACTAGGTTAGAAAATGTGCCTTGCCCAAGGGCACTCCACCATGACCGTAATTTTCTCCTTGAGGCATAGCCATTTGTGAAATACCACCTTTGGTTTTAAGTTGAAAAACATATCTTGCTCTCACACTGAAACAAATGATAATCCACTATCTCGTAAGAGAGAAGTGACTAGCCCTTTTTACAGGGATGATCTTGTTATATATAAACACTTGAGAGGGACATTATTAGTTCAATCTTTCAATTTTAAGATGATGTACGTTATTTAAAATGTGAATATGAGATATAAAAAATATGCTTAACCCTTTCCAACATACAACAAATCTGCAGCAGAACGACTTTGAAAGTTTGAAAACATCTTGATAAATATATGAAAAAGGTGAAAGTATATTAATTGAATCGAGTTGAAAACATTGTCCCAATCGAAGACATTTTTCGATTTGAGCAATTTCTCCATTTGTTACAATGTTTTCATCTGCTGCAGAAGCTTCAGAATGTGTGGGAAAGGGTTAGACCAATATACAAACACTATAAATATAACAAGTTAACCTTTTCCCTCATATAGACGCCTTTCTAACTCTGCAGAAGACAGCTTTTTGAAAATATAGTGACAAAAGAATAAATTGCTAAAAAATGAGGTTATCCATTCAATCATAGAGATTTTCTATTTGTTGACAAAATATGTTCAAAGTCGTCTGCTGCAGAATTGTCGTATGAGGGAAAGGGTTAACAAACAGACTGCTATCAAAGATTTACCTTATACAATAACAAATCATGTTCCTGGTCCTTTAATGTGGTCCCATTCTTATTCAATAACTTGATAAATGCCATTGCAAACGGCTTTTCATTTTTGTCTTTAGCTGAAAAAGAAAACAACAAAAGCATTTTGACACATCTGCAGTATACAGCATTTAAAAACATTATGAGTAGTTTTTCCCTTTGCAACGATGTTTTTGCAAGGCTTTTTACAACGAGAATTGCCACATTCTTATCAAGATGCTTTCAAAATAGTCAAGCTCTAATTTGGGAACAAGTTCAGATAAACAAACAAAACAGGTCTTGCTTTCCTGCATCATATATAAGTTAGTAGCCATGCAACAAGTATGGAAATATTTCTACTCTTTTAAACTATATTCAATCATTAAAAGAGATTTCCCATCTTTTTGTGCAGATGTTTTCAAAGTCCTCTGCTACAGATTTTTAGTATATGGAAAAGGGTTAAGTCATTTCTTTAATAAACAATTGAAAACATGGGTGTTTGAATGTTTTATGAACAAACAGATAGACGAAAATAAAACAGACAAGGCGTCCCCTGTGTCACTCTGTCCAGGCAGACAACAAAAAGAAACATCACAAAATTTGGTGGTTTAATTTTTAAGAGAAATCAAAAGTCAAGTGTATTAAAAAAATAGTTGACCCTTTCCCACATACAACAAAATTGCAGCAGACATCCTTGAATACATTAAGACAATAATATTGAAACTCTCTATAAATGAAAGTATATTGAATAGAGTTGAAAACATTGCGTCAAAAGGATAATCTGATCATTATGACAGTTCACTTACTTTCACTTCTTGATTTATGCTTGAAGAGGAATTTTAAATGCAGTCCCTTAAACTCTAATTCTGTAGATACAGCAACCTGAAATATTAAACAAATAGCGGCATGAAATCAATATCTCATCACAAAAAGGGCAACAACTCTTGTATGTTATAGTCCGTTATAATCTTGCAGAGTATCATTTCCTGATAGTGGTTCACATTTCTATTTAATTTTAACTCTTTCTCACATGAAGATGCATTTAATGCCTCTAGAGCAGGCAACTTTTGAAAACATTGTGACAAAAGGAAAAATTGCTCTTAATGAGCAATTTCTCCATTTGCCAAAATGCTTTAAATCTGTATTCAATTATCATACTATTATTAACAGAGATTATTCACATGTTTGCCAAGATGTTTTAAAAGCATTCTCCTGCAGATTTGTTGTATGTGGGAAAGGGTTTATCAAATTCCTCTAACTACACCATATCCCTTTCCCACTTACAACAAGTCTGCAGCAGACTTCTTTGAAAACCTGAAAACATTGTGACAAAAACCTGAAAAATGTCCATAAAAGATAGCTTAACTCTTTCAGCGCCAAAGACAATTTTGAGGTTTTTGCAAACAATGCAGATTCAGGCGAGTCAGCTCGTAACAAGCTGTCTC
The DNA here is from genome assembly GCA_031761405.1 of Serripes groenlandicus. Taxonomy (NCBI): domain Eukaryota; kingdom Metazoa; phylum Mollusca; class Bivalvia; order Cardiida; family Cardiidae; genus Serripes; species Serripes groenlandicus. Next base: position 16,031,240 of record JASEVX010000009.1, on the reverse strand, counting down.
ACCTGAATACAGCATTGTTTGCCTTTTAGTTATGAAAATATTCCAAAACGCCCGATTTTGAACATGGAAGAGTCTACTTTAAACAATTTGGCACTGAAAGAGTTAATTGTTAAATAAAGTTGAAAACATTGTGGCCAAAGGAGAAATTGCTCATCATGAGCAATTTCACCTTTGGCCACAATATTTTCAAAAGTCGTCTGCTGCTATTGCTTCAAAATGTGCCTGCAGGTGGGAAAGAGTTATTATTATATATGGCTTTCAGAGAGACAGAGCGATAACCTCTGTCTACCAAGGGGGATAAAATAGGGTAAAATATAAGGACTGTCATAGCAAATGTAAGCTAAACCGTTTATCTAATACAATACTTTAACCATTTCCCACAGACACCAAATCTGCAGCAGACGATTTTAAAATTATTCAGAAGAGTTGAAAACATTGTGACAAAAGGAGAGTAATTTCTTCTATTGCCGCAATGTTTTGAAAAACTCTCTGCTGCAGAGGCGTCAGAAAACGTCTGAATTTGGAAAAAGGTTAAGATTTGGCTACTTTATAATCATCTCATGGACTCAATTGTAATGGCCTTAAATTGAAAGTACAATTTTGACACAATGCTGAAAATATTGTGGGTAAAGGAGAGACTGCTCAAGATGACTGCTGCAGAAGCACATAGAGTCATCTGCACCTTATTAACAAATGTGAATTCAGATCAGATTGTACATTATGTCATATTATAAAGGAGTCTTCAAAATTTAGCCATAAGACTGCAAAGATGAACAGGCTAGTTTTTAATAAGTTTCCACAAACTGCAAATCTGCAGCAGAGAACTGAAAATGTCTAGGTAAAAATACAAAAACACTTTTTAAATGAAAGTATAATAATTTTTTGTGGAAATGGAGAAATTGCTCATGATGAGCAATTTCAGCTTTCGTCATAAAGGTTTTTCAAAAATTGTTTGCTGCAGATGCATCAACCGGATCTTCAAATGGGAAAGGCTATATCTTCACTGTTGCATAACCTGATATGGTTGGTTTTATTGTAGCATTGCTCATATATTATTTTCAAATAATAAATTCACATGTGACTTAGGCACAAATGAAAATGACTTCTTCTGTACAGGAGGGGAAAAATATTTGCATCTTTAAAAACATTGTGAGCAATTTCTCAATTTTCCAAAAAAAAAATTAAATTTATTTACTATTATTTAAGATTTTTAATATTCTAGACTGCATATTTCAACGTTGTCCGTTGTAAATTTGCTGCACGTGGGTTAACCCTTTCACATCTATAGAAGCTTTTTGATGCATCTGCAGCGGACGTCTTTTGAAAACAATCTCAAGTAATACCCTTTGTTTGGACCTGCAAAATCCAACTCTTCCCCTCAAACAGTCTTTTTCTGATGCATTTACAGCAGACTTCGAAAACATTATGACAAATTGCTCATCATGAGCAATATTTCCTTTTGCTACAATGTTTTCAACTTTTTTCAGTAATTATACCTACATTTAAATAGATTTTCCATATTTTAGAGTAAACATTTTCAAAGACATCTGCTGCAGATTTGTTGTTAACGCAGTTATCAGGGCTCTAGATAAGGCATGTATTTAGTGTTCTAAAATCTTTGTTCGATCCTCAAACCCTATGTTGACACAGGGACGATTGTTTTCAGTACCCAAAACATAGCGTTTAGTTCAGTAATAAAAAGAGATATGGTTGGTATGACTTCTCCACTTTCGGAGGAGAAGAGATATGACCTGTTCACATCTAGACTTCTGACTGGTATGGATAAATTTACCTTTACAATTTCGGACCATTTGGGTCTGTCTTCGTGGTAGTATATTATAGTTTTGAATTCAGACGTACCATCACAACCACAGCCTGGGTTTATTACATCCTGTTGGAATGAAATCAAACACAACATTACACGTAATGACTTGAAATACAGAGCTCTAAATAAGGGGCGTTTAATTTGTTCTAAAATGCTTATTTGAACCTCGAACCTTGAACCCTATGATGTGGGTACTCAAAAGAATCGTCTCAGTGAGACGATTCTTTTGAGTACCCACAACATAGGGTTTGCTTTAATAATAAGAGACATTATGGGAAAAAGAGCTGAATACCCCTCCTTATCTGGACCTCTGAAATACATTTACATGTAAAGGACATTGAATGAATTTAAAAACAAGACCTCAGGCTGAGGGTGTCTCGTCCTTCTTGGGAAAACTGCATACTAAAATGTAGCAATATAAAAAAATGTAGAAAGTTATTGAAGTTATTGAAGGTCAATGCATTGGTGTCAACATGTAATGATAAATGGGTTTGTAGCAGCAATGATGAGGAAATAATAAGGAACTGTAGCAATGCATACATGTATGAAAAACTCACTATATATAACCTTGACCTTGGTAATTTTTCAATTGAATGATGTCACCAATAATTAATTTAAAAAGTGGACATCGCCGTATACCATCTGCTGCAAATATGTGAAAAAAGAGTTTAAAAAAGTAATTGAGACTTACACTTAGAGGTTCCCCTCCCTTATTACAGACCAGCATTTGCACCTCCACATTTTTGTCCGCAGTTTTAGAACCTCGATTGAATTCTCCTTCTATGATTGTAATGTAGATGTCATTCCTCACGTCACCTGTAAGACCATATACCGCTTGTTAGACTTCACAAAATATTTTCAAACCTGTCAGTCCGAAAGCTAATTTTCATCAATTTCCTTCAATATTTAACCCATTATTGAATGAAAATTAGTCTTACAGTCCGAGGTAACTTTTAATAGTCAGGTCTGAAGGAATGACCATTTCGGTCTGAAGGAATGACCATTTTCGGTCTGAAGGAATGACCATTTTCGCGGAGACTGGCTTGTAAAGACATCTGTGCCACCTCAGGTGCAAGAGAAAATGTACAAGCTTGCTTTTGTGAACACCTGCACAGTCTGATTAAGATCTACACTGTTCACAGATTACTAACTCGAGCTTGTTAGAAGATTCTGTCAACCTGTGTAGATTCTGATAAGACTGAGCAGGGGGAAACCATTATCTGAACCCCGAAATGCCGAATTGTACCTTTTCTAATGCACTGGCTCATGTGTTCTTCTTAACAAAATGCAAACAGTGAGGACTCAGACAAGCTTCTACATATGCAGTCTCACCAAAGCCTTCACTCTTCACCTATATTTAACCCTTTCCCACTTGCAGACGCTTTCTGAAGCATCTACAGCAGACAAAATGAGAAATTTCGTTTTGTGAAACTGCCTCTGTACTTCCCAAGGTAAATTCAAGTTCATTGTTAGTCTGATAAATTGTAAACTTAGATTATTCACTATCTAAAGGTTAATGTTCATTAATACATGAAAATGAGCCAAAAGTTACTCAATTGGTCATGTTCATTGATACATGAAAATGAGCCAAAAGTTACTCAATTGTTCATGTTCATTGATACATGAAAATGAGCCAAAAGCAACTCAATTGTTCATGTTCATTGATACATGTAAATGAGCCAGAAGTGACTTAATTGTTCATGTTCATCGATACATACCTGGCATAATGACGTCAGGAAAGCCCATCTTTCTGACTACTGTTGTACTTGGCTGTACTAAGTGTGGAAAGTCTTCCCAGATCTGTAATACATGCATCAAAGGTTTTTTTATTAGAAGGCTTATTATGTCAAATGAGTTTAACCATTTATATAATATGATATTTAAGATTTGTCGACATTGAAAATATCTGAAGAAAGAAGGGAATTATCTGAAAATTTCATGTTTAAGTTTAACCCTTTCCACTCTTGCAGAAGCATTGTTATGAATCTGAAGTCCGACTACTATTGCCAAAATGATAATATCTCTATTCAATAATGATACCTTCAGTTATAGAGATTTTTCTATGTTAACTGCTGAGGATTTGTCATATGTTGGAAAGGGTTTACACAGTGTTGAAGGGACTGTGGGGAGTAATATAACCCTTTCCCACATACAACAAATCTGCAGCATTCGACTTTGAAAACATCAAGATGAAAATACAAAAAATGTCTATAAGTGAAAGTTAAATAATTGAAAAAGAGAAAAATTGCTTGTTTTGAGCAAATTCTCCTTCTGTCAAAATATTTTAAATAGTCATCTACTGCAGATGCCTCAAAATGCGTCTATAAGTGATAATGGCCAAAAACTTACAATAATGGTAATTTGTATTTCTTATAAAGTATTTACCTGACATAATAACAGGATTTTTGTTGCAAACCCTTATACTTACTTTAACCCTTTCCCACATGCAGATGCCATTAGTTGCATCTGCAACAGACAACTTTTGAAAACATTTAAATTTTAATGATTTAGAAGAATCTTGATAAGCATATGACAGAGAGGAGGTTAAGGAATTGTGTTTACCTGTTTTATAGCTCCTTTAAGAAGTTTTTGGGACACCCAGAATCCTTGACCCCTGTTATTGATTTCCCGCCCTGTCACTGTTTTACGGACACAGCTTTCCATAGATTCTTTGTCTCCACACCTTTAAATAAACCAGTTAATTCATTGAATTAAAATCTTTCATGAAAAAGCGATCTGCAAGAGAATAATTCTACCATCTAAATAATGCAACAGATTGTTTGTCAAACAATATGCCCACCTGAGCATCACATTCTTAGAAACATCTTCAAGGTCACTGTGACCTTGACTTTTAAACAGATGACCTCAAAATCAATAAGGGTCCTCTACTGGTCAGACCCACCTCCATGCCGAATTTAAGGACCATAGGTCCAAGCATTCTGCAGAAATTAATTGGACAAGCTTTTTGTGTTCAAAGTCACAGTAACCTTGAACTTTGATCGGATGAGCTCAAAATGAAAGAAGAGGTCTTCTACCAGTAATACCCAACCTCCCAAACAAATTATAGATCATCAGTCCCAATCACTCATTCGGCAGTTGTCAATCAGAATAGCTTTTTTGTATTCAAGGTTACTGTGACCTTGACCTTTGAAATGATAACCTCAAAATCAATAGGGGTCATCTACTGGTCTGACCAAACCAAGTTTGAGTACTGTAGGTCCAAGCACTATCCAGCTATCAATCTGACAAGCTTTGGTCTACCAACAGATCGATCAACCGACATGTGCATAGCAATAAACCACTTCTGCTTCAAAGGGCATAATAACAATTGAATTGAATTATTTATTTATTTTTAGGGGTACTGTTTTGCTCTAGTACAGTCTTGATAGCAAGAAGTAAAAAAAAAAAAAGGTGGCTTCATTAACTATGCTTTACTTGGACGACAGTGACGGGCCCTGGTCATATATAGATAGTGTAGATTCAAATCAAAACAGACATCCACTCAGTCGGATCGGAATATGCTCCAATTTGTCACAGGTAGTTGTGACATAAATTTGATCAGATATCAATAATGCCATTGCATGTCTTTAGCTACACTTGACAGTGAGTCCATAGTTCTGTCAGCAATGACTTGTTTGCATGGAGTTTTTAAATGCTTTCAACAGTTTTTCAGTTATTAAGTATATCACAGCCTCTCCTGCTTAAGTTACCAGTACTACTGGTCCATTTATCCTGGCACCAGCAAGTCAGACGTAATGCTAACCCCGCAACCCTGAGCGCAAAGTAGGACAGCCACTACTACCATTTTTAAAGTCTTTGGTATGACCGGAGCGTGATCGAACCCACAACCTCCCACACCAAGGCGAACGCTGTATCACTACACCACTGAGGTGGTCTATCCTGGTACAATACATGTTACCTATAAACAAGCTGTGCTCCTGGAAAACCAGTCTCAGTTACTGTGTAGAATAAGATCAGTTTGCACATCCATGCGAACATATCACAATGAATACTGTTTATAAGAATGTTCCTGAACGCCTTTCTGGATGCTTGAAGGCCAGTGCATATCCAGAGTAAGCCGAGCCCCAGTAGCTAACCCCATAATCCTGAGAGCCAAGGAGGAAAAGTCATTACTACCCAGTATTTGAGTCTATGACCGAACTGTGGAGTCAGCAATGAGCCAGACTATAAATTGACTTACTGTAAGAAAGGTATAAAATGTTCAGCATCCTCTGACCCTTGTGTGTTACCAGTACCCTGTATCCACTCTGTTATATCCATTGCTGAAATAAACACAGGGAATCAGAATATTCCTCTAACTGGTTACCTGACATCAAATTCATTGAGTTGTCGGCTTAAAAATATTTTGAAAAAGATATGATGTCTAGGAACTTGGGGGTATGCTATGGCTTCTGCATTGAAAAGAATGTAGAAAAAGAGCACAGCGGAGCTTATTTCAATGCTCGCATGTTTATTTCTAAGTCGAAAAAGGTACATTACTAAATATTTATTGAAGCCAGTGTTATTTGACTTAGTAAAGATATGCCTATTGTTCCTAGGAACATGACTTTGTGTATCAAGTTTCATTTGAGAAATGTTGAGTTATGAGGTAAGGTTAAAATGTGTGACAACGCAGACACAGATGACGCCAAGGGTATCATTAAAGCCCAACCTTTTTTCTTTGAAAAACAGATCAACTAAATTGCAGGAATTGCTTGTTTTGAGCATTTTCTCCTTTTCCAAAAATGTTTCCAAAATACCATCTGCTTTAAAAGTCAGCTTTTCATGTTCATGGTTTAATACAAAGACTACTTGTCATACTATATGTTGTAGAAAAGTAGAATTTGCAAATAACATAGCACATTAATTCTAAAAGATCTTATTTTGTGTTTTAGCTTTGTTTGCATAATACATGTATAAATTATATTTTTTAAAAATGGATTTTTTTTCCCAATAAAGACAAAACATCTGCAGCCAAAGACCTCTGAAAACATTGTGGCAAAAGGTGAAATTGATATTCAGTAGCAATTTCTTCTTTTGTCACAATGTTTGCAACTCTATTCAATAAGTACACTTTTATCTTACTTAGTTTTGCATACATGTTTTCAATGCTGTCTGCTGCATTTTTGTTGCATGTTTGTCAAGGTTAAAGGTCACCTGTTTCAGGCAATCTGTCAAGGACCTCCATTAATCCTATCCCACATACAACAAATCTGAAGCATATGCTTTTGAAATTCTCTAAGCAAAAATATTGAAAAATCTTGTCTAAATGACTGTTTTTAATTAAATAGAGTTAAAACATTGTGGCAAAAGGATAAATTGCTCGTTTGAGCAAGTTCTCCTTTTGTCACAAAGTTTTCAAAAAGTTGTCTGCAGCAGAGGAATCAGAAAGCGTCTGCATGTGGAAAAGGGTTAAAAAACTGGAAAATGGAGTGCTCCGCGGAGCACGTGTGACACCTGCACCTGCTCATTGAAAGTGTGACGAAAAAGTGTGACGGACAGACGCCGGACAAAAAAAAAGTAATCCCTAAGTGTCTACCATGCTACACAGGGTGACACAAAAAGGATGTTACCTGCAGCACCAAAAGGACGGCGTAAACCCTTCGTTTGTTTTTTGTCTTCTGCATCTTTGTGATCCATGACACCTGTTTGAACATAAACACTTCTTTCAAAATACAAGTCTTTAACAAATCTGAGTGGACATAGTTACAGACATGCTTAATTATCAACCATGATGGTTTCAGGAAAAATCTCGTAAACCTTAACCGCTTGCCGTATGTAAAATAATCTGCATTCAGGCAGAATATTGAAAATCTTTATAACCCTTTTTTCTCATATTGACACTTTCTGGAGCCTCTGCAGCAGTCGACTTTTGAAAACAGTGTGACAAAATGCTCAAACGAGCAATTTCTCCTCTTGCCACAATGTTTTCAACTTTTGTCAGTAAGAAAACTATATAGATAATATATATATAGATATTTTTCGTGTTTATAATGATAAGGGGTCTGGTGCAGATTTTATTTTATGTGGGAAATGGATAAAGGAAAGACTACTGCATACACACAGTATATAATACAAGGATATAAAAATAAATCTGGCATATTTGATTTTCATTATAATTATGAACTTTGTCACATAAAAGGAGTCTTATGACACGCAAAACAGTGAAGACTAAGTCAAGTATGTGCATACACACAGTCTCATCAAAGTCTTCACTACTGTCTGCTTCTATGTATTCAGAGGTCAAGATAAGAGGGGGGTATACAGCTCGTTTCTCCACAATATCTTTTTTTATTTTGAGTACCCACAGCATGGGGTTATAGGGTCAAATAAGGTTTTAGAACATGCAAGACGCCCCTAATCTAGAAGTCTGGTATTATAACCGTAGATTTAACTTCTGCTAAAATACTAGAATTGACCCACCTCTTCCCCTATCTTTATGATAATATTTTACAACATTGCATGTAAGCAAAGTATGCATTGATGATACCAAAGCCATTTTCAAACTTGCAACATTATATTTTAACAAATGTATTCAAACAACAACATCTTGTGGAGAAGCATTAACCCTTTCCCACATACAACCAATTTGCAGCAGAGGACTTTGAAACATCTAGGCAAAAATGAGAAATTCTCTATAAATGAAAGTGTAGTTATAAGTTGATTTGAAAATATTGTGTCAAATGCTCATTATGACCAATTTCACCTTCTGCCACAATGTTTTCAAAAGTCTTCTGTTGCAGAGGCGTCTGTGTATGTTAGAAAGGGGTTAACGTTTTATTCATCACAAAGTATTCTCACCAAATCTGACTACTTGTAAGACTAGAAACACTTTCTCCCTCTCCTTATCTTTCGCATCCAAATCCTGCAATGATATTATGTAAGTGTATTGATTCATTATAACATGCTTTTAAATTTTCAAATTATTACCCCGTTCCCACCTACAATTAATCTGCAGCAGGCGGACTTTAAAAACATCTTGACAAAAATATGAAGTATTTCTGTAATAATATTTGAAGAATTTTGAAAGCATCATGAGCAATTTCTCGGTTTGTCACAATGTTTTGAAAAGTTGTACGCAGCAGAGGTGTCAAATGCAGCTATATAAGGGAAAGGGTAAATAGTCAAAATTATAATTTGATAAATATCAAATAAAATGAGTAACATGCAACTAATGCAAACTTTCTGAATAATTATTTTATCTAGAGCTCTGCTTATAAGAAATAACTAGAACTATCACTGAAGATGATAAATACCCCCTAAACAGCACCTTGACCGACACCATAACTTAATAAGTAAAAGGGCCATAACTCTGTAAAATAACATGAAATTGTATCCCCTTTAGGATATGCACATCTCCTCTTGGTATAGAAGCTTCATTCAAAGTTTTATTGAATTCCACCCAGTGGTTTGTAAGAAATAGGCCGGACAAAGTATGGCTTACTTAATAAGTAAAAGGGCCATAACTCTGTAAAATAACATGTAATTGTAACCCCTTTAGGATATGCACATCTCCTCTTGGTATAGAAGCTTTATGTAACATTTTATTGAATTCCACCCAGTGGTTTGTAAGAAATAGGTCGGACAAAGTATGGCTTACTTAATAAGTAAAAGGGCCATAACTCTATAAAATAACATGTAATTGTAACCCCTTTAGGATATGCACATCTCCTCTTGGTATAGAAGCTTTATTTAACATTTTATTGAATTCCACCCAGTGGTTTGTAAGAAATAGGCCGGACAAAGTATGGCTTACTTAATAAGTAAAAGGGCCATAACTCTGTAAAATAACATGTAATTGTATCCCCTTTAGGATATGCACATCTCCTCTTGGTATAGAAGCTTTATGTAACATTTTATTGAATTCCACCCAGTGGTTTGTAAGAAATAGGCCGGACAAAATATGACTCTCGACCGCCAGACAGACAAACAGTCTGACACTGTGACTCCTATATTCCCCCTCTTCTTCGAAGGGGGTATAATAACCCAGATGCAAATACTGAATGATATAAATTCAGGAAAATCCCAATGTGTCGCACCAGGTACACACATACAAATGATACAGCACAATTTTATTTTAAATTAACCAGATCATATAAAAGTGAAAGTTCTAAATTACTTACTGTGAAAACAACCCGAATGTTACTCAGAATATCAGGATCTCTTGATATCCTTTCCCTTTCCCACTTAACAATGTAATTTTCACTGAAAAAATGAAAAGAATCAACATTATTAACCCTTTCCCTCATACGATAATTCTGCAGCAGACGACTTTGCACATATTTTGTCAAAAAATAGAAAATCTCTATAATTAAATGGATAACCTATGGCTAAAAGTGGAAAACATTGTGTCAAAAGGAGAAATTGCTTGTTTTGAGTTGTATGTATTGAATGCATATAAAAACAGCATTGTCAAAAAATCCAGAAGTTTTGAGAATTTATTTGATAAAAAGTTGATTTTTTTTTTTAAAAGCATTGTGGACAAGCAGCTTCATGTAATTTCCCCTTTTTCCATGATATACTCAAAATGTCAGAAATCACTTATATCAGTCTAATGCTGCTTAACCCTTTCCCACATACAACGAAGCTGCAGCAAAAAATTTTTGTTTGTAAATCTCTATAAATGAAATTACAATTATTAAATAAAGTTGAAAACGATGTGGCAAAAGGAATCAATTGCGTATAATGAGCAATTTCTACCTTTGCCACAATGTTTCCAAATGTTGAACAGACTGTCAGATGCATCAGAATGCTTCTGGATATGGAAAATGGTTAAACTAGTTTGTAATCATGTCTGCTTCAGATTTGTTGCATGTGGGAAAGGTTTAAAATACTCAGATCATACATACCATATGTAGTTACAATTTTTAGCATCATATAGATTCACCAGAATCTCAACATCGTCCACATTTTTACAGACAAAGTTACGTAACATCACATACAGATTATAGGTGACTCCGACGGCAGCTTTCGTCTCCACAGTGGCCTCAACCTGTATTCATTGGATAGAAAAAAAGTGTCAAGTATTTCCAACATTCAAATACTTTTGCAGCAGATGACATTGAAAATATACAGACAAAAATATGGAAAATGTCTATAACCCTTTCCCTCATATGGCAAATCTGCAGCAGACGACTTTGAACATATTTTGACAAAACATAGAAAATCTCCATAATTAAATGGATAACCTATGACGAAAAGTGGAAAACATTGTGGCAAAAGGAGAAATTGCACGTTCTGTGCAATTTCTTCTTTTGTCACTATGTTTTCAAAAAGCCGTCTGCTGCAGAGGCGTCAGAAAGCGTCTATATGAGGGAAAGGGATAATTGAAAATATAATGATAAAATGTCTATAATTGACTATGTAATGATTAATTGGAGTTAAAATCATTGATGCAAAAAGGAAGAATTGCTCATTATGAGCAATTTCTACCTTTGCCACATTGTTTCCAAAAGTTGTCAACCACAAATTTGTCAAGCGGTTAAATAATATCAGAAAGTAAACAAATACAGGACCTTAAAGATTTGCATATTATTGCCCCTAGTTTTATTGACAAAAATGACATAGACCCTTATTTGCATCAAACTATTAATGCTTCAGTCTCTTTCTAAGAACGAGATCTAATCTTGCAACTTTTTCCCTCCTAAAAGTTTAAAAATACCATGTCAAGTAAGTATTTAATGTTAAATATGTTCTATGGGTTAAATAAAATATGTTTGAAGCAGATATTAATTGTTTGTCATCTTACCTTCTCTTGCTTTAATCTGTCAGCCACTTCAACATGCTATTAAAAAAAAGATGAAACACAAATTTAGTCAAATGTACTTCAGAACTGCACATTTTTATTCCGTATCCTTTGCCACACAGTTTACATACGTATTTTGAGTTTTATGAAATAGATTGCTTTTGGAAACTTTTTACGTAAGGATAATGTTCTTGAAGTCACTAGAGGTATGTCGTTGTTGGGACGTACATATATGCAAGGGAATAACAAAATCTATAAAGAAACTTATTTTATAGAAAATGGATAAATGCACAAACGGTCATTACTAATTAACATATAATTTCTACATTTCTGCAATTGTACTGTATTTACATCAACTAGTCTTAACTGGCATCACCCTGCATGCCCTTATACACAACTTTTTAAGTTTGATTTATGAACAGTACGGACAAAGATCAGTCTGCACATTTATTGTCTTATCTTGAAACTACAGTGTTTGCTACTATTCTATTAAAATAACAGACAAGAGAGCCATGATGGCCCAGGATCGTTCACCTGATTTCATTTTTTCTCTCACTTAAGCCATATAAGCCCCTACCCGCCCCCTGGTGGCAATAGTTTTCGACCAATCACTATAGCTGTATAAGACAAAATAGCCTGCAACCTGGCGGCCATGTTTTTCGACCAATCAACATGGCTTGAAGGAATCTGTCAAAGGGTCATCCAAGGAACATTTCTACAAAATTATTTGAAAAAGTTTTGTTTTTTTTCGTTTCCATGGAAACCAGAATTCTGCATGGATCCCAAACATCTGAAGGAATTCTGGTGAGATCATTGAGAGGATGCTTTCTGTGAAGTTTCATCCAAATTGACCCACTGGTTACTGATGAGGAGATGTTGACGGATGCACAACGGACTAAAGGTGATCACAATAACTCAACTTGAGCACAAATCTTGAGCACTTCGTGCTCAGGTGAGCTAAAAACTGTGTAATAATTAGAAGGAACCTATTTAAAAGCAATGGTGATAATATCATTGGCAGAAATCTAGTGGGATAGGGGTTAAAGAAAAACCTTACCTCTCTATATATTTTTATAAGACTAGCTGTGTCTGATGTTATCACATTTCCTTCATCGTCCCGAACCACCAAATCAAGACCAAGCAAACTGTAGACAAACAAAATGGATACAGTAAAATGTCTATTTTGATAATGATGGTAAACCCTTTTACCAAATGCAGATACATTTGGAAACATATCGAGGGTTTGGCGTGAAATGGTTGTAACTAAAAACCTATTTTGAAAACCCTAGTTTAGGGGCAATTTTGACCCCTTTGTAAATAATGCAAATTTAGGTGCCATAGCTCAGAACGAGCAATGGCACCTAAATTTCCATTGTTTACCAAGATTTTTTTTTTTAACGTTAATAAAGATATTACGGCGAGGTGATTAACCTTGGTAACAAAATACCAATTTTAATTACAATCGTTTCACGCCAAGCCCTCGATATGCAAGAGACATCTTTCCCACAATGTTTTCTAATCTATTTGGTATTCTAAAATTGTACCTATATATATTACGTCTTTCTGTGAAAAAAGGTTTAATGCCATTTAATTAACCCTTTCTCTCATATAGACGCTTTCTGACACCTCTGCAGCAGACAAATTTTTGCCACAATGCTTTCCACTTTCAGTCATAGGTTATCCATTCAACTAATAGAGATATTAAATATTTTGACAAAATATGTTCAAACTCGTCAGCTGCAGAACTGTTGGATGAGGGAAAGGTTAACACAGTATTTCAGTTGAATTTCCTAGGTAATTTACAATGAACTTCTGTTCTTATTTATCCTGACACCATTAATCAGTCTTAATACTATACCCACAACCCTGAGCTGCAAGCCATTATTAACGTTTTTAACCCTTTCCCTCATACGACAATTCCGAAGCAGACGACTTTGAACATATTTTGTCAAAAAATGGAAAATCTCAATAATTAAATGGATAGCCTATGATAAAAAGTGCAATTTCTTCTTTTGTCACTATGTTTTCAAAAAGTCGTCTGCTGTAGAGGTGTCAGAAAGCGTTTATATGAGGGAAAGGGTGAAAGTACATGTATTTGGTATGAACCGACTGGGGATTAAACCCTGGTTTCAAACCCTCAAGGCAGACGCTCTAACTAATTCACCACTGAGATGGTTCTTGGGCTTATAAAGCGTAGAATAAAGATAGCGGATATCCCTCAAAAAAGTTGACTACATATCAAAGATTTATGAATCTTGTAAGAATTAGTTTTTCATGCCTAGATAAGGGGAATTAAACTGGTATTTTCCTAACAGAATTGATGCCCTTCCATACCCAATGTTTGATGGGCTCAAAAAACTTGTTTTAGTGAAAAGATTCTTTAGAGTAATCACAACATCACCGCGTACGGCACAGACGCTCAACTGATAGAAAACAGAAAACAAGAGGGCCATGATGGCCCTGGAATCGCTCACCTGATTTTATTTTTTTTTCACTTTAGCTATATAAGCCCCGCCCCCTGGCAGCCATAGTTTCCGACCAATCAACTTGGTTTGAAGGAATCTGATAGAGGGTCACCCTAGGAACATTTCTACAAAATTATTTGAAAATCGGCCAGACACTTTTGGAGGAGAAGATTTTTTAAGTTTTCACTATAGCCATATAATGCAAAATAGCCCTGCCCACTGGAGGCCATGTTTTTTAAACAATCAACATGGCTTGAAGGAATCTGAAAGTGGGTCATCCAAGGAACATTTCTACAAAATTATTTGAAAATCGGCCTGACACTTTCGGAGGAGGAGATTTTTTAAGTTTTCACTATGGTAATATAAGGCAAAATAGCCCCGCCCTCTGGCGGCCATATTTTTCGACCAATCAACATGGCTTGAAGGAATCTGATAGAGGGTCACCCAATGAACATTTCTACAAAACTATTTGAAAATCGGCTGAACACTTTCGGAGAAGAAGATTTTTTAAGTTTTCACTATAGCAATATAAGGCAAAATAGCCCCGCCCCCCTGGCGGCCATGTTTTTTTACCAATCAACATGGCTTGAAGGAATATGATAGAGGATCACCCAAGGAACAGTTCTACAAAATTATTTGAAAATCGGTCGACACTTATGGAGGAGAAGATTTTTTAAGTTTGCACTATAGCTATATAAGGCAAAATAGCGCCCCCCCCCTGGCCGCCATGTTTTTCGACTAATCAACATGGCTTCAAGAAATCTGATAGAGGGTCACCCAACAAACATTTCTACAAAATTATTTGAAAATCGGTCTGACACTTTTGGAGGAGAAGATTTTTTAAGTTTTCACTATAGCCATATAAGGCAAAAAAGCCCCGCCCCCCCTGGCGGCCATGTTTTTCGACCAATCAACATGGCTTCAAGGAATCTGATAGAGGGTTACCCAAGGAACATTTCTACAAAATAATTTCAAAATCTGCCAACCAATTTGGGAGAAGAAGAATTTTGAAGTTTTTTTCGTATCGTTGCCATGGAAACCAGAATTCTGGTGAGGTCATTGAGAGGATGCTTTCTGTGAAGTTTCATCCCAATTGACCCACTGGTTACTGAGGAGAAGAAGCTGACGCACGACGGACGCCGGACAAAAGGCGATCACAATAACTCACCTTGAGCAAAGCTCAGGTGAGCTAAAAAGCTGAACAACAAACCTTAACTGGACGACCACACAGCCGCCGACACCAGGGTCATGACAATAGCTCTCGTTTTTTTCAAAAGTCGAGCTAAAAAGGATTTTAGAATATTAAATAAGCTCTAGTTACATGATAAGAATAGGACATGAGCAATAATTGTTTATAAATAATCTGCAGTGAAGTATTCAATGGCTGTCTGCACCAAGGAAAGAGGTACCAATCGAAATAGATTAATATAAACTTACGCATTCCCAGAATCTATTTTTGCTGTAACCTTTTGTTTTAAATCTTTCATCTGTTCTGTTGTCACTTTTCGAGACATTATCTCTTTCCTCCAAACTAGCAGATCGTGGATCATCTCTTGAACTGTGCTGAACTCCCCACCTCCCTCCTGGTGAATTAAAATATGAAATGAGCTTCATTGTCCGGAGATAGACTTTCCTACATTGGCCACTTCTGTAGTTAACCCTTTCCCAATCTGCAGACGCATTATTATATTTGGTAACTTTAGGTGCGAAGAGGACTCTTCAACACCGGTTCTTTAAATTGTGTCAGATGTCAAAGTCACAGTGACCAGATTTTGGTACATGACACACCATCTTTCATGGATGCATCCTCATACCAAATTTAATGACACAGGAGATATGGTCTACACAACCTTTTTCTTTAAATGTTGTCAGAGGTTAAGGTCAAGGTCAAAGTGCCCGCCATATTACCCACATGCAAGTGTTATTTCTCGGTGAAATGGTATGGAAGATATGGCTCCGACAAGGTGAGATTGAAGGTGGAAGTACTGAACATGATGCAAACCTAAAGCTCTACACCTTCACTAATTCTTTCAAAGTTTTGTTTTCACCAGATGTCTCTTAAAAATGTTCTGATATATTTGCACAGTAGATAGTAATTTTTCAAATTCTCAATCAGTTTGTGACGCAGTGAGCAATTTTCCTTTTGCCACAATGTTATTAAAAGTTGTCTTCTGCAGAGGTGTCAGAAAGCGTCTGTATATGGGAAAGGGTTAAGGTCTTTCGCCCACTTAAACGTTTGCCGTGAGTTTTGAGATCAGGTAAGGATTTTAAGAGATGAAAAACACCATTTAACTAAAGTGTCTGCATGGTGTTTAACGCTACTTTCAACAATTTTTCATTTATACCAGTGTTTTCTTGGTAATGTACCAGTATTACTGGTCGATTTATCCTGACACCAACTAGTCAGTCATAATGCTAACCCCACAACCCTGAACGCCAAAGACGGACAGCCATTACTAACCATTTCTAATGTCTCCTGTATGACCCAGCCGGGGATCAAACCCAAGAACTTCCGCACACGACGCTGACACTTTACATTTACCTAGATCTCCGGACTTACCACATAAAGGGATTTCCAGTAGAGATACCATTCTCTGACAACTGAGGTTATCTCCTGGGATACTGCAGGCTCCTTCGGTATGACTGTCTCTAGTGATCTATTTACATAAAATTTAGAAAAAAATTGAAATGTTTCTTTAACCCATTCCCTCATAAAGATGCTTTCCGACGCCTCTGAAGCAGACGACTTTTGAAAACATTGTGGCAAAAGGAGAAATTGCTCAAACGAGCAATTTCTCCTCTTGCCACAATGTTTTCCACAAATAGTCATTGGTTATCCATTCAATTATAGAGATTTTCCAAAGATGAATGCCTCCAAACAGGAATTCAATTGTCTCCAAATAAAGAATGTTGTTTTTATGGATGTTGTCACTCAGGCAAGATAATTACCTCAACTACTGTGCATCAGTCCTTAATCCTTTAACCCTTGCCCACATACAACATATCTACAGCTGATGACTTTGAAAACATGTAGAATTGTTTTGGAAAATCTCTTAAAATGAAGGTACAACTAATGTGGCAAAAGGAGAAATTGCTGGTTTTGAGCAATTTTTCCCTTTGTCACTATGTTTTCAAAAGTCGCCTGCTGCAGAAGTGTCAAAATGCATCTGCAGGTGGGAAGAGCCATTTCTACTTTCACCATATTGTTTTCATTTTAAATCGATCTGTCATTTATAGAGAGTTTCCTTATTTTTGACAAAATGTTTTAGAACTTGTCCATCGCATATTTGTTGTATGGGGGAAAGTGTTAATTCCACAGGGAAACAAAGGTTAAATCTGTCCTGTATACATGTTTGAATTTTTTGAAAAGCTTACTAGACAGAGGATCTATAAATAACTTTACATTATCTGGTTAATTTTATTATCTTACTGCTATTTTTCAAGATTATATTAACAATTTAAAATAAACAATTAATAGATAAAAAATAATGTACATTTATTAACGGTTTCCCTGATTTAATTAGATAATTTGTAGTCCTGTACTTTGAAAAGAACAGAGGCAGTATTTTTACATGTTAAAAGTGAAATATTTTCATACAGCTTTGAAAAATATGTGGGAAAAGAAGGATTTCTTATTTTTCCACAATGTTTTAATAAAGTTATCTTCTGCAGAGGCTTATAGAGTCGTCTAAATCAGATAAAGGGCTTTTTTGGACATGTCACATAGTAAGTACTGAAAGGCACATGGGATATACAAAATCTTGCGGAAAAACTATAACTTCATTTGATAAGAGCACAGTTTCAATATCATACTAAGATTTCTTATTGTAACAAGTGTGATGAATTATATTTAAGTCAAAGTTGAGGCATACATGAATATTCTTCCACCTGTCCTGCAGACATATTTTTCTGTAGCCGACAATTTTTTCCACTATGTTTTCAACTCTACTCAATAATTAATTATACATTCATTTGCATAATTTTGCGGAGATTTTTTCATTGTTATCTGCTGCAAATTTATTGCATGTGGGAAAGGAATAAAATCAATAAATAGCTCTTTCATCCTCTAAACTTACCCTGATTTAACGAGTGTTGCATCCCTAAGGTGCACATACGATTTTGGAAATATGCCAACATTTTCCTTCGACCTTGTTGAATACCCTCTGTACCAGTCTGAAATTAAGATATGTACTTCATTCAATACCTTATGTCTGAGTTTCTCTGTCCATGGAGGATTTAAGTGTTATTAACATGAGGGTAAGAAAAGATCAACAGTAAATAAAATGTTTTTTTTTCTAAATTCCTAATTGTATAATGGCATATAATCTTTTTTCCCAAATATATGTGCGTAATGGGATAAAGGGTTTAGCTACAAATACCACTTTAATAGTATTGCTGTAAAAGTTGGTTTTTATAGCCACTTTGGTAGGCTGGTTTGTATTAACCCTTTCCCTCATACGACAATTCTGCAGAAGACGACTTTGAACATATTTTGTCAAAAAATAGAAAATCTCTATAATTGAATGGATAACCTATGACTAAAAGTGGAAAACATTGTGGCAAAAGAAGAAATTGCTCGATTTGAGCAATTTCTTCTATTGTCACTATGTTTTCAAAAAGCCGTCTGCTGTACAGGCATCAAAACGCGTCTATATGAGGGAAAGGGTTAACAGCAAAAATAAATGTTACGATGTATCAATCCATGTATCAGAGCTCTAAACTCCTTATTTGACCTCTAAAACCTATGTTGTTGGTACTCAAAAGAATAGTGTGACGATTCTTTTGAGTACCCACAACAGGTTTTAATGAGTGCTATCAGAGATATCATGGAAGAAGACCTATTTCTAGTCCACTGTTGTATTACAAACATACCTGCGCATTCTTCAAGAATTATCACCGTATCACCAACAGTCAGAGGCAAAACATTGTTTCCTACCTTCTTGAAGTGGTATATCACTGAAATAAATAGATTGATTGATTGGGGTTTAATGCCGTTTTTAAAAATTTCTCAGTTATATCACGACGGCCAGTTCACCTACTTATGCATTTCCTGGTTTTCTCACACCAGTACTCCACACAACAATCTTCACAAGCAACTGGCTGCTTTTCCACATAGACTGAGCCCATTGGTGGAAGACGAATGACGCATGTCGCATTGACTTTTATCAATCGTCGAAAAGACAGTTGGCTGAGCCGTGATTCAACTCACAACCCCTGGATTGACAGCCCTCATTGCTACTGACTGAGCTACTGGGGCTCGGCAAGAAATAAATAGAACTCCATTTTCACAAGTAATTAGTTATTTACCTGATAAGTAGAGGTCCAGATAAGAAGGGTTATACTGCTCTTTACCCCACAATCTCTCTTATTAGCCAACCAAACCCTATCTTGTGGGTACTCAAAAGAATCGTCTCAAAGAGACAATTCTTTTGAGTGGCCACATCATAGGGTTATATCGTCAAATAACTATTTTAGAACGTGCAAAACGCCCCTTATCTAGAGCTCTGTGATGAGATAGTTTAACCCTTTCCCACATACTGATGCTTTCTGGAGCATCTGAAGCTGAAGACTTTTGAAAACATTGTGAAGAGAGTTTAACCCTTTCCCTCATATAGACGCTTTCTGACGCCTCTGCAGCAGACAGCTTTTTGAAAACATAGTGACAAAAGAAGAAATTGCACAAAACGTGCAATTTCTCCTTTTGTCACAATGTTTTCCACTTTGAGTCATAGGTTATCAATTCAATTATGGAGATTTTATATGTTCAAAGTCGTCTGCTGCAGAATTGTCGTATGAGGGAAAGGGTTAAGAGGTGTTGAAAATACGCTTTGAATGAAATGTTGAATGAGGTTGAATGAAGTAGGGGTTGAAAATACCATTTGAATGAAAATTAAAATGTTAATTATGGCACTCAATGTGATTTATTTTAAAAGTTTTAGAATGGCAATAACTCATGAAAATAAAAAACACCTGATACATTTATGGCCCTCAGAATTTTAAATAGGCAACTAATGATAAAGAATTAGGAGTGCATACTTGTAAATCAGTCCTTTCATTCAGGGCTAATTTAAGGGATTTTTAAATGAAAATTTTCACTGCTTTCGAGTTATTTAATTTATTACATTAGAAAGTGGAATCATATAATGGTCTCTCTTTCATATCACAAAACAAATAAGTATGGGAAAAAATCATAGAGGGTGCTGTCCTATCTAAAAAAAAAAATTGTCTCTCCATTTTCAGGTAGTCTATAAGAGCAATACCCAAGCCTCCCACAGCTCCAGATAATTACTTGGGTCAAATATGTTTCACTCCCTAAACAGCTCAAAAGAAGAAAAAGTGAATTGTCAAATAGATTTGTTTCTGTGTGTCCATGTAAAAATGTAAAGTTTAACAGTGACTTTAGAATCCAAGAGTTTGGTGAAAACAGTTTTATTTAGTTTATAACAATATACACTTCTTATTACATATATGACGCATTTATAATCAGCCAATTCTTCTTTTATAAAATACTTTCAAAAGTCATCTACTACAGATGTGTCAAAATGCATCTGCAAGTTGGAAACAGTTATATGTCAGATCTTCTGAATCATTCTTCCGTAAAACGGTGAAATAAATATTTCGTATTGTGCATCTGATATTCTGCAGCAGACGACTTTGAACATATTTTGTAAAGTAATAGAAAATCTCTATAATTGAATGGATAACCTATGACTAAAAGTGGAAAACATTGTGGCAAAAGGAGGAATTGCTCGTTTTGAGCAATTTCTTTTTTTGTCACTATGTTTTCAAAAAGCTGTCTGCTGCAGAGGCGTCAGAAAGCGTCTATATGAGGGAAAGGGTTAATTAAGAGACTAAACTTTTATCATAATAGTGGAAACGCACCACTACTATATTTACGCAATCTCTTCAATTGTGACGGACCGCAGTTACCTATTCACTACTAGGTCCCGACGAATAGCATGTATCCCCCCCACACATAAAACACTTGATATTGTTTTTGTCAGAAAATGGAAGTTTTACAATGAAAAATCATCAATAACAATAATTGATTGACATATATTTGGAAGAAATATAGGAAAATAAATCTAATAGGTTTATGGTTTCTAAATATCAACGAAATTTACAAGAATCTACAGCATTCAAACTTTCAGTGATAGCAGCAAAAGAATCACTTCCTAGTTGCGGTCAGGAAACTTGTCGAGTTCTAGCAAACTATTGAATCCTGTGCAATGAAGTGAGAATTTTATTTGAACATACCAACTCCATATTTGAAACTATGTCCAACTTTATGCCAAACGCCCATTGTTACTTGCAAATGGGTATCCTACATCCTAAAATGACTAATAAATTGAAGTGCAACAGAATACTTCCGTCTCTTGTCGTCCATTTATTATCACGTGACCAAAATTTACTTCCGCATTAGTCGCACGCACCTGTTTCTATGGATAAACAATATGGAGGATAATGCACACAAATAAAATAAAAAAAATAACATTTTTGTAAAGAACAAGTAAATAGCAGATCATCTTCACCATAGTAGGTATTAATATAGTGTATTCGTCATTTTCTTTAAATAAATAGTCAATTCAAACACCTGTAAGTTCATTATCTTTAAGCTTACACAGACTAAAGCAGTTAAAATTTGCTCTCTTGATTTTGACAGCTGATTTTTTGATAATCATCGTAGGTATTGTAAGAACAATTAGATTACACGATTGTCACAGTTTATTGGACTGGTTATCTTGTTTACGCCACGGTAAGTGAATCTCTCAGACGTGTCAGAAACAAAGACGATGTGTACCAAATCCGATTTTATTGTGTTCTCGTTTACAAAGTGACATATAGCTTTGGTATTATCCTTCTTTCTGCTACATTCGGCCCTAACACTCGTTTCGTGACGTATAAGAAATCAATTTTTCGAGCAACTTTTTTTGTCTGCATAACTCGTCAATGTCATGGAAGCGTTTTTCTAGGTTTACATTTTACTTCCGGTTACTTTCCTAAAGTTATATTTTGGCAATATGAAACTAGGTCACGAACTGAGGAGAAAGCGTTTTGACGTATATTTGAGACATATTTTCAAAATATTTCTTATTTTTGTTTATGTTACCATGCAGTTTATGCTGATACTTATCTAAAATAAAATAATATTTCGACCACTCGCTTCTTCATATTGAAATGCGCACGGCGAAAATCAATGCTAAAGGTCACGAAACTAGGACACAACAGGACAGTGAGATTTTGGAAAATATCTGGACTGATTTTTTTACATTAGTGTTATTATTGAATCAGACTGGCGATTTCAAAATCACACCACACCCACACTATTTCAGTTTTCCGGTGGCCTGCAGTGTAGTGTCTGGATGCGATGGCTGGACATGCATGGTTGGTTCAGTTGATAAGAGTGCCAAGCTATTGCTATGGGTTTAATCAATATTTTTAATATTATGACTGAAACGAAAAACCAGAATCGTCTGTGTTCTTCACACGTTTTTAGCTTTTACAGTCACTTGTGCTTCGGCGTTGCAACTTTGGTTAAAGTTTTGCATGCAAGGCTTTTTCTCAAAAACCAAGGATGAATTTGCTTTGAAACTTCACAAACTTATTGGACATCATCAAATGACCTAGCAGGATAAGTTCCAAAACTCTATATTACATTTTGACACAATTATGCCCCTTTTTGGACTTAGAAATTCTGGTTAAAGTTTTGCGTGCAACTACATTAAGAGTCCATATCTCTGTATTTACTTGATGCATTGCATTGAAACTTTATACAACCCTCCCCAACCATCACACATATGTAGATCATCAAGTTGGATAACTCTATCCTGCATTTACTGCAAGTTATAGCCCTTTTTGTGTGGAATCGCCACAATCCGATGCTAACAGAAACAAGAACAACGAAAAAATTTACATAGTCAGGTTTGAACAGCCCGTTGACTTTTTATTCACTACTGCAAACCAATTAACCTACATCCGTTAAACCACCAAATATATAGTTCCATCAGTGATGCAGAGACACGATTAATAATAATCATGTCAGTGCTACTTTGGTACCGGATTGATACTAAGATTTGAGATAATATCTACATTAGAGTTAAAATATCTAAATAGTCAATTTTCAGATTTAGTCTTAATTTTATACATCTATCAAATTTCTTTCTAAAATCGTTTCTCCGGAAGATTCAACATCCGGACATTTTTCTCGGGTAAACAAACGAAGTGTCCTGATTAACACAGCTTGACTGTACTTATTTCGCAGCACCAGATTGGATGATGATAGTCTTTTCTTGTATTAAGTATATTTACAAAATCAAGAATGCCTCCATATGCTGTAGTTTTAGTTGAAAAATAGTTTAATAAAACAAAACAATCATTTATTTGTACTGAATTTTCTTTATTTTGATCTCTTGATAACATGTGTTACTTATAGGCATGCTCTAGCTTGAGATCTTGGTTTCAGCTTTCGAATGTATTTTGTGTGTAAACATCCCTATGTTTAACCCTTACCTCATACGACAATTCTGCAGCAGATGACTTTGAACATATTTTGTCAAAAAATAGAAAATCTCTATAATTGAATGGATAACCTATGACAAAAAGTGGAAAACATTGTGTCAAATTTAGGAGAAATTGCTCGTTTTGAGCAATTTCTTCTTTTGTCACTATGTTTTCAAAAAGCTGTCTGCTGCAGAGGCGTCAGAAAGCGTCTATATGAGGGAAAGGGTTAAGCATTTTTATCTCCAAATTGCTCTGTACAGTACCATTTATGATTATTTTAGGTGTGAATTAATCAATATTCAAAAATGTCACGAGCACAAGCAGAAAGCGTTATTAAGAATATCATCAGAGAGATAGCCCAGGAATGTGCAAGCAAAGGTCAGGCCGTATCAGAAACACTTGTTGCATTCATGGTAAGTTTATATTTCTTTTCTTTGGTACACAAACTGGAAGAGTTTAACCCTTTCCCTCATACGACAATTCTGCAGCAGACGACTTTGAACATATTTTGTAAAAAAATGGAAAATCTCTATAATTGAATTAATAACCTATGACTAAAAGTTTTGAGCAATTTCTTCTTTTGTCACTATGTTTTCAAAAAGCCGTCTGCGTCAGAAAGCGTCTATATGAGGGAAAGGGTTAACTGTTTATTAAAATGTGAAGGATTGTGGATTCTGGTTTATCTTTCTTGCCATAAAGGAACAGAGCCCTCTAAATACAAATGTTAACCACCTAGGTGATGAAGTGGCAGAGAGTCCACCTCTTGTACTAGAATTTTTTGGTTGGATCCTCAGCAAGGTCATTACCAAAGACTTTAAAAATTATAGTAATTGCTTTCTGTCTGCTTTCTGTCATTGTTTCTCAGGATTTTGGGTTTATGGTATTACGGCTGACTCGCTTGTGTCAGGAAAAATGGTACAGAAATACTGGTATCTTACCCATGAAAGGCTGTGTTATAACTGAAAAAATGTTGAAAGTGGCATAAAACACCACATTAACAAACAGATACAAATTCAGTGTTGCTTGCCTTAATTGGCAGGCTGCAATATGGGGATCATTGCTCTGTCTGTGCATCATGCTTTGATTCAATGGCCTTGAAACACTCTTGTATATCATATGATCAAACAATTTGCCATTTCTCCTTTTGTCACACTGTTTTAAACTCTTATTTACAACTTTTTACTATCAAAACTCATTTATGGAGTTATTTCATACTTTTTGACTGGATGTTTTCAAATTGATCTACTGCAGGGTTAAGTACGTGTTCTGATTATTTTATTTTTAGGTAAAAGCTGTTGTCTTAGATCCTCTAAACGAGTTTAATGTTGACAGAACACTGACAAAAGATGATGTCCAAAAGCTTATAAAGGTAAGTATTTAATTAACCCTTTTCCTCATATAGACGCTTTCTGACGCCTCTGCAGCAGACAGCTTTTTGAAAACATAGTGACAAAAGAAGAAATTGCACAAAACATGCAATTTCTCCTTTTGCCACAATGTTTTCCACTTTTAGTCATAGGTTATCCATTCAATTATAGAGATATTCCATTTTTTGACAAAATATGTTCAAAGTCGTCATCTGCAGAATTGTCGTATGTGGGAAAGGGTTAAACCATACTGAAATAACTGTTAAAGCTAATTTAAGGATTCAATGGCTACCTCTGTAAAGTTGAGGCCTTGTGGTAAAGGGATTCCTTTATGAGTTTTTAGATCCATTAACATTTTATCCATCATTCAAAATGTATTATCTGAAGCCAATGTTTAAAGTAAAACTTTTAGACTGATGTGTTGAAGGGTGGTACAAGCAGTCATTTAAAGTCCCAACCATTTTCACATTTATTTTCTGATAAAAGTCTTGTTTCATTTGATTATTTTGATTGTATGTTTATTGTTATGGACTGTTCAAATGTTGTCTCAATCAAACAGAGTTTTCAATAGAGATTATTCAAATGATCATTGATCATGTATACATGTGAGCGACATCTTTCATTTAAATAATGCTCCCCATTGTATTTTCATAAAATCCCAGCTATGTGTGGACAGGTTAATGGACACAAGATCTCCAGCACTTGACACAGTGAAGATGCAGGTTTACTTCGACATGAACTATACAACAAGAGGTAGTATGCTCATATTAATTTGATTATAGTTATCCAGTAATAGCCCATTCCCTGAAATGCCATTTTTAGATTTGTTAGTTAGGAGTTGTAAATATAATCTTTTGACCAGTATTTTTGTTGTTTTCAAAGCCCAAATTCTACAGAAATGTTATATTATGTTGTCTGTATTAGGATAAGGAATAATTTGTCACCTTTAACACCCCTGTCGCTTTTCTATTTTTTTTGTGGAAAAAATATTATCGTGATGTTAATAATGTTTTCTTAAGTTGGGCACAGAAACATAAGCCTTATTCCTTTGTCTGCTGCAAATTGAGTATGACTGACACACTGTTCGTCGAAATGAAGCTAACGTCTTCTCCACATTTTGGCAAATTTTGATGCCTATGAGGCCAATGTCATTTGAAATTATTGTGGCAAATGGAGAAATTTCTCATATTTGCCACAATTTTAAATCTTTTCAATATTTATATATTCAAACTGGTCGACTGAAATTTTGTTGTATATATATTGCAACAGGTTTAACACCAAATAATGAATGGTTATATTAATTATTTCTTTAACAGCTGATTTTCTGGATGAGCATCGTCGAGTTTTAGAGTCACGTCTTCAGCCTGTACTGCGTGAGATTACGGACAGTAGAGCAAGGACGAGAGAAGAACTGGAAAGCTTGTACAGGAAAATAGTATCAGCTGTCTTATTACGGTCAGGGTTAGGAAGTCCCACGGATATAGCTGTTGTTAGAGAAGCCACAGGTAGTTTTCATTAACTTATGTATGTAACAATTAAGTTGATCCCACATACAGACGCTTACTGATACCTCTGCAGTTGACAACTTTTAAAAAGATTGTGGCAAAAGGAGATGTTGCTCATAATGAGCAATGAATCCTTTGTCCACAAAGTTTTCAACTTTATTTAATAATTAAACTCTCAGTTATGGAGATTTTTCATGTTTCTGCCAATATATTTTCAAAGTTTTCTGCTGCAGTTTAGTTGTATGTTGGAAAGGGTTAAGTGGTTCATCAGGAGAATTATTTTGGTTTAAACTAATTATCGTAAGTAATTTTTAGCTTGACTTTTGAAAAAACGAGAGCTATTGTCATGACCCTGGCGTCGTCGTCAGCGTGGTCGTCCAGTTAAGGTTTTTTGTTTAGCTCAGCTTTTTTCTGTTTTCTCCCTATCAGTCGAGCGTCTGTGCCATACGCGATGTTCTTGTTATAGATTGTTTGTAATTGAAAACTTCTGTGGGAAAGATAAATGAAAGCTTGTCATTGTTGAAAATATTGGTGTTCATGTAATTGCAATTTTGATTGTTTTAGAATGCTGCTTATGTGAAAGCAGAGCTGACCACAAGATATTGGGACATAAAATAAATGTGTTCTGGTTTTTTTATGTTTTTGCCTTTATGTTTTCAAGGTCATCTGCTGCTGATTTATTGTATGTTGGAAAAGGGGTTAAATTCAAGATTTTCTTTGACAAATGAGCAAATAAGTATTTATTGTTTCTATTTTTAGCTGCCTTACAGAGTGTTTTTCCCCAAACTGAACTAGGAACTTTTATGTCTTTGACAAAACGAGATAAAGAAAGACAACTCTTAGAACTTACGATGATCGTTACTGGAATTCGTTTGTTCAATAAAGAATGTGGGAAAGGAGGTGAAGGGATTGATGACTGTAAGTAATTAAAACCCTTCATACCTGTAGTGAGAATAATTCAAGAGGATATGTTTAGCCATTTCCCACATACAGCAAATCTGCAGCAGACGACTCTGAAAACATAGTGATAAAAACATGAAAAATCTCCATAAAAGATAGCTTAATTGTTAAATAAAGTTGAAAATATTGTGGCCAAAGGTGTATTTGCTCATCATGAACAATTTCAACATTGGCCACAATGTTTTCGAAAGTTGTCTGCTGCTATTGCGTCAAAATGCGTCTGCAGGTGGGGAAAGGTTAAATTAATATCAGGGAAGGAGGCATTTTGACATTTTTGGCCAGTGTAGATATTACTTATGATAAAGGCTGAACTATGATGAGAACATATTCTGTGCTAAAAAAAATGTTATTAATTAATAAATGAAAATGAGTTTTCTTCTGCCTGATAGTGTAGTGATTTGAGCATCCACCTCAAGAGCAGAAGACCCGGGATTGATCACAGAGCAGATCATACCAGAGACTTTATATAAATGGTAGTAGTGGCTTCCATCCTTGGCCCTCAGGAATGCGGGTTTAAAATGATGGCTGATGCTCAGGATGAAGCTTTCAGCAAAACTGGTAATTTACCCACAAATGCTGTGATATAACATAAAAACTGTTTAAAGCAGTGTAAAATACCATTCAATCAATTTAAGATAATAGACTATAAAGAGTTAATTTTTTCCTAATGACTGTGTCCCAGAATGATACTGGCCCTCTTGATCCTCTTGTTTCACAATGTTTTCATGAGGTGGTAAGAGTCATCTGTATCAGACTAAAATGACTATTACCTTCCCTTTTATATTTTAGTGCCAGCTATCTTAAATGAGGCAGTCCCAGCCACTACACAGAATGTTGATGCAGAGATTCAAACTTCATTACGGAGTGCCAACAAGTACACAGGTATTGATGTAACCCAATACTTTAAACCCTTTCCCGCATATAGATGCCACTACAGCAGACAACCTTTTAAAATAATGTGTTAACCCTTTACCTCATATAGACGCTTTCTAACACCTCTGCAGCAGACAGCTTTTTGAAAACATAGTGACATAAGAAGAAATTGCACAAAACGTGCAATTTCTCCTTTTGCTACAATGTTTTCCACTTTTAGTCATAGGTTATCCATTCAATTATGGAGATTTTCTATGTTTTGACAAAATACGTTCAAAGTTGTCTGCTGCAGAATTATCGTATGAGGGAAAGGGTTAAATTGAGAAATTGCTTACCATTAGCACATTATGTACACAATGGTATACATACAAAGAAAAACATAATTTAAAATGATTGAAAACATTGTGGCACAAGGAAATTGTTATCAGTTTGAGCAATTTCTACTTGTGATTGAAACAATGTTTTCTAAAGTTGTCTGCATCTGGGAATGAGTTAGTTAACTTTTGCACAGACAATGAACATTTTAGCCCAAGAGTTTCAACAATTTACATTAATTAACCCTTTCCCACATACTACAATTCTGCAGCAGACGACTTTGAACATATTTTGTCAAAAAATAGAAAATCTGAATGGATAACCTATGACTAAAAGTGGAAAACATTGTGTGAAAAGGAGACATTGCTCGTTTAGAGCAATTTCTTCTTTTGTCACTATGTTTTCAAAAAGCCGTCTGCTGCAGAGGCGTCAAAAAGCGTCTATATGAGGGAAAGGGTTCAGGTCCAAGAACCGTACGTAATTCTTTGACATTTAGAAAGAAGTATGTAGTGTGATATTTACAAGCAGTGTTTCATTTTGAACTTTCTTTCAATGTGTCCTTAGATGTCTTTTTAGATCAAGTGAGCTATTGCGATCCCTCTTTGTCTGTAGGCGGTCATCATCAAAAATTTCTTTAAACAACATCGCCTCACTGGGTTTATTGCACCCAAACTTTATTGGAATTTAGCATTGGTGGTCCTCTTTGAAAATACATAACATTGGTTGCTGCATCAATTGAAAGAGGGAAAATGACAACTTTAACATTTTTCTCCTCTGAAACTCCTTAAACTTGATAAATAACTGCCCTTTCCTGAGCCCAGGTACCATCACGGGCTGGTTCATTCAACATTCTTTCCGACATTTGACAAAAGTCACTGTGACCAGCGCCATTTGGCTTCCACCAATATGACTAACAGTCTATGTGTTAAAGCAGCCATTTGATTGAAATGTATGTTGTGGTGAGAACTGGTGTGAGAAAGCCTCAGGAAACACATGAATCATGTGAACTGGTCGTAGTGATATGACTTAAAAATTGATGAAAACAGCGTTAAACTGCAATCAATCAAAGCACTTTCCTGAAATAGATGTGTTTGTAAAAATCATACTGATGACCATCATTTAACCCTTTCCCTCATATAGACGCTTTCTGACGCCTCTGCAGTAGACGGCTTTTTGAAAACATAGTAACAAAAGAAGAAATTGCACAAAACGTGCAATTTCTCCTTTTGTCACAATGTTTTCCACTTTTAGTCATAGGTTATCCATTCAATTATAGAGATTTTCCATTATTTGACAAAATATATTTAAAGTCGTCTGCTACGGAATTGTCTAAGAGTGAAAGGCTTAAGAACTGAGATATAGAGTTTGGACTTACCCTTTCTCTGATTCTTTGTTTTTTTTAATTGTTTAAGCTTTGATTGAAAAGTTACAAACGGGAAGTACGGCTGAAGGACCCTCAGTACAGTTATTGAAGGAAGCACTGATCAACACAAGGCAGCATGAAGCTTTCCTCCGGGTTATTTTGGTAATTTTTTATCTACTATATTTCAATGTTTTATTGACCTTTCCCTGTCATAGATGTCTTTTGATACAGCCACAGCATATAACTTATTAAAACATTTTTGAATTCAAGAAATTGCTAAAAAAGAGAAATACATGTATTCTAAATCCGGCCTTGGCAGGTAGACCCATAGGGATCACTTCTCCATCATATCGACGGCTTGGCGGGAAACGGATGTAAATGAAATTGTTATTTTTTTACCAAGGTTAATCATATCTTCATAATGTCTTTATAAGAGTTAAATAATTTTTCTTTGTAAACAATGGAAATTTAGGTGCCATTGCTCATTCTGAGCTAAATTTCCATTGTTTACAAAGGGGATAAAATTGCCCCTAAACCAGGGTTTTCAAAATAGGCGTTTAGTTACAACCGTATCACGCAAAGCCCTCGAATGTCTGTACGTCAATACACTTTCACTTGCTAAAATATTATCAAGAGACACATGTTGTTCTGAAGTTTTAAAAGAGACAATTTTTTGTTGCAGATTGCAAAGGGTTTTTATGTTCGGGTACTATAGTACATAAGAACACTGTCTCTGTATGTTTTACAGTCTGTGCCCCTCTTTTCATGTTTGAATCATATCTTTATCATTCATTTCATATTATTCATGTTTAGATAACCAGACAAAATTACTCACATTGATGATTGTTCAGTTTTATTGACATTTCGTTTTCATGCTTGCCTAGTATTATTCTACCTTTTCTAAATGTATGTAATTTCCAATAATCCAGGTACCTTGCATGCACAACTTTAACCAGAATTTCTAAATAAAAAAAGGGCTTTAACTTGCAGTAAAAGCAGGATAGATTTATCTAACTTGATAGTCTACATATGTGTGATGGTTAAGAAGGGTTGTATAAATTTTCAGGCACAAAGTTGAAAGTTCAAGATCACACTTAACCCTTTCCTTCATACGACAATTCAACAGCTGACAACTTTGAACATATTTTGTCAAAAACTAGAAAATCTCTACAATTGAATGGATAACCTATGATTAAAAGTGCAAAACATTGTGTCAAAAGGAGAAATTGCAGAGGCGTCAGAAAGCGTCTATTTGAGCGAAAGGGTTAAAAAGTTATCTAATTTGATATTGTTCATATTTTTGGACAGTTTTGGCTTCTGATACGTTAACGTTATAATTTTGTGCTATTGTCATAGTATAACTCGACAAGTTACAGAATTTTTAGATTTTCCAAATTTAAATAAGTTGAAAGACAAAAAGAATGATTTCTTAATGGATTAAAGTTCACTTGAGAAAGAAAAGATCTAGATATCATCATGACTTTGTACTTATCCCCCACAATCTTTTCAAAAACGTTTGACATATGTTTCAATGCATAACAAGGTAATGGAATATTGAATGGAAAGAGTGGGCAAATGGCTTTTGTGGCTTGAGGTATTTTTAGCTCATCTGTTTTTGGGAAAAAAAAGTTGAGCTGTTGTGATACCCTTGGCGCCGTTGTATGCGCCTGTGTCGTCACAAAGCTTTAACCTTACCGTATAACTAAAAAAACGTTCAATGAAACTTGGTACACATGGTCCTAGGAACAATATTACCAAGTCACATAACTCTGGCTTTAATAATTATTCAGTTATGCTCCTTTTTCGACTTAGAAAAAAAAAAACAAGCACTGGCTCCGCAGCACTCTTGTTATCATTGTATACTCAGTTAAACATTTGAATTAAACAGAACGATGTGATCAGTTGTGCCCAGCAAGTTGAAATGTTAGAACAACAGTTAGCTTCTCGAATGGAACAGCTCCAAGCTACAGTCCAGTCAAAAACAGCTGTCCCTACAGCACAGGTCTATGTGAGTATGATTGAACATTGTTGATTTGGAATTAAAGCTATTTATAGCTCATCTGATTTAACATCAGAGATTTTCCCTATTCGGCCTTGACCGCCTCAGTAGTGTAGTGGTAGATTATCCGCCTTGTGGGTTCAAACCCCAGCTGGGTCATACTTAAGACTTTATAAAAGTTTTGTGGGGTTACTGGCTGGTGTCAGAATAAATGGACCGGTAGTACTGGTAACTTACCCATGATATAACTGAACAATTTTGAAAGCGGCGTAAAACACCAAACAATCAATCAACTATTTGGTCTTGATATTTTCAAAGCTGCCGATTTGGTCAAGTTTTGCAATTGACATCATTTTCCATCTCAAGTATGTAAGCTAGGACATAGAAACATGGATCACCTATTCATCATAATGAGATTTTTGTTTAGTTCAATGCAAGGGTCATATCACTTACCTTACATTTTATATGAACTATTACCATATGTTGACTTTGAATATTGATTAAATTTGTTTCTTATATAACATTTTCTCCTAAGTTAATGAAAACTATGTGAAATAATTGAATTACAAATCATTAATACATGCTTATTTTATCTCATTTCTTACTATGTTTTTTTTTGTTTTATTTCAGCCTCAGTTTATACATCTGTCCCAGTTATGGAGTGGATTCCAAGATGAGATGGTTTTGCTCAGTGTTCTCAGCAATATTCTTGCTAGTTTAGATCCATTTACAAGGGTGAGTTTTTATTCTGTTCTCTTTATTGTTTGTCTGCTAACTTGTCAACAGATCAAGATTGCTTTGTGCTCACATATGTCTCTTAACCCTTTCCCACATATGACAATTCTGCAGCAGATGACTTATAACATATTTTGTCAAAAATTGGAAAATCTCTATAATTGAATGGATAACCTATGGCTTAAAGTGGAAAACATTGTGGCCAAAGGAGAAATTGCTCGTTTTGAGCAATTCCTTCTTTTGTTACTATGTTTTCAAAAAGCTGTCTGCTGCAGAGGCGTCAGAAAGCGTCTATATGTTGGAAAGGGTTAAAGGCAAAGCGATAGATAAAGAAGAGTAAACATGTATTTTCTCTTAATTATCTCTCTTATTACCCAAACAACATAGCATTTAAAGATTCGACAATCTAGAGCTTAAGATACACATCTCATCTAGAGCTCTACTTAACCCTTTCTCTCATACAACAATTCTGCAGCAGACGACTTTGAACATATTTTGTCAAGAAATAGAAAATCTCTATAATTGAATGGATAACCTATGACTAAAAGTGGAAAACATTGTGTCAAAAGGAGAAATTGCTCGTTTTGAGCAATTTCTTCTTTTGTCACTATGTTTTCAAAAAAGCTGTCTGCTGCAGAGGCATCAGAAAGTGTCTTTATGAGCGAAACGGTTAAATGTAAAGTGTTTGTCAGTTCATAAAAAAAAGTTCAAGTTCAAATCATATGAGACTTGTGTCTACTTTTGGGATCCTCTGAAACACAAGGCGCAAGTACTTGTCAAGTATCCAGGAAATAGGGATTAGAGAGGGATTAGTATAAGTTAACCAAATTATGTTAAGTATATTAGTTCAAACGTGTGTCTTTATAATCTCCTGCACTGATTGCATCTGGAGAAAAGATAAAACGATTTTATACTGACTGAGTTAGAGATATAGCATTGAGGGAAAAAGAGAAAATAATCATAATTAGTACATGTAATTCCTTCTTGGCTAGCAATGTTGTCTAAGGTAATCCTGTCATGGATTGAAAGTAAACTGTATCTATTTGAGAATTGGTAAATTACAATTTCTTAACTAAACTAAAGCTATAAACACTCTTTTGTAGAAATACGTTTCCCATATATAAACGCTTCGACGCCTCTGCAGCAGACGGCTATTTAAAAACATAGTGACAAAAGAAAAAATTGCACAAAACATGCAATTTCTCCTTTTGACACAATGTTTTCCACTTTTAGTCATAGGTTATCCATTCAATTATAGAGATTTTCCATTATTTGACAAAATATGTTCAAAGTCGTCTGCTGCAGAATTGTCGTATGAGGGAAAGGATTAATTGTTTTTGTTTTCAGAATCTGTATGATATTCCTCTGTTTAAAAGCTACATGCCTTATTACTCAGCTCTGTAAAACGCATCTATGTAGATTTTGTCTATGTTAATGAATGCATGTGGTTTATTTCAGGGTCACAGAGAGTTGTTTAACGATGATGTTTTAATACCATTTCTAGACGGGGTTACAATTAAAACAGATGATCAGAGAATTCAAGAGGTAATTATTTTTTGGAAAATAACTCATATTTTACAAAACAATAATATCTTTCCTAAGTAAATCTTCTTAAGCAAAGCACATGTTAAAGAACAACCTAGGACATGCAAGTTCAAATCAGTTCACTTATATTGTTGTATCATTTTACTTTCAGACATTAGGCCAGGATCAAAGAATGAATCCGAAAGATTTTAGAGAACTAGACTGGTTATTTCCTGAGACCACAAAAAACTTTCACAAGTTACCACTTCAGTATAGGGTAAGTGTGGCTTGTTGCTTGACAATCATTTATTTTAAAACACTCTGTCTGATAAAATGCAATTACAACCCTTTCCCACATGCATAAAATCTGCATTAATCTAAGCAAATATATGGCAAATAAGTATTAATTAAAGTAAAATCATCATCTTCGGCATTTTCTTCTTTTGCCACAGTGTTTTCAATACTAATCTTCTGTAGATATGTCAACATGTTTCTGTATGAGAAGAAAGGGTTATGACTCTTCCAATTGGAAAGTTGATAAAGAAAAAATTGATGTGTTAGAATAGAAGACACCATGGAAAAATATACTTGATCAGGGAGAAATTGTTTTTAAAAAAAACTCTTTGATACAGTCTCATGTGAGGTAATAGTTTATTTCAACATCAGATGTTGGTAACTGACATGATTTATTCACATTTTATGTAAAGTGTGGAATCCTATTGCCATTATTTATAATACAGTCTTTGTCCCTGATAAATATAACTAAGGCAAAATGGAAATTTTTAAAAATAAGTTTGCATAATAATGCATTCGGAAATAAAATTTTGTATATAAATCATTGTACTGAAGTAATCAGTCATCGAAACGTGCAGCGGGTTAGATATAATATAATTAGTTTTGTCGAAGTCAAATTGTTTCGCTATGAAAGTTTCGGTCGGTGATCGTAAAACATGTTTACGTACCTTTTCACAAGTTCTTGTTTGATTCCAGTAGTTTTCAAGTCACGGCAGTATAACCATCGTTTGAGCTGAACATTTGAATGTTTTTCTATCATACAAGAACTTAATTTAGCCCCAGGAACATCATTTTTATCGAGAGAAATATTCATGAATTCATTCGACGCCATGATAAACTTGTCCGATAAAAGACTTCTGGGAATCTGTTACTATTTTTAGAACTCGGATGACGTAGCACATTCTTATCTGAGATCGTTCGCTATTGCCTTGTATTTCCTCATGTACCGAACAAAAGTTTCAAAAGGCTTGGTTAACACATTTTGATGCCTAAGCTGTAGCAACCTTTAAAAAAAAACCTGTAGTTTATATTTATTATATATTATATATATGACGAAAATGAAGCAGACAACTTTGAAAACATCTTGACAAAAATATGGATAGTATGATTATTGTATAGACTTGAAAACATTGTGACAAAGCGACAACTTTTTTATCGTAATGAAATTCTTCTTAACCCTTTCCCTCATATAGACTCTTTCTGACGCCTCTGCACCAGACGGCTTTTTGAAAACATAGTGACAAAAGAAGAAATTGCACAAAACGTGCAATTTCTCCTTTTGCCACAATGTTTTCCACTTTTTGTCATAGGTTATCCATTCAATTATGGAGATTTTCTATGTTTTGACAAAATATGTTCAAAGTCGTCTGCTGCAGAATTGTCGTATGAGGGAAAGGGTTAAGCTGAAATGTGTTTCAAGCGTCATCTGCTGCAGATGAATAAAAGTCTGTCTGCATTTTCAATAGGAAACAGAAAAGATAAAAGAAATCTCTTTTTTTCACACACAAACTTTTTTTTAAATTATACATTTACCATTCATAGTCAACTTAAAAGTCGATCACATGAAGTTAGCATTTTGTTTTTAACTGTTTCAGGGATATTGTTCATGGGCACTGGCCAAGTTTGACAGATTGTTGTTGCCAGCTAATCCAGAAATAGGAGTATTACGATATAAAGATCATTATTATGCTTTCTCGTCTAAAAAGGCTGCAACAGAATTTGCAAATAATATAGAAGGGTGAGTTAAATCTTATTATCATGTTGCCTATAATGAACTCTCCCAAACCAAAAAAAATGGCTATAATTTATCTGAATATGAGGTCATATTAAAAGTATAAGTGAGATCGACCAGAATACCAGATATATTTCATGTTTTCAAATCCTTTTTTTAACCCTTTCCCACATACAACAAATATGCAGCAGACAACTTTAAAAACATATGGCAAAAACACGGAAACGTTGGATAAATGAAGGTTTAATTACTGTGAAAGGTTGAAAACTTTGTGACAAAAGGAAAAATTGCCTGTTTTGACCTTTTGTAACTTTTTTCCCACATACAATAAATATGCAGCGTTGACTTTGAAAACTTTATGAAAAATTATGGAAGCTCTCTGTAAATGAATGAAAAATTATAAAATTAAGTTGAAAACACTGTGGCAAAAGGAGAAGTTGATCATTACCAGCAATTTCTTCTTTTGCCACAATCTTTTCAAAAGTCATTGCTGCATGTGGTAAATTGTTTAATCTATATTTTTGATACAAAATAGAATTATATTGCTGAAAAAATTATTTTGAGCACCCAAAACATAGGGTGAAATTGAGTTATAAAGTCTAAAGACCGTTTTAAATCTTTCATGTCTAGACTTCTGTAGAATTAACAAAATTGCATAAAAAAAACCAGAAATAAGTTCACAAGAAAATGAATTGTTTTGGCTATATATTTCAGGTATATACTGCAAGTAGCAGAGGGCGCTAAAAGAAGTCCGGAGCTGATACAGTTGTTAGAACTTCATACACAGTTTGCCACAATCACTCCATATTCCCAGGTAGGAATCTGTAAAAGCATTATTCATATCATTTTTGGTGATGTCCGTCTGTCTGTCCGTCAACATTTTGGTTAAAGTTTCAGGTTGAGGCAAAATTTTGGTTAAAGTTTCAGGTTGAGGCAAAATCTCAGCACTGGAAAAAGTAACAAACTTGAAACGTTGCCTGAAGGTAACCAGTAACAAGTTCTATTGATTTCTATGGTTACTTTGACCTTGACCTTGGTTTGTCGATTTTTAAAGGTCAAATTGCCGACAATCCAGCCTTACCGTCTTCAGCAGTTTCTTGTTTCACAATGTATCATTTAATGATTTTGAATTGTGCATTAAATTTCAAAGAGTTGCTTGAAAAACTTTGGGTTTGATATATCTTTAATATTATCTTACCCTTAAAAACACATTTGTACATTTTTGATACATTGTAAGTATAATTTTGATTATCACCGTTTCACTTCTTTCCTTTCTAAGTTTTCAAAAGTTGTGAGGCATAAAAATGCATCTACTTGGCGGAAGGGTTAACCCTTTCCCTCATATAAACGCTTTCGGACGCCTCTGCAGCAGACAGCTTTTTGAAAACATAGTGACAAAAGAAGAAATTGCACAAAACGTGCAATTTCTCCTTTTGCCACAATGTTTTCCGCTTTTCGTCATAGGTTATCCATTCAATTATGGAGATTTTCTATGTTTTGACAAAATACGTTCAAAGTCGCAGAATTGTCGTATGAGGAATAGGGTTAATTATGATTGATGTCTTTTACAGGGAAAAGAACAAGGTAGGATGATAGAGAAACCTGTGACGAAGTGTGATAGTGGCACACAAACAGACACACACATTCTGGAGTCAAATATTGTCAAATCATACGAGTGGAACGAATGGGAACTGAGGAGGAAAGCCATTAAACTTGTATGTAAAACATAGTCAACAGTCAAGATATTATTTACTCCTACAACATTTAAGTAGGACCATTTAGAACAGAATCACAAAATTAGAAGAGTTGAATTTTAACTGCCTCAGTGGTGTAATGGTAGAGCGTCCACCTCGGGATGCACGAGGTTGTGGGTTTGATCCTTGTCCAGGTTATATCAAAGACTTTAAAATTGGTAGCAATGGCTTCCCTCCATGGCGCTGAGGGTTGGGGTGTAAAAATTACACTGACTGGCTGGTGTCGGTATAAATAGACAAGAAGTACTGGTAACAAACCCCAAGAAGCTGTGATATAACTGAAAAATTGTGGAAATCACCAAACATTTGTAGAATTTTACCATTTTCACAATATGACTCCTCTGCAGTGAAAGCATTACAAAATCTTGAAAACTTGAAGTTGAAGACAGTGTAGAAAATGATAAATTGTTCATATTGGACAATTTGGCTGTTTTCCAAAATGTTTTCCAAAGTCGTCTTCTGCTTAGGTATTAACCCTTTCCCTCATACGACAATTTTGCAGCAGACGACTTTGAACATGTTTTGCCAAAACATAGAAAATCTCTACAATTGAATGGATAACCTATGACTAAAAGTGGAAAACATTGTGACAAAAGGAGAAATTGCACGTTTTGTGCAATTTCTTCTTTTGTCACTATGTTTTCAAAAAGCCGTCTGCTGCAGAGGCGTCAGAAAGCGTCTATATGAGGTAAAGGGTTAAGTAAATGATGTCTGCCTCAGGGAAAGTGTCGAATTACTTCTTGTCCAACAATACTGGGAGCTGATAATAGTTTCTCCTTTCTTACTGTTGTATTAGATATGTAAACAGACAGTAGCTTGCTCTTATTTGGGAAAGCGTGTTTGTCAATAAGTCTTTTTCACTTAACCCTTTTCCACTTGCAGATGCACAAAGCAGCACATTGACATATCTGCAGCAGACGTTATGAATATATTGTGGCAAATTGAAACTGCTTACGATGCTCTATTCAATGATTTTACTTTCATTTATAGATATTTTCCATAGTGTTTCCCAGATATTTTCAAAGGTCATCTGCTGCAGATTTGTTGTACGTGGGAAAGAGTTTAGACGATTTTACAATTATAAAAGAAACATACTCTCTAATTACCAGAAAAGTTTGTGTTTCCAGAGCCTTTGCAAATAAGCAATATTTTGTAATAATGTGGAGGTGTGAGTTTTTTCTACTTTTCTAAAATGTTTATTATTTCATTTGCTGAAAAGTATCTAAGTTGTCTTTATGGAGTAAAGGGTTGTTAACTTGAAAACCTTCCAGTGTCAGTTTTTGTATGGCATGCTCATATGTTAAATAAATGTACATGTATACTTTTGCATTTTTCCAGGCAAACTTGCGCACTCGTGTGACACATTCAATGCAGACCAATTTGAGCAACATGCGACGGGATACAGCCATACAAGTTTGGCCACCAAAGTATGTAAAGTCTTACATAATCATTTTAGTTTGAGAGAAAATTATCCTGATTTTTATCATTATTTGCCCCAACCCTGTACCTTATCTGCAGTTTGTTACCTCTAAAATCTAAAACAACTGAGGAAATGATAGAAAATGGGGATAAAATTATGTATGAAATTAAGATAGAATTGAAAAACAATGCAAGAAAAATGGAAATAACTCATTATAGTCCATTTGGGTTATTTATTTCAGGGACTTTTGTTTGTATTAGGAAAAAGAGTTGAAAAAATACTTTATCCCTTTATACAACAAATCCGCAGCAGACGACTTTGAAAACAAAGTGCCAAAAACCTGAAACATCTCCATAAAAAATGGCTTAATTGTTAATTAAAGTTGAAAACATTGTGACCAAAGGAGAAATTGCTGATCGTGATCGTGAGCAATTTCACTTTTGGCCACAATGTTTTCAAACGTCGTCTGAAGCTATTGCGTCAAAATGCATCAACAAGGTGGGAAAGGGATAATTATAGACAGTTCAAGAAAAAACGTTGAAAGCGTCTAGGCAAAAATATGGAAATTCTCCATAAAAGGAAGCATTATTAATGAAAAGAGCTGAAAAAATTGTGGCAAAAGGAGAAATTTCTCCTTTTATCACATCATTTTCAAAAATCATCTGATGCAGAGGCGTCAGAAAGCTTCTATATGTGGGAAAAGTTTAAGGATTCTTTAATTGTCCATTGACTCAATGGCGAATAGTGCAGACCTTTATTCACTGTGAAGGCTCAAAGTTTGATTTTAGACTTCCTGTTCCATGTTCATATTCGTAAATGATTGTCTTATTTAAACTTATTCTTAATGAGTCTTGAACCTGGTTATACTGGTACTTTTGAGCTGTTATTTCAATTCAATTTCCAGTTTCTGTTCACCGAAATATGTATGTTATATTTCGTCTCGGAAAATGTTAACCATAATTCGTATCTGTCTTTAACAGACATTAAAACATATATTTATGAAATTGATTTTTTGATCAAAAAAGTTGTATTAAAAGAGACAAACAAAGGAAATAATTTGTTGCCAGTTGCGAAACACTTGGCTTTCAATGGCGAATTACTTGGCTCTGATGTCCAAAATGTGGCGAAAACTTCTCAAAATTGTCAATTTTGATGGCGACAAGATCTTTTAACCCATAGCAGGCCCTGGCTCAAACATTATACACAGTTTGATAACATCTGATTTCATCTCATTTACAGAGAACAAGAGACTCAAACGAAGGAGGATAATTACACCAATGTACCCAAACCACAAGTATTCCTGGCTGGACTCCGAGGCGGTGGCATGAATCAATCCACAACTATGACCAAAATGGACCTAACCATAGATGTAGACCAGACGTAACTAGAACTGTTATCTGTAGAAGATGT
This sequence comes from Serripes groenlandicus, assembly GCA_031761405.1. Classification (NCBI taxonomy): domain Eukaryota; kingdom Metazoa; phylum Mollusca; class Bivalvia; order Cardiida; family Cardiidae; genus Serripes; species Serripes groenlandicus. Next base: position 15,990,453 of record JASEVX010000009.1, on the reverse strand, counting down.
TGGGCAGTAAAAAGATATTGCCTGAGATGAATATATATTTAAATTGAAGTGTCGACATACTTGGGAATTTAGTGTAATACTTCAAATTAAATTAAATTTCTTCGGACTGATAAATATTCACATAAAACGAAGTTTGTTAAATGACTAATTAAGATTTAGAATTGTTACCATATTCTGAAGTTCAAATTTTCCTGCATGCATCAAATAAACATTTGAAATCGATCATTGTGAAAAGGTGTAATAATTTATTCCAAATAAAACATGAAATGTCTAAATATCATATTTGTATTTTCACTTACATTTGTTGTTTGCCAATAAAACTTCCCCCATGATGTCCTATATTAACAGTGCAGGCCTTAAATAAATTCCAAAGTGAGATCTAAATTATGGAAAAAGGTGCAATTGCTCTACCTGCGAAAGTCCTCTGATTAGGTTTTCATCTCTGTCCAAGATCATACTTCTATTTTTCAATATGATTTACGTCCGAAACATATCAGGTCAACAGTCATGCTCTTGGTTATTTTCCAATGTCTTGCAAGTTCTTATAGGTGGCACATTCCTATGGGATTGTACCTCCGTGATGGTGTAGTGGTAGAGTGTTAGTCTCGAGGAGAGATGTCAGGTTTGATACCGGCCGGGTCATAGCATACTTAAAAATGTGTAGTAGTGGCTGCCCTCCTAGGCGCCCAGGGTTGCGGGGTTAGCATTATGACTGACTGGATGGTGTCGGGATAAATGGTCCAGTAGTACTGGTAACTTACCCAAGAAACACCAGGATATAACTGAAAAATTGTTGAAAGCAGCGTAAAACACCAACAAATCAAACCTATTGGATCGTTTTTTAATATTTAGGTTAATTTTTTTGTGGGCTCATGTCATAAACAAGGTCACAAGGCAATTTAAAAAAAAAATTGCAGACACTCTAGATGCTACTTTTTGCATTCAAAAATGATGAAACATTGTCAGAATGCTGACCTAGATTATATTTACGGCTAGGTACAAATATACGTCGGTTCAATTTAAAAACTAGGTCGCAATAAATCTTGTGGACACTAGAAACAGCATTTGTTACTTCAGCATGTTGAAACCTTATTAGACTATTTGTCATGTGAAATCTAGGCGAAGTTTGAATACATACATGTATTTGTCATATCAGGTGGAAAATGAGGTCACTAGGTTAAGTTTAAAGACCATTGTGTGGGCTTACTATCGGCAATCTTGTTGAAATTTTGTCAGTATGTTTGTTTCGATAATATCTAGGCCGAGTATAAACTTGTCTGGTCAACAACTAGGTCACAATTTAATGGACACTGTAATGGGTTTTAATACATACTTGAAAATATTAAAACTTTGCCATATATATTTTTTATTGATAAGTTGAATTACAGATCATGTCAGGCAGGATTTTGGCCATTGCCATAGCATGTTGAAACTGTGTCTAGACCTGAGCAAGGGCTAACCCAAATCTGACGTGTCCGATACCCACTGCACTTATTCATCATGAGCAAGAGCTGCTGTCGATAAGCTAAAAACTACACATGGAACATATCATTCCATTTTAGTGCAATAATTTAGACTATTTTTAAAGAAAAAATAGTCCCTATTATCTTAAACAGACAACATTTAATGCTTCTGCAACAGTCAACATTTATAAACCTTTAAAACAAGAAATTCCTCAAAATGAGGAATTCTTTCTTTTACTAAAATGATTTAAAATCTTGATCGAAATTAAATTCCCAATTTTTTTAGAAATATCCATTTTCCTTGGATATTTTCACAGCAGATGACTACATTATATATCCCTTTCCCTCATACGGCAATTCTGCAGCAGACGACTTTGAACGTATTTCGTCAAAACATAGAAAATCTCCATAATTGAATGGATAACCTATGACTAAAAGTGGAAAACATTGTGGCAAAAGGAGAAATTGCACGTTTTGTGCAATTTCTTCTTTTGTCATTATGTTTTCAAAAAGCTGTCTGCTGCAGAGGCGTCCGAAAGCGTCTATATGGGGGAAAGGGTTAAATCACATCAGGAAAATCTTTTTATGGAATCCATATTATTAATTATTTTCAGAATCTTTACTTATAGCATAAGAATCTTAAGCATCTTAATCCACATGAAATTGGGTATTTACAAAGTTTTTTGTCCGACAAAATTAAAACAAACAAACTTAGAATATTAAGATATTTTAATTTAAAATAAATACATGTACTACAATCAATGGACGGAATGTCACAGAAATATCACAGAACTTCAAGGGCAAAAAAGTTCTGTCACTGTTTCGACAAATCAATGTCAGTTTACTCACAATTTCTCTTTTTACCACAATGTTTTCAACTCTATTCAAGACTTATATTCCCTCTTTTCTAAGGCGCTGACTGTAGGTCAACTACCACTTTTATCCTTTTCCATATAAAGACGCTTTCTGAAGACTTTTGAAAATATTGTGGCAAAAAGATAGCAAGAGGCCCAAGAGGGCCAGTATCACTCCACTGCATTATGCAAAAAATAAATCACTAAAGCCATATAAGGCAAAACAGCCCTGGTCCCTGGTTGTCATATTTTCAACCAATCTTGAAGGAATCTCATAGATTACCCAAGGATCACTTCTACAAAATTATTTGAAAATCTTCCACATACTTCATTGGAGACGATTTTTAAAAATTTCTCTATAGCCATATAAGGCAAAACAGCCCCGCCCTGTGGCTGCCATGTTTTTTGACTAATCAACATGACTTGAAGGAATCTGATAGATGGTCACCCAAAAAACTTTTCTACCATATAATCTGAAAATCAGCTACACACTTTCGGAGGAGAAGAATTTTGAAGTTTTTTAGCCATATAAGGCAAACCAGTCCTGCCCCATGGCGGCCATGTTTTTTGACAAATCAACATGACTTGTATTGTAGGAATCTGAAAGAGGTTTATCCAAGGAAAATTTCTACTAAATTATTTGAAAATCGGCCAACCAGTTTTAAAGGAGAAGATTTGTTAAGGTTTTTCTTTCGGTTGCCATGGAAACCTGAATTTTGCATGGATTAAAATCATTTGAAGGAATTTGAGAGAATAATTCCTATGAAGTTTCATCCCAATTGGCCCAGTGGTTACAGAACAGGAGTTGTTTGAAGCAAAAAGTTCACGAATGTAACACACACGACAGACAATTTGCCATGAAATAAGCTTGACTGGTTTTTAGTCAGTGGAGCAAAACATTGCTCATAATGAGCAATTTCTCCTTTTGCCACTATGTTTTCAACTCTATTCAACAATTATTGTTTCATTGATAGATGTATTCAAAGTCGTCTGATTTTTTGTATGTAGGATATGGTTAACCCTTTCCCGTATACAACAAATCTGCACCAGACGACTTTGAGAACATCTTCACAAAAGTATGGAATATCTCTATTTATGAAAGTATAATCACTAAAAGAAGTTGAAAACATTGCGGCAATGTTTTGAGCAATTTCTCCATTTGTCACAAAGTTTTCAAAAGACGTCTGCTGCAGAGGCGTCTGAAAGTGTCTACATTAGGGAAATGGTTAAAGAATAACATTACACAAACAATTTAGATGGATGATCAGATAAGAGTGACTCTAAATGCTTCACTCGCCGTTCCAAAGTTTTGGTATTTTTTCTTTATTCAACAGCAACATTAACCAGGCTTCCAATAAATTCTGTTTCTTTTCCACTTGCCGTTCTTAGGGCTGTACTGAGTTTAAAAATCTGTATAAAACCCGTCCCATCTCCAGTAGCTAGTAAGTGAGTTCTGAAATGACAAAATATTAGAAAGAAGTTTGTTAACCCCTTGAGGGAAAAACAAGAGCACCAACGCTCGTTAAAAGGGGCATTACTGAATAATTTTTTAAGCCAGAGTTATGTGACTTGGTATAAACATGCCTATTGTTCCTAGCAACAAAAGCCCATCCTTTTTTTCTTCGAAAAACAGACAAGCTAAAAATGACATCTAGAAGACTGGAGTACAAAATACTTCGACCACTTGGACAAATTGCTGCCTTTGAGCAAATTCTCCTTTTCCCCCAATGTTTACAAATGTTGAAGAAACACATGTGTCGACCACCAATAAGTCAAAGAGTGACAGAAAAGTGAAGTGAATCCTACGTGCCATCATGCCAATGCAGGCACTCAAAAATTGTAACCATTTCATTTCCCTAATGCATATGCATTTTGATGCATCTGCAGCAGACAACTTTTGAATTATTTAAGGAGACTGGAGGTACATGTATAATTAACAAAGAGTCGAAAGTACTGGTAAAAGTAAAATTCACATGCTTTGAGTAAATTGTCCACAACATTTTGAGCCTTGCAGATTTTGATCATATGTCGCCTGCCAAAAACTGAAAGCATGACAAACAGACAGATGACAGAGAAGTAAATCTGTTTCACCTATTAAATGCAGGGATCAATTCTTTTTCATCATATCACATTGCAAGGTACACTAGTTAAAGGTTTCCCATATGCATATGCATCAGACAACCCTTTGAAAAGAGTAATTTTTATCAACTATTAAATAATTTTACTTGTTTAAACATAAATGTTTTCAAAGTCGTCTGCTATAGATTTGTTGAATGTGAGAAAAAAATACACTTACTGATGAGGGTTGAACTGACAAGAGTAGACTGGTTGTTTTTGTGGACTGGCCTGCAGTCTGTGTATGGGTATGGGTTTTCCTTGTTTTAAATCATAAATCAGCAGATGACCAGACTGTGTTGTGACAGCAAGCACTGTGGCCTTTACAGGGGACCATTTGGCAGAGTAAATATAACCTTCACCCGGTTCTATGGTCATTATTGGCTGTGCCTAGAGAATGAAAGCATATTTTTGAACCAACTCATATTTTAAACATAAACAAGAGTACCGCGGAGCAATCACCTATGTCAGTCTGTATTTCAATATTGAAAAAGGGGCATTACTGAATAAACATTAAAGCCAGAGTTATGGGACTTGGTATAGACATGCATTTTGTTCTTAGGAATATGTCTAACAAGTTTCCTTTTTAAAACGTTGAACCTTTTTTGAGTTATGAGCAAGGTTAACAATTTTGTATGAAGTCCAAAAAGGGGCATAACTATAAATAATTATTGAAAGCCAGAGTAATGTGACTTGGTATAGACATGCATATTGTTTCTAGGAACATGTTTACCAAGTTCCATTTGAATATGTGGAACTGTTTTTGAGTTATGAGGTAAGGTTAAAGTTTTGCAATGACGACACCAACGTTATTTATCACAATAGCCCAACTTTTTGAAAACAGACAAGATAATAACACATTTTAACATTTTTACAACCATGTTTCCAACAATGGAACAATTCCTTTTCTTTTCCTGGATAAATTCAATTTGGAAATTGTTCTAAAATCTTCTTACAACACATGAAGGAAAATTCCAATGGCATCATTTTACTACCATGTTTCCACCAATTCATTATTTCGAGGGCTTGGTGTGAAACGGTTGTAACTATAAACCTATTTTAAAAACCCTGGTTTAGGGGCAATTTTGACCCCTTTGTAAACGATGCAAGTTTAGGTGCCATTGCTTACAATTTTAGTAACAACCGTTTCAAGCCCCAAGCCCATGATTTGCTTTCTTTTCCTAGATAATTTAAATATCGAACAACAGGTTTAACAGCACATGAAAGAATAATCTTGTGGCATTCTTAAAGCAATTTAATACTTTATACTGAACTACACTCTCTATTCATAATGATAATTTTTTCCAATATTTTATCTTATAATCTCAAAATTGTACTTATTTGTTTTATTTCGTACATGTATTAATATTATTGACTTCATTCATGCTTTACGTCGGACTGCCTTCTTCAGGGAAGGAATCTATTTCGCGGTGGTTTACATTCAACTAACATTTCATTTTGAGACTCTTTCAGTTTGATAAAGTCCTAACCCTTTCCCTCATACAACAAGTTGATTGATTGATTGATTGGGGCTTAACGCCGTTTTTAACAATTTCTCAGTTATATCACGGCGGCCAGTTCACCTACTCATGCATTTCCTGGTTTTCTCACACCAGTACTCCACACAACAATCTTACCAATCAACTGGCTGCTTTTCCACATAGACTTAGCCCATTGGTGGAAGAGGAATGACGCATGTCGCATTGACTTTTGTCAATCCTCGGAAAGAAAGTTGGCCGAGCCAGGATTCGAATCATACAACAAGTCTGCACAGCATCTGTATGCTGGATAATAGGTAAGAGGATAAGTATAAGATTTACCTGTAGTATACTGTACAACCGTATACACTGATCCATGCCTGCACTGATGAAAGCATTTCGGTGGAAAGGAGAACAATCTACAGCATAGACGGGACCATGGTGAGGGTTGTAGGTGAATGTCACAGGCGACTTCAAGGGCACTGATGATGTAACATGACCTGAAAGTACATAGATTGATTGATAGTATGTTATTTTTCGCCGGTTTCAACATGTTTCCAGTTAGATCACAGCTTTTCCTGGGTAAGCTATCAGTACTACTAGTCCATTTATCCCGACACAAGCCAGTCAGTCTTAATGCTAACCCCACAACCCAGAGTGCCAAGGAGGGCAGCCATGAATACCTTTTTTGAAGTGTTTGGTATGACCCGGCCGGGGATCGAACCCACCACCTCTTGCACCCGAGGCAGAGACACTCTACCACTACACCACAGAGGCGGTGAAAGTACAAAGACTACAGAGGCCTAGATAAGGAGGAGTACATAAATTATATTTATCACATGACGTTGCTTGTATCCCATGTAATATACCCATTACGTATTTCTTTATATACAACGTGTGTAATATAACATGACCTAATACTAGGAAAAAATGACGTCACGTCAACATTTTGACGTCATACGTTAGTCACTTTGGCGCCAAAACACGTAAATTTCATCTAGAAATATTGTAAACGTTAAGTACATTTTTATCGAAATACGCCTCATAAGTCACTTTATGTGATAGATATAATATCTCATGAGTGTTATTTATTATTCTTTTTAATAAACTAAGCTGAATATGACCTCAGGAATAATTATTAGTGGCATTGTTATACGATTTACTGACGAAATTAAAATAGCTTTGGAAAACCCGCTTTTCTTTGTGTGTTTTCGTCATGTGATAAAAAGAATCTGACATTCGTTGTCATTTAATAAAGTTTTATTAAACTCGTTCAAGAAATTTATTATTAAGCTCGCCAAAGGCTCGCTTAATAAAAAAATTCTTGAACTCGTTTAATAAAACTTTATATAAAATTACAACTCATGTCAGATCCTATATGTATATCATTAGTATGATTCTTTACAGTATCCCTAGCATATGGTTTGAAGTTCCAGCATTCAAAATGAACTCTTTTGGCTGGTAGAAAGTATTTACTACCTGTTTTGAAAGTAGGTAGCAAATTCATCTTTCAGGTAGAATTAACAAGATAGACAATAAAATAAGGAAGCTTTTACCTTTAATTTATTTTTCTAAGGACTTAAGATTACTTGTTTAAAATCGATAATAAATGTGCATCCACTCAAACTGTCAGTGGATTTCTTATTGTCTAGTGTAATGTAATGTTCAAACCAATCACCTTGACAATGTGTTTGATTGAACAAATTGATAAAAGAATGTGTAAATACACTTGATTATGCACAGATAGGAACAGAAACATCGAAATAAATGAAACTGGACCATCGTTTTTCATTTAGCAAGTTTTTGCTACTAACTTTTTGGGCAGGTAGCAAGTTCTCATTTTAAGTAGCAAATTAGCCAATTAGTTTTCAAAGGTTGTCTGCTGCAGAGGCATTAGCAATTGTATATGGGAAAGGGTTAATTTCAAGATGTCACGATTTTACCTTTGATGTTTTTAAAGCAGATGACTACAAACAAATATGGTATCATGGCATCGTCTACCGTTAAACCTCGATTATAAGACGCTTTTTCCCCCTAAAAATTAGAGACTGAAGTGGGTAAAAAAAGGCACCCATCCTGAGAGATTGCCCAGGCCTTTCATTGAAATGAATAGCCGACTGGGTGATTTCATAAATTACAATCAATTGAAAGAAAAAGAACTTGTTGACATGATTTGTTTATTAAAATAAATAAAATAGATGATACATGTGTAGTAATGTATTTACATTGTTTTGTTTTTATTCTTCTTTCTGATTTGATCTCCGACGCCATTTTTAATTTAGTGAAAAAATGAATTGCGTCGAACTCCAGATGCATAAATATTAAGAATGTCGTAAATACAAACTAGGTAATAATGCTTACCTCATTTTTGAGAATTAATATATAAACATTATTATAAAATTTTATTTTCATATTCCAAGACACTTAGACAGTGTTAATTTTGAAAACAAAAATGAAGGAAATTGTGCATTAAATCGCCACATTTCGTTTTTTAACACTTGTACTAGCTCGTTGTGAAGGTGCTAGCTCAGTCGAGCGTGAAATACACTGCATAGATGTTCTCTACATTAACCCTCAGATCTTAACCGTTTATTCTTTATAGAGAGTTTTTCTAAAAACATTTAGGTGTTCATTTAGGTATCCAGACAAAATCCCTCCGGACAAAATCCCCCTAGGTTTTTGGCATAGGCAGACAAAATCCCCCCTAGTGTTTTAACCAGATGGAAAGAATCCCCCCCAAATAAACTTCACAAGGTGGACAACATCCCCCCACCTATATATATCAGGAGAACTATTTGTATGAAAATGTAAGTATATTTGGTACCACTTACTTGTGACTTTGATCTTGAAATGTGTTAATAAAAGAGTCATCATCATTATTATCCATTATTATCAGTTTGCTCTAAATAGTGTTCTATTTTTTTTAAAAATGGGAATTACTTTCAAATTACTTTAAATCATCATCTTTGATCTTGGGAAAAAAAAAAAAAAAAAATTTTATTTAATCTATTTTAAAATATTCATATTTTTCGGCATGATTTTATAGCATTTTTTCATTTAATATTTTATTTAATCTTTAAATATTCATATTTTTTGTATGATATAACATTCAAAGAAGCACATGTTATCAGCACAATTTCACAGCATTTTTTCATTTAATATTTTATTTAATCTTATAATATTCATATTTCTTATGATATAACATTCATGCCACAGAAATGGTGGATTGTATCATCTTCCTTATATACTGCCTGTAGAACATCAGCCTTTACATGCCGCCATGTGGACTGTGTGAAGCAGCCTTAGATAAGTACGTTCCGAGAGATGACAGCCCTGGCTGCATTGTGGATAGCTGTCTCATAGTCTGCTACTATGCGACTGATAGTTGGGCGGATGTCTCTCTGGAGACAGGCATCCAGTATCGCAGTTAGACATTCTTCGTAGATGACCTGCTGCTTTGATGGGAGGAGTGCATATATATGCCACTGAAGCATATGACTCTCCTAGACGGACCCGTATACAGAATAGCTGGGCAAACTGATGGTGCCGTATAGTGTGTTCTGTCCATGAATCTTTTCATGTTTTATACCTGTTGGGGGGATTTTGTCCACCTTGTGATTTTTATGTGGAGGGATTTTGTCAGCCTGGTAAAAAAACACTGGGGTGGGGGGTGTTGTTTGTCCGTGATTCGTTAATTTACGGTTTATAAAATTATTCAGTGCTCGACTTTCAAATGCTTTTTGGAATTATTTCTGGACGTATATTATGTTCCCTTTTAAAATCACGATAAATGGAGATCAATGAATTTTATTAGTTTCATTTCTGATAAAACCAGTTTATTTACTCCCCAGTAAAATCTCTTTAGACGATAAATCAATGCTCCCTTAAAACAAATTAAACAAGATATGTTTGTCAAACATTATGCCCCCCCCCTGAGCGCCATGTTGTCAGGAATATTAGGACAATTGAGTAAAATTTGCATGGACCGAAATGCCAGTTGATTTGTCATTTCACATTGGATGTCTATGAGTCAGTTTTAAGATTATGAACAATGTTCATTCAAAGTTTGAGGATGGTAGGTACAGTTCTTAATCCCATTGTGATGATGACTGATATTTGCAGATATTATGTATCCTCCAGGTCCAGGCATTGTTATCACTCAGACAAGCTTAAAAAAGGTTTTTGTGTTCAAGGTCACTGTGACCTTGACCTTTGACCCAATGACCTCAAAATAAATAGGGTTCATCTACTGGTCAGGCCCAACCTCCAAGTCAACTTTGAGGACCATAGGCCCAGGCATTGTCGAGTTATCACTTGGACAAGCTTAAAAAAGGTTTATGTGTTCAAGGTTACTGTGACCTTGACCTTTGACCCAATGACCTCAAAATAAATAGGGTTCATTTACTGGTCAGGCCCAACCCCCAAGTTTACTTTGAGGACCATAGGTCCAGGCATTGTTGAGTTATCACTCGGACAAGCTTAAAAAAGGTTTATGTGTTCAAGGTCACTGTGACCTTGACCTTTGACCCAATGACCTCAAAATAAATAGGGTTCATCTACTGGCCAGGCTCAACCTCCAAGTTAACTTTGAGGACCATAGGTCCAGGCATTATTGAGTTATCACTCGGACAAGCTTAAAAAGGGTTTTTGTGTTCAAGGTCACTGTGACCTTGACCTTTGACCCAATGACCTCAAAATAAATAGGGTTCATCTACTGGTCAGGCCCAACCCCCAAGTCAAGTTCGAGGACCATAGGTCCAGGCATTGTTGAGTTATCACTCGGACAAGCTTAAAAAGAGTTTTTGTGTTCAAGATCACTGTGACCTTGACCTTTGACCCAATGACCTCAAAATAAATAGGGTTCATCTACTGGTCAGGCCCAACCCCTAAGTCAAGTTTGAGGACCATAGGTCCAGGCATTGTTGAGTTATCACTCGGACAAGCTTTGGTCTACAGACGGACGGACGGACCAACCGACCGACCGACAGACATGTGCAAAGCAATATACCCCTCTTCTTCGAAGGGGGCATAACTAGAACTATCACTGAAGATGATAAATACCCCCTAAACAGCACCTTGACCTACACTAATTTAATAAGAAAAAGGACCATAGAAAAACTATGTAAAACAAGACATGGAAATTCCATGAAACCAGGTTTTCTATAATGGAAGGTGTTCGATTAAGAATTAACAGATCTGTCAAATCTTTCTGTTAATAGTTAATCAAAGCTAGTAATTCAAGTAACAGGGAATATTTCTATTGATGAATAGTCATAATTACTTTGTCAATTAAATATATCACAATTTTATCTAACAAAAATATCAGTTCAATACAGTCAATCGTGTGTTGATGGCCTCATTTATTAAGAACATATAATAGATAACAGATATTAAGAAACCTTTTGTTGCAAGTTATTTAATATGGAGCATATTTGCGCGAAGTTATTTGAAAATATCTATATGCATGGTAAAGTTATGGTCTGAACAAAAAAAGTAAAGTATATTTTCTGTCACTGTCACCTTGACCTGGAAGCTAAAGACCTTGACCTGGAAGCTAAACACATAAATTGTGCATATGACACAGCGTCTTGATATGTTGTATATCTGTTCCAAGCTATTTGAAAATATCTCTATGGATGAAAAATTTATTGTCCGGACAAGAAAAGTTCAACTGATGTCTATTTGTTGTCACTGTGATCTTGACCTTGAAGCTACAGACAAAAGTTTTGCATTTGGCACATCATCTTGATATGGTGCATGTTTGTGCCAAGTTATTTGAAAATATCTCTATGCATGACAAAGTTATGGTCCGGACAAGAAAAGTTCAATTAAAGTCTATTTCTTATCACTGTGACCTTGACCTTGAATTTACAGATTTCTTTTGAGCATTTGGCACATCGTCTTGATATGGTGCATGTTTGTGCCAAGTTATTTGAAAATATATCTATGCATGGCAAAGTTATGGTCCGGACAAGGAAAGTTGACGCCCGCCCGCCGACTTCGCCAAACTAATAACCAGATTTTTCCTTCGGAAAACCTGGTTAATAACATGCAATTGTAACCCCTTTAGGATATGCACATCTCCTCTTGGTATAGAAGCTTCATGTAAATTTTTTATTGAATTCCACTTAGTGGTTTGTAAGAAATAGGCCGGACAAAATATGGCTTCCGGCCGACCGACAGACAGACAGCCCGACACAGTGACTCCTATATACCCCCTCTTCTTCGAAGGGGGTATAAATAGTTGGACATCATTTGAATGTTCAAAACTGTAAACAAAAAATCTGATGGTCGATCGTGATGACTCAAGGTTATATCTCGCTGCTTATCATAGTAAAATCTCTTTAGAAGATAAATCACTGCTCCCATAAAACAAATTAAAACTAGTTGGAGATCATTTGAATGTTCAAAAGTGTAAACAAAAAATCTGATGGTAGATCGTGAGGACTCAAGGTTATATCTCGCTGCTTATCATAGGTTTTTGACCTGAAAAAAATCAGAAATCTGACTGCGTCTTATTAGAGAGTCTAGCATCAAATCCTAGATTTTAGACCTCAAAGTAGAGGAAGCGTCTTATTGTCGAGAGCGCCTAACAGTCGAGGATATACGGTAATCAACTTACTTCCTGCTGGTGGTCCCTGTTCATTCATTGAACACTTAAAGATCACGCCTGCCTCTGACCCTACCAGAAACATATCTTTATCCTCTGAGTTATATGTTATACAGGTCACGCCCACTTCCTTGTCCCCCCTCACACCCTTCACTTTCATCTTTCTGGGCAAACTCTGGGTCATTACCATGAATCTGTAATAATGGGTAGATCACTTTATCCATCAACTGTTCTTAATACATGTACATGTACATGGTATTCCATTTAAACTCTTTCATACCTTCGTGGATGAGACAAACATGATTAAATATGTATGGCGATGGAGTAAGGACAGTGCACTAGACTATTCCACCGCTTATTAGTTACTGAGATAGGAACTCTTATGTAGTTGAATGCAAAACATTAACCAGAATTTCTTAAAAGGTTATTATTTGCATTATGCAGGACAAAGTTATCTTACTTGATTATTTACCTAGGTGTGATAGTTCGGAATGGTTGTAAAACGTTTCAATGGAATGCATCAAGTAGTTACTAAGATATGGATTCTTTATGTAGTTGCACCCAGAACTTTATCCATAATTTCTAAGTAAAAAAGGGCAATCATTTGTATCATATGCAGGATAGAGTTATCTTACTTGGTTGCGTATATAGTTGTGAAATTGGGAAGAGTTGTATAAAGTTTCAATACAATACTTAAAGTAGTTATTGAGATGCATAAAATGCAGGATAGAGTTATCTATTAACTTGATAATCTACATAGGTGTGATAGTTGGGTAGGGTTGTAGAAAGTTTCAATGTAATACATGTAGTATTTAAGTACCTTAACCAAGGTGTGACGTAGAAGTTGACACAAGGGTGAGTAGTATAGCTCTCAAATTCTTCGAATAGTCAAGCTAAAAACCTCATACATTAGAGTCACATTTACCATACATCCAAAAATTGAGCAGATGGCTATAAATTTATTTAAAACTCTCCTTAAATGGAATTACCCTTGCCTACATGTTGAAGCATTTTGAAGCATACATTTTGAAGCAGACTACTTTTGAAATCAATTACAGCAAAAGAATAATAATTGAATTTTCATTATGCCATTCAACTTGACTCAGTAGTTATGTATACCTTAACCCTTTCCCTCATATAGACGCTTTCTGACGCCTCTGCAGCAAACGGCTATTTGAAAACATAGTGACAAAAGAAGAAATTGCACAAAATGTGCAATTTCTCCTTTTGCAACAATGTTTTCCACTTTTAGTCAAAGGTTATCCATTCAATTATAGACATTTTCTATTTTTTGATAAAATGTGTTCAAAGTCGTCTGCTGCAGAATTGTCTTATGAGGGAAAGGGTTAATTAATAGAGATTTTAGATGGTTTTGTCCAGATGTTTTTTAAGAGTCATCTGCTGCAGATTTATTGCATGTTGAAAAGGGAAACTTGGTACATACCCATCTTTCAGTAGAAGTTTCTGAGCTTTTCTGTCAATTTTCCACTGAAGAATCTTGCCATCACTGCTAGTACTTACTAACTATAAAACAAAAACATATCATATCATAATTTAATCTTTTCCCTGATAACTAGGGATGGCAACTGTCACCGATATTACTAAATGGTTAGTCGTATAATTTTGTAACCAGTTACTCGGAGAAGACAATAAATATTCACTTGCTTCCGGATTTTGTTATTGTTGTTGTTGTTTTAACTTGCATGTCCTGGTCATCTATAAATCAAGACTAGAACATTGTTATCGGAACGTTTTCATTCGTGTCAACCAACTTTTTAAATTTTATTTTTTTAATTTATAGTTAAGAAAATATTTTGGTTTCTTAACGAAGTGACCGTTATATGATTTATAATATGTTGAATGAAAGAGATGCATAGCTGCATATCTTTAAATACCAACTCAGGGGAAAATGTGTTAAAAACTTATAACTACTCTTTAAATCTTCTAATCCTGTTGATAAATAATTTACAAATATAACAAATTCATTCCAATAACATTAATAAGACGCTATCATATAATTCTAGCCTTGTATAAGACATCAAAGTTTTTTGAAAAACAAGAGGGCCATGATTGCCCTGGATCGCTCACCTGATTTTTTTTTTATTCACTTTAGCTATATAAGCCCCGCCCCCTGGCGGCCATATTTTCCGACCAATCAATTTGGCTCGAAGGAATCTGATAGATCACCCTAGGAACATTTCTACAAATTTATTTGAAAATCGGCCTGACACTTTCGGAGAAGAAGATTTTTTAAGTTTTCACTATAGCCATATAAGGCAAAATAGCCCCACCCCCCTGGCGGCCATGTTTTTCAACCAATCAACATGGCTTGAAGCAATCTGATAGAGTCATCCAAGGAACATTTCTACAAAATTATTTGAAAATCGACCTGACACTTTCGGAGAAGATTTTTTAAGTTTTCACTATAGCTATATAAGGCAAAATAGCCAGCCCCGCCCCCCCCCTGGCGGCCATGTTTTTCGACCAATCAACATGGCTTGAAGGAATCTGATAGAGGGTCATCCAAGGAACATTTCTACAAAATTATTTGAAAATCTGCCAACCAGTTTGGGAGAAGAAGAAGTTTTTTTCATTTTGTTGCCATGGAAACCAGAATTCTGCATGGATCCCAAAAATTTGAAGGCTTTCTGTGAAGTTTCATCCCAATTGACCCACTGGTTACTGAGGACAAGAAGTTGACGCACGACGGACAAAAGGCGATCACAATAACTCACCTTGAGCAAAGCTCAGGTGAGCTAAAAAAAACAACTGTCTTTTAATTAATCGTTATATCCACCACAATTATTCGATAACAAACGGTCATCAATACAATCGAGTGTGGCTGTTTTCACAGTTATGTAAACATTCCCGATCAAGGTGTGAATAATTAACCTCTGGTCAGATACGTGTGACAAATTGAATAGAACAAAAGGTGAAACACAGCTGTGTATATATTTTATCTATTTTTCTGAGTACTCGGTTACTTGAATTACTAACCGATTAATCAAATAACATACGGTTAACCGAGTAACCGATTAATTGCTGACATCCCTTCTTTTAACCCCTTACCACATACAACAAATCTGCAGCAGACAACTTTGAAAACATCTACTCAAGACATGGAAAGTGTCAATTGCTGGTTTTGAGCAATTTCTCCTATTTTTCCCTACAATGTTTTCAAAAATCAACTGCTGCAGATGCATCAAAATGCGTCTATATGTGGGAAAGGGTTAAATCCCTTTCAGTAGATGATTTTTTTTCTTTTTTTTTTCTAACTAAGTAATCCCAAATATTTCAAGCAATTTCTTCTTTTATCACAATGTTTTAATTCTGAACCAAATGTATATGAATTTCCCAAAATTACTTTATACATTTTTTTAGTAGACACATCTGAAAGTATTATATTTGGTAAAGAATCAACTACATAGCACACAATTCTTAAACTTTACAAAAATATGAATAAATAAAACTAAAATATTGAGATGACCTGGAACGTATCATAGTAAAAGTAGAAATTGCTCATGACGAGAACAATGTTTTCATAACTTCTTTCCATAGACACTAAACTTTTACCTTATATATTTTTAGTTATATCTGATTTGAAAACATGAAATAGGAATATTGGTGGCAAATCTATGAACTGTTTTCCAATTTTCTCCTTTTTTTCTAATTTTTTTAAAAGAATATCTGCTACAGAGTTGTCAAAGGTTGTCTTTATCAGGGTTCTATCAAGGTTAACAAGAGCACCGCGTACGGCACAGACTGATAGAAAACAGAAAAAAAGCTGAGCTGAACAAAAAACCTTAATTGGATGACCACGCCGCCGCCACAGAAAAAAAGCTGAGCTGAACAAAAAACCTTAACCGGACGACCACGCCGACGACAACGCCAGGGTCATGACAATAGCTCTCGTTTTTTCAAAAGTCGAGCTAAAAATGGAAATCCAAATAAAACAAGAGAAGATTGTTAAACATTATATGTTCCCCTTTTTGGTGTTCAAGGTCACTGTGATCCTGATCTTTAAACAGATAACCTCAAAACAATAGGCACCATATATTAGTCAAGCACAACCTGCCTGCCAAGTTTGAGTAGTGTAGGTCCGGGCATTATCCAGTTATCAATTGGAAAGAATGTCCAACATAGAACTATTCTGCCAATTCTTTGAAAGGGGGTGGGGTGGGGGGGGATTAAAGCTTACATAAATCTTCTTTCCTTTTGCATCCGTAATCCAGTAGACCTTTGACACAGGCTCCTGATGGGAGTCATCTCCTATACCAGAACTGGCTATCAACATATCATCCTCTCTACTCAAATCCCATAGCATTACCTCACCTGAAAACAGACAGAAAATATTTCACCTACTATCCAAAAACAATAACTTCTTAACCCCCCTTTCCAACATATAGATGCCTTCTGACACAACTGCAGCAGATGACTTTTAAAAACATTGTGGCAATAGGAGAAATGAAATTGCTCATGATAATCAATTTGTCCATTTGTCACAATGTTTTCAACTCTACACAATAATTATACTTTTATCTAAAGAATTATTTCATATTCTTTGCCTTAGTGCTTTGAAAGTCACCTGCTGCAAATATGTTGTATGTCGGTTCAATTTTATTATCACAATATTTTATGACCACCCAGTCTTAGTGTTTTCTTCTCTTTTCAATAATAATATATTCATAAAGATTTTCCATAGATGTCTTCAAAGGCTTCTGCTGCTGATTTGAGGCAAAGGATTACAAGCAACAACACTCTGTCAGATACCGGTATGACAATAGAAATATCAAATGATAAGAAAGGATTAAAGGCGACAACACTCTGTCAGAAACCAGTATGACAATCGAAATATCAAATGATAAGAAAGGATTAAAGGTGAAAACACTCTGTCAGAAACCGGTATGACAATCGAAATATCAAATGATAAGAAAGGATTAAAGGCGTCAACACTCTGCCAGATACCGGTATGACAATCGAAATATCACATGATAAGAAAGGATTAAAGGCGACAACACTCTCCCAGATACCGGTATGACAATCGAAATATCAAATGATAAGAAAGGATTAAAGGTGACAACACTCTGCCAGATACCTGTATGACAATCGAAATATCAAATGATAAGAAAGGATCAAAGGCGTCAACACTCTGCCAGATACCGGTATGACGATCGAAATATCACATGATAAGAAAGGATTAAAGGCGACAACACTCTCCCAGATACCGGTATGACAATCGAAATATCAAATGATAAGAAAGGATTAAAGGTGACAACACTCTGCCAGATACCGGTATGACAATCGAAATATCAAATGATAAGAAAGGATTAAAGGTGACAACACTCTGCAAAAGCCGGTATGACAATCGAAATATCAAATGATATGAAAATATTAAAGGCGACAACACTCTGGCAGATACCGGTATGATAATGGAAATATCAAATGATAAGAAAGGATTAAAGGTGAAAACACTCTGCCAGATACTGGTATGACAATCGAAATATCAAATGATAAGAAAGGATTAAAGGCGACAACACTCTGCCAGAAACCGGTATGACAATCGAAATATCAAATGATAAGAAAGGATTAAAGGCGACAACACTCTGTCAGAAACCAGTATGACAATCGAAATATCAAATGATATGAAAATATTAAAGGCGACAACACTCTGCCAGATACCGGTATGACAATCGAAATATCAAATGATAAGAAAGGATTAAAGGCGACAACACTCTGTCAGAAACAGGTATGACAATCAAAATATTAAATGATAAGAAAGGATTAAAGGCAACACTCTGTAAGAAACAGGTATGACAATCGAAATATCAAATGATAAGAAAGGATTAAAGGCGACAACACTCTGCCCGAAACTGGTATGACAATCGAAATATCAAATGATAAGAAAGGATTAAATGCGACAACACTCTGCCAGATACTGGTATGACAATCAAAATATTAAATGATAAGAAAGGATTAAAGGCGACAACACTCTGCCAGATACTGGTATGACAATCGAAATATCAAATGATAAGAAAGGATTAAAGGCGTCAACACTCTGCCAGAAACCAGTATGACAATCGAAATATCAAATGATATGAAAATATTAAAGGCGACAACACTCTGCCAGATACCGGTATGACAATCGAAATATCAAATGATAAGAAAGGATTAAAGGCGACAACACTCTGCAAAAAACCGGTATGACAATCGAAATATCAAATGATATGAAAATATTAAAGGGACTGAATCACATATGAGAAAAAAGCGGAAAAAAAGAAAATTGTTAAAAATTGCTATTACCTTGATGTTTTTGCATGTAAGGCATTGAGATTTGCTGACTGATGTACTACAATATATGCACACTATTAATATTGCGGAGATTTTTCGTTATTTTGCATTGTAAAATCTACTGGGTTAGTAACCCAGTAAATCTAAAAATATCGCTGTACATTTATCATGTGATCACTAAAACCGAATTGCCAATCTCCTTCGCAGAGTTGTCGTTCCTTACACTCACACATACATGAATGAAATGAGTTGAAAGTGTTAGAGAATGACGAATTGAATCCACAAATTCAAATGAGCAAGAGGAAATTCCACGGTATTTTTAAACGGGAAAACATGGAGCGGACGTTTTTTTAACAGCTTATTTCCTATGAAATAATGAAAAACAAGACTTGTACGACCTTCTACAACATTCCATTACATATATATCGACGTATTGTGGATTAATTAGAATAAGTTTAAAATATAACGATTTTGGACCATTATGGTGTTCAGTCCCTTTAAAGGCGACAACACTCTGCCCGATACTGGTATGACAATCGAAATATCAAATGATAAGAAAGGATTAAAGGCGACATCACTCTGCCAGAAACCAGTATGACAATCGAAATATCAAATGATATGAAAATATTAAAGGCGACAACACTCTGCCAGATACCGGTATGACAATCGAAATATTAAATGATAAGAAAGGATTAAAGGCAACAACACTCTGTCAGAAACAGGTATGACAATCGAAATATCAAATGATAAGAAAGGATTAAAGGCGACAACACTCTGCCCGAAACTGGTATGACAATCGAAATATCAAATGATAAGAAAGGATTAAAGGCGACAACACTCTGCCAGATACTGGTATGACAATCAAAATATTAAATGATAAGAAAGGATTAAAGGCGACAACACTCTGCCAGATACTGGTATGACAATCGAAATATCAAATGATAAGAAAGGATTAAAGGCGACAACACTCTGCCAGAAACCAGTATGACAATCGAAATATCAAATGATATGAAAATATTAAAGGCGACAACACTCTGCCAGATACCGGTATGACAATCGAAATATCAAATGATAAGAAAGGATTAAAGGCGACAACACTCTGTCAGAAACAGGTATGACAATCGAAATATTAAATGATAAGAAAGGATTAAAGGCAACAACACTCTGTAAGAAACAGGTATGACAATCGAAATATCAAATGATAAGAAAGGATTAAAGGCGACAACACTCTGCCAGATACTGGTATGACAATCAAAATATCAAATGATAAGAAAGGATTAAAGGCGACAACACTCTGCCAGAAACTGTTATGACAATCAAAATATCAAATGATAAGAAAGGATTAAAGGCGACAACACTCTGCCAGATACTGGTATGACAATCAAAATATCAAATGATAAGAAAGGATTAAAGGCAACAACACTCCGCCAGATACCAGTATGACAATCAAAATATCAAATGATATGAAAATATTAAAGGCGACAACACTCTGCCAGATACCAGTATGACAATCAAAATATCAAATGATAACAAAGGATTTAAGGCGACAACACTCTGCCAGATACAATCGAAATATCAAATGATAAGTCTCATATGGTTAATAGTGAGCACTATCTTCTTTTTCTACAATGATCTCTTATTTTAAAAAATAATACTATAACGTAACCCTTTCCCTCATATAGACGCTTTCTGACGCCTCTGCAGCAGACAGCTTTTTGAAAACATAGTGACAAAAGAAGAAATTGCACAAAACGTGCAATTTCTCCTTTTGCCACAATGTTTTCCACTTTTTGTCATAGGTTATCCTTTCAATTATGGAGATTTTCTATGTTTTAACAAAATACGTTCAAAGTTGTCTGCTGGGAAAGGGTTAATAGGTCTTTAATTTATCAATTTCATAAAAAAGCTTTGACTTTAATTAGAAAGTCTAAATTAGAAAATCAAAATATAATAATGGGTTTTGAAGTCCATATCAGTACTAAACCACAGTTAACAAGAGCTTTGCAAACAAACACCAATGCTTAGCTGCTTTTTTCTAAGACAAAAAAGGGGCATAACTGAATAATTATTAAAGCCAGAGTTATGCGACTTGGTATTGTCATGTGTATTGGTCCTAGGAACATGTGTACCAATTTTCATTTGAAAATGCTAAACGTTTTTTGAGTTATGAGGTATGGGTAAAGTTTTGTGACAAAGCAGGTGAAGAAGGGTATCACAATACCACCACTTTTTTCCTCGAAAAACAGACAAATAAAAAGTGTACCATTAAAAGTTCCTCCGGCAATAATAGCTGGATTTTTAGGGTGGAATGCGACACACATCAGACAGCTGCCAATTTCTACTTTTGTGTCCGGTTTTTCCTCTTTGATTACTGCCCTGTCCAGGTTCCATGTACAGAGTGTAGTTCTGTGAGTACACCAGTCTTCATGGTCCATGTGACCGTATCTTGTACAATAGTTAAGAATATTATGATACGTAAACAAGAATATTGAAAGGCTTGGCGTGAAACGGTTGTAACTAAAATTGGTATTTTTTTTACCAAGGTTAGTTACCTCGCCATAAAGTCATCATAAGCGTTAAATCATTTTTCTTTGTAAATAATGGAAATTTAGGTGCCATTGCTCGTTCTTAGCAATGGCACCTAAATTTCCATTGTTTCCAAAGGGGTCAAAATTGCCCAAAAACCCGGGTTTTCAAAATAGGTTTTTAGTTACAACCATTTAACGCCAAGCCCTCGATATTATAACAAATAAACAAAGTACTACACAATCATGTAGTGTTACAGATTGTTTTCTATTTATGCCCCCAGGATCAATGATTTGAAACTGTCCTGTCTATCAGGTGGCAGCAACTTTTAACCCTTTCCCACATACAACAAATCTGCTGTACACGACTTAGAAAAAGTGTGGTTAAAATTAATGGCAAACATCTATAAATGAAAGTTTTATCATTGAACAGAGTTGAAAAGATTGTGGCAAATGGAGAAATTTATCATTATAGGTAATTTCTCATTTTGTCACAATATTTTCTTATGTTGTCTGCTGCAGAAGTGTCAGAAAGTGTTTGTATGTGGATAAGGACATTGGCCATAACTTTTTTCCGTGAACCGGAAGGCTTTCATATCTGGCAAATGTATTCTTTGTGAAAACTTTCCAATAATACTTAAATATTTCACCTTGTGACCTTGACATTGACCTTTGAACTACTATTACAAACAACCACGAAGAGGCATTGATGTTTCACAAGATCCGATTCTTTGTAGCCATAAGGCTAGCCCGGCATGTACAATTTCTTTGACAATACCATCATAGGTACTTACCACATTTTCTGCCCTTGACATTAATCTTTCTCCACATGCAACAAATCAGCAACTTTGAAAGCATCTGGGCAAAAACATTGTATATGGCTCATTATGAGCAATTTCTCCTTTTACCACAAGGTTTTCAAAAGACGTCTTCTAAAGAGGCCTCAAAAAGCGTCTGTTTGTGGGAAAGGGAGGGTTGAATGAATCGAATATTATAGATAATTTGTGTTGTACATTTTTGTGGTGGCTGGACTCAAAGTTCAAATACTGGTGTGTGTGGGTTTGTTTTCTGTTGAATTTTATTTCTGCGAAATCAGATTAAATACTTTATTTATCCCTTTCCCTCATATTGACGCTTTCTGATGCCTCTGTAGCAGACGGCTTTTTGAAAACAGTGACAAAAGAAGAAATTGCTCAAAACGAGCAATTTCTCCTTTTGTCACAATGTTTTCCACTTTAAGTAATAGGTTATCCATTCAATTATAGAGACTTTCTATTTTTTGACAAAAAATGTTCAAAGTCTTCTGCTGCAGAATTGTTGTATGAGGGAAACGGTTAAACTAGTTTACTCGAAGTTCTTTTCATTAGATCACCATTAATCATATGACTCACTCACGATGAAGAATCCAAGATAAGATGGAGTCAAAAGCTTATAATCAAGATGAAATTTTGAGGATGAGGTGCACAGAATTTCTGGCATCATACTATCTTCTAAATGTTCAGTAGTTTAGACATCAACACAAAGGATACGATGCAGCAATGACAGAACCTGTAGAATTCCAGGACAATCCAGTGACCTGAAACTGTCCGATGTGGTCCGGGTTAGACAAAGTGTGCAGATTTGTTATAGCAGAAGATTCATCCTCCAAACCAATGTCATATCCTGCAATAAAACATACCGTATAACCTCGATCAAAAGACGTATGTTATTTTTTTAAAGTTCAAGAATGAACTGGGGGAGCGTCAAATTTGCAAATTAAACTAGAACTATCACTGAAGATGATAAATACCCCCTAAACAGCACCTTGACCTACACCATAACTTAATAAGTAAAAGGGCCATAACTCTGTAAAATAAAATGCAATTGTAACCCCTTTAGGATATGCACATCTCCTCTTGGTATAGAAGCTTCATGTAAAATTTTATTGAATTTCACCCAGTGGTTTGTAAGAAATAGGCCGGACAAAATATGGCTTCTAACCGACCGACCGACAGTCAGACATAGTGACTCCTATATACCCCCTCTTCTTTGAAGGGGGTATAAAAAAAATACTAACCAAGCCACCAATATTGAGAGACTTGTAACGACTTAATGTTAAATCTTCCTTTTTATTTCGGGTTTGTGGCTTGAAAACAAAAATCAGAAATTTGACTGCGTCTTATTAGAGAGTCAAGCATTAAACCCTAGTTTTGAGACATCAAAGTCAGGGGAGCGTCTTACAGTTGAGCTTTAACGGTAATTAATTAATAACATTATGCAGAAACATTTATAAACATCTTCAATAGACCATTTTGTCCGCAATATTTTCAACTCAATTCAATTTTCATTTTCAGAAATTGTCCATATCTTTGCCTAGAAGTTTTTATTGCAGATTTATTGTTTTTATGAAACAAAAGGGCCATGATGGCCCTGGATAGCTCACCTAATTTTTTTTTTTTTTCACTTTAGCCATATAATCCCCGCCCTTTGGCGGCCATAGTTTTCGACCAATCAACATGGCTTGAAGGAATCTGATAGAGGGTCACCATAGGAACATTTCTACAAAATTATTTGAAAATCGGCCTGACACTTTTGGAGAAGAAGATTTTTTAAGTTTCCACTTTAGCCATATAAGGCAAAAAAGCCCCGCCCCCAGGTGGCCATGTTTTGTGACCAATCAACATGACTTGAAGGAATCTGATAGAGGGTCACCAAGTAACATTTGTACAAAATTATTTGAAAATCGGCGAACCAGTTTAGGAGAAGAATTTGTTTTCCCGTTTGGTTGCCATGGAAATCAGAATTCTGCATGGATCCCAAAAATTTGAAGGAATTCTGGTGAGGACATTGAGAGGATGCTTTCTGTGAAGTTTCATCACAATTGACCCACTGGTTACGGAGGAGAAGATATTGACAGACGACTGACGACGCACGACGGACAAAAGGCGATCACAATAACTCACATTGAGCACTTCGTGCACAGGTGAGCTAAAAAGTAATAAAGATCGGATATAAAATTTCATATTTAACCCTTTCTGATGCCTCTGCAGCATATGACTTTTGGTAATAGTGTGACAAAGGAGAAATTGCTCATCATGAGAAATTTCCCCTTTTGAAACAATGTTATCAAAATTCATTTGCTGTTGATGCGTCTGCTGGTCTTTGCTTCACATTATCTCTAAATACTCAATAAAACCCTATGATGTGGTAATCAAAAGAATCTTCTCTATCATACCATTTGTTTGGTTCACACAGCATAGGTTAAACCATTTCCCACATACAACAAATCTGCAGCAGACGACTTTGAAAACATCTAGGCAAAAACATGGAAAATCCCCATAAATGAAGGTATAATTACTGGAAAAAATTGAAAACATTGTGGCAAAAGGAGAAATTGCTCGCTTTGACAAATTTCTTCTTTTGTCACATTGTTTTTAAAAGTCGTCTACTGCAAAGGCGTCAGAAAGGGTCTATATATGGGAAAGGGTTAAGAGGAAAAATTAAGGATTGAAGAATATGAAATATGCTCCTTACCTAGAGTTTGGACAATTGTGTGTGTGGGTTCCGAGAGGATAAGATTGAGCTAACAGATCTTTGCTGTACAATTTCTCCCTAAGCAATCATTGAAACCCTATGTTGAGGGTACTCAATGAGAAATTTCTTTTTAGTACATCCACAACATATGAGCCGTTCCACGAGAAAAGCTTAGACTGTTCCGGGTCGATACTTTACGCAGAGTTCACAATGTTGGTTTTCTCGCGGGGCGGCTCATATGTTTTAGATCTTTGATTGAATACAATCTTTATCTAGAGCTCTGTGTTACGGTTCCTTACCATCAAATGCTCTACTGCGTATGTTGTTTCTAAGTTGTTTACAAACATAGCCCTCTACACTGGATAGGAAATCTGCCAGGGCCTGTGAGTCGACGTTGCCAAGTTTCATTTTACGTTTTGGTTCTTCATCTGTCTGAACCTGTGTTGACACAATAAACCATAAATTATTCATGAATTGGTTAACCCTTTCCCTCATATAGACGCTTTCTGACGCCTCTGCAGCAGACAGCTTTTTAAAAACTGACGGATGACACACGACGGACAAAAGGCAATCACAATAACTCACCTTGAGCAAAGCTTAGGTGAGCTAAAAAGTTGAAAACACTTTGGTAAAAGGAAAACTGCTCATTATGAGCAATTACTCTAGTTGCAAACAATGCTTTCAAAAGTGGTCGCATGAATAGCTTCAGAAAGTGTGAATATTTTTATACCACTTTTATAACATATTTTATAACCCTTTTCATAATAAATATGTTCAAAAGTGCTCTGCAATATAATATAAACCCACATGCATATTGAGAAAATGGACCATATATTAACCCTTTCCCACCTGCAGATGCATTTTGACGCAATAACAGCAGACGACATGATGAGGAATTTCTCCTTTGGACACAATTTTTTCAACTTTATTTAACAATCAAGCTATCTTTAATGGAGATTGTTCAGATTTCTGATACTATATTTTCAAAGTCGTCTGCTGGAGATTTGTTGTATGTGGGAAAGGGGTTAAGAAACAATAGAAACTGAAACATGAGCAAAAGTAATTAGAATAAATAAATACGTCCACAATCCTTGAAACATTTCCTTACCCTCATGCTATTATTTGGACACACAAGAGAAAACTTTGAAAACTAGAACTATCATTGAAGATGATGAATACCCTCAAAACAGCACCTTTGACCTACACCATAACTTAATAAGTAAAAGGGCCATAACTCTGTAAAATAACATGCAATTGTAAGACCTTTAGGATATGCACATCTCCTGTTGTTATAGAAGATTCATGTAAAATTTTATTGAATTCCACCCAGTGGTTTGTAAGAAATAGGCCGGACAAAATATGGCTTCCGACCAACAGCCAGACACAGTGACTCATATATACCCCCCTCTTCTTCGAAGGGGGTATACTTATTGAAACAACAGAAGACTGACTTGTACATATATCACAGTATGAATCATTTAGCCTGTAAATACATACTGCCTCGTCAACTGTCTCGTATGACTGGACCCCTTCATCAGACACCAACTGTGGCTCTGTTTGTATGTTCACATCATAAACTGTCCTGCAATGGAAATAAAGTCATATGAGCCGTTCTACAAGAAAAGAGAAAACCAACATTGTGGACTCTGCATAAAGTATCGATCCGGATCAGCCTAAGCATGATGTGCAGGCTAACCCAGACAGCCACTTTTTGCCTCCTGTGGATTTTCTGTTTCAGGAATCATTACTCTATACCTCTATCTCCCTGAGACAGATGTGTTGGCCCGGATTAGCCTGTGTGGACTGAGCAGGCTGATCTTGGTCGATACATTCAAAGAGACTATAATGTTGGTTTTCTCATGGAACGGATCATATTGTGTTGTGCTAGAAATCTATGTTCACTTTAGCTGAGCCCCAGAAGCTCAGTCGATAGCAATGTGGGCTGTCAATCCAGGGCTTTTGAGTTTGAACCACAGCTTGACTAACATTCTGTCTGACATTGACAAATGTCACTGTGGGAAGTGTCATTCGTCTTCCACAAATGGGCTAACAGTCTATGTCGAAAAGCATCCAGTTGCTTAAAAAGATCAGCTACCCAATTTCACACATGTCAAAAAAATATTTTAAAATACTACAGGTTTTGATATGTTATCCTTATGAAAAATGTCAGTCTATTAATTTTAGGAAAAAAATAATATAATTCAGAAATCCCAATATCTGTGTCTTTTAAACCAGTCAGTGTTTAAAATACAAAGAAATTTCAGTTTTTCATTGTATCTCTAACTTTAGTTGAAATGTTAAGCTTCAAGAATATGTATGTTTTGTTTATGTGCCAAATGTGACTTAAAAGTTTTAGTTCTATGTGTGATATTTTAACCAGATAACAGGTGTACAGGTGGAGTTGCCTATCCCTCTTAGTCTTATCTATGTCCCTCGGACTCCCTGATATACCATAGGAATTAGGATATATATTCTACGGGTCTCCTAAGTTTGTGATCATAAACAATAAAATAAAGTACATTGTCCAGTACAGTACTGTACTAAATGATTCTCAAGACATGACTGCTAATACAAAATAATTGGAGAAAATTTCGACAATAATGACGACAAGAACTAAAGGAAATTATGAAGTTGGAAGGCTCTAGAGTCGACGACAATTTACCTTTTTGACATTTTGACCCAGGATTTGTTCCGTTTTATCAATTCAACAGTTTGGTCAATCAACATTCTGACTGTAATTCAACAACTTCTTATTATACGTGTGAAAGCTCGAGCGAAGCACGCCTATAGGTTACACGTACGAACACATCATACGAGATCAAAACAACGAGAATTCAGTACAATCTTACTGTTTTTCACATATCAAATCTCAACCCCATAGCACTTTTTTTCGGCCATTTTGCTTCCGGTCTTACTGGACGGACAAATTATCGTAACCTATTCATTTTGTAACCGGTAAAACCCACAAACACGATATTCGTATGTTTTGAAAATCAAAAAATACTTAGAACTAGAGAGAAAAATTAAATTAAATTCCTTCTCGATAAAGGAATGAAAACAAGGAATCTGATATGTGATAATTTGCGTGTAATTGCACTCGTTTTCTATTTTTAAAATAATATTTTCTCAACCGGAAGTAAACACATCCAAATGTGACGTCATTGCAACGAAAAGTAACGTCATTGTAAGGCAAGTAATACATAAATAACAAAAGGAAAACGACAGGAATGGTAGGAAAAGATAGTTTGACTCGTCACAAATGGATTTCATTCACTGGAAGGACTTTATGAAGGCTAAGTCGACTATTCTTTTGTACCTGTCATCATTATTTCATGGATTTTATATCTTTGCAATATAGAGAAGCAATAAACACTTGAAAATGATTGTAAATATTTCAACGGAAGTTATCGTTCGTTACACTGGCCCCGGATATTATTTTAACTGAAAAGGAAGAACAATTCTGTTTCTGTATCGGCATAGCTTCATTTCAAGGTAAGCTATTTATTATATCAATAATTTGCTATAAAAATATAACTTCATTTCTAAATTATTTGTTTAGTATCTGTTGGGAACGTTCCACGATGCTTTCGTCACATCGCGTGACGTCACATGGTGTGTATCGTTTTGTCTGTATCTGTCATCTGAAGCCGAAGCCGTCTTGTCAAATGTTGACTCCACTCAAGAAAATAGCTAAACTATCATATCTTCGACTGTCTAGTTGTATTGACTTTAAGACGTTTATCTATTTATTGCAGTAAATGTAGCAAACAAACAAAACTACAGTCAATTTCAAATTATTTGCCTTCAATTTACATTATTGTTTTACATTGTACAGTTTAACAGTTTATGTCTATGACCTAGTCTTTGTCAAATCATGAAAGTATGACCAGAATCAGTTCACCCTGGTTTTGGGGTATACATAGTAAATGTCTTAAGCCATATTATTATTATTATTATTATTATTATTATCCGGCCCGATCCTCCAACCTAAAAGAGAGGGAAAACACTTTCATGCCTTCAAATGAGTCTATTGTTTTAAAGAAATGATGTTAGATGTGGACTATCAGTAAAACACATAACTTTTCTTTCAATAGGCCAGGGTCTTTCAAATAGTACTATTTGAAAGACCCTGAATAGGCTGAATTTCTAGTAGTTTCATCTTTATTTTTTCAAAATTTGTTTATTGATCAAACTCAAATGAGTCCATTGTTTTAAAGGAATGATGTCATATGTGGGCTATCAACAAAACACATTACTTTTCTTTCAACAGGCTGAATTTCTAGTAGATTTATCTTTTTTTTTTATCCAAAATGTGTTTATTGATCAAACTCAAATGAGTCCATTGTTTTAAAGAAATGATGTCATATATATATGTGGACTATCAGTAAAACACATTACTTGTCTTTCAACAGGCTAGTGCATTTCTAGTAGATTCATCTTTTTTTTAACCAAAATTTGTTTATTGATCAAACTCAAATCATGAGTCATGATTGTTTAAAAGAAATGATGTCATATCCATGGGGGCTATCAGTAAAACACATTACTTTTCTTTCAACAGGCTGAATTTCTAGTAGTTTCATTTTTTTTGGTTTTATCCAAAATGTGTTTATTGATCAGATTGGACAAACTTGGTACTAAGAATTTAAACATTATTTTCACTAGGTTATTTTAAATACTCTGCATGTATGTATTCAAACAACATTTAAAAAAGATTCAACATCTATTGACAGCACTATTTTCATACTTGGGAGCACAACAACCAATGATGTCATAGAAATCTTCAAATTGAAGAGCAAATGCAAAATAAAAGCCTTTTACGGTCACCGATTTAGGTCCGTCTATGAAACAGGGCAATGTACACTAACTATATCAAACTCAAATAAGATAAAAAACAAACTGAGCATTGAAATATGTAGATAAAGAGGATCAATCTCTTTTTAAATTCAACAAACACTCAAAATACTTTTTATTCAAATAAATTTGTATAAACATTTTGGTTGAAAAATAAAGAAAACTTAATCTGTTTTTCAACAGAAAAAGGCTATACGGCAGTTCATAATTAATGTCAGTTATATTAGTCACCCAGTGACCTCACATAAGTGTTCTGTCCTCTGATATAACTGAAATACCACAGAAATGTATCTGTTTTCTATGTAATTTATTGTGAAATCAATTTTTCTGTGTGAAATTGTATAATCTATACAATAGAAGTGGTAAAATTTAAAATGGTATACATTCATTGTAACAAAAAAATTCTTATACTTTACTGGTAATAAAATTACACATATTTTCATGAACTGCTGCTCAAAATAAAAACCTATACTGTAGTTTAATGCTAAAACACCTGGTCTAACAAGAGTTCTAAGATCAAATATCAGCAGGTACATGTTTTGAAAGAAGCAACTAAACTTAACAATGTATACATGAAACAATTATGTTGTGGGGAGTTGTCTTCCTTAAACACTTATTACATTTTTATCCAGGCTTCTAGTGAAAAAAGTTTACTCCCTGTACCCTTTTCAAAAGCTTTTATAATTTAGCAATAACAATTAAAAAAAGGAATGGTTATCAACATTGATAACTCTGAGAATCTGTACATGTTCAAGGTTTGATCCAGCTTTGATAACCGTTCTAATATCAAAGTTTTAACGAAATTTATACATCATATTTTTATAATAGAGCAATTTTAACATGATCACTAACAATGTTAAATTATTGCAAATTCTTCTGGAAAATCCATTTCTCTGTTTGTACTTTTTATAATTTCTTTATTTGCTATAAACATACTGTTTATTGTTTTATGCAATAAAATGTATATTGAATATATTGATCAGATCTTTCATTATCCATTTTTTTTCAAACAACATATTTCAGATACATGTATATATAATCCGTAACTGTTGTTGACACTAAGTCTGGTACTTATTAACAAATAATCTGATGCGGTTTCATGTTTTACAAATTAAAAACCAGAAAAGGAGATAGGTGTTCAAAGTGAAAATGTTGTTGAATAGGAACATATTGTTCATTTTGGATATGTTCAATTTGGATCAATTACACCAGGGACAATAGTGTCCCTGATTACACCATTCCAACAATGTATTCGGATTAGTCACAGAAATCAAGTAATTTACATCAGACAAGGGGCCAAACTTTACCCTTTCCAACATACATCATTATAAATGGGACTTGAAAATATTTGTCAAAAATTACAGTTTTCTCAGTCTGTATGCATAGTGTTCTCATCTTAAATTGTCTCAAGATTATACATTCAGCCAGATCATGCAAAGTTAGCCATCTGCCTTGGAGGATTGTTGTGTGGAGTATTTTAGTATTCTAGAAAGCCAGGGGAAAATGTTAGGTGAACTGAAGTACCATTGAAAGTAATGTTAAGCGCAAGTCATTCAATCAACCATGGTAAGAGTCAGTTTCCAATTATATGTATTACTAGTTTAGAAATAACTGGCATTTGTAAAAATAAATCAGAACATTCTTCAATGCCTTCTAGTGTTGTTTTCCATCAACATCCTTGGAAATTTACAGTCTGTTACAATCCTGACCTAATAAAAAATAAAACAGATATATATGTACAAATTAAACTTAAATGCATGCTAAGTTTCGTTTTTTTTCAATATGTTTTTCAAATTCTGTTTTTGTAACTTTCTACAATTTGCCTATTAATTTGTTTCTTGTTGGGGGACAGACAGTGCTTAATTAATCTGTTCTTGCTTTCACACGACCTAGGCTTTGCCTATTAACATATTACTTTATCTATTAGATAAAACGCGAGATGTTAAAGTAATCTGGAATACCAATCTAAAGGATTGTCCCTTTTTCGATGTCCATATTTTTGGTTCGTACTTTGATGGGTACGAATGATACTGTAGATAATTTAGACAAAAGAACGCAAAGCCTTCTGTCATTTATCAAAATAGTAAAACTCAAATTCATATATACTTTTCTTTTCTCCATGTTGATTGAAAGTTTACTCCATCAAGGGCCTCATCTACAAACATTTTAAACTTCAATATTGTTGTTATTTTGCTCGGCTGTGAAATGAAAATAGGAATTCGCGAAGCAACGGTACGTTTAATTTACGGCGCATTTCATCCCATCTGCGACAATCTCACGTTTGCCGATTTTATCCGAGTTGATCCGAGTTGTGAATATTCGCAGCGGACCGTAAAAATGGATGCCTCCTTGAAGCGCATGCAAGATGAAAATACAAAGCTGTTTACAGCTGTTGATAAAGATTATGTGAGGAAGCTACAGGTAAAACGCTTTGTCAGTCGAAATCGTAATTAGAAGTACATTAATTTCACGTTGTCAACCAGAGAATGTTCGTTTATCACTTGATCTAATTTACTCAAATTTTAGAACATGTTTCGGATACAACTGATATTTCGGACAATGTGAAATTAAATGCAAATATGCTAAAAGAATCCTTCTCGGAAACTCTTGGAAAACTGTTGACAGGTATTTTAGTTTCACATATCTTTATATACATGCACAGTCATTAGTTTTGTATGTAAGGATCAATAAATAGCTTCTTGCAACACACATTTACCAAGGTCAAATTTTAGAATTTGTGGTGTAATAATTGTTGGAAGGTCATTATTATGTAATAATCTCCTTATTTTGTGTTTGTCTCATGACCCAATTAAAAAAAAACCTATAACAATTATACATATATGCTAATCAATATAGTGTGATAAATTCAAAGTAAAATCTTGTTAATAGTCTTTTCATATACTCACTATTTTCTGGGACTACTAATACGGGGTAGAGAAACGAGTGCATTAAGAGCCAATTGCTTGTCATTTTTACAAAACTGTTTGTGTACGTAAACCTCGATAAGCGTTTAGATGAACCTCGTACAGATTATGCGGAATATATATCGATAAGAACGACAAGCATATTGTAACGTGCCGGGCTAAAGACGCAGAAGATCCCTTCAGCGAAAAGTATACTCAACCCTGAAGAGGTCCACTTGTCTTATATATGTAATCCTTAACTCCATCACTTCGAAACGGTGATGTACATTTGCATATCAAATGCAACGTATACCGAATGTTTTCGTTACACTACTTCCAACTCCGAGAAGACTCGTCCCGAGTCTTGGCCTGGGAAACCTGTGGGTAAGGCAACTCCGGTATGGCAGTTGTCTTCATCCCACCGCCGCCACCAATGTAACGTGCCGGGCTAAAGACGCAGAAGATCCCTTCAGCGAAAAGTATACTCAACCCTGAAGGGGTCCACTTGTCTTACAGGGGTTGAAAATTTTTCTATATGTAGAACTGTAGGACTAGTGCTATCAAATTTCTACTCACCCTGAACTGAAAACCACTCGCCCATATAATATTTACTTTGCCATATTAATTAATGCTGAAAAGTATGTTTACTTATGTAATTAATAGTTTTTGTTAAATAAACTTGATTGGAACAAATATTAAGATTGTTTTTTTCATGAACTTTTCTGATACACTTTGCCATGGCAGACTGACCGGATTTGGTATCGGCATTATGTTTTTCTACACAACATTTGTGTTTGGTACTTTTGTCATGAAAACGTAAACTTTCTTTTTTAAAATTAACGGAAATACCTTGAAATAGGTTTGACTTAGTGTCGGCAATAGATGGGTATGAGGTACATATCGCGCAAAACAGATGTAGGTCCCGAACCTCCGCCCACGGGAACTCTTCTAACCACGATTCTTGGATAACACGTTGTCTCTTTCCTTTGTCATAGCTCCTTTGATCCGATTTACGTTTTTCAATTTGTCGTTTAGACCGATCCGACTCTTTTTTCTCATCATCGCCTCCCCCGGCTTTACCAAAGAAAGATCGTATGTCCTTACTAGCCATTTTTGAGTTTGACAGATAGCGGGAGAAATACGAAGCGATGACTGGTTTGTTTATGGTGATGGGCGGGTATAAAACACGTAGACCGTCAGATAACACGTGCTTTTTTTTATTTCATTATTTCGGTGTATCTTAAAATCCTAATTCCTGAGAACTTTTATCATAACATCAAATATCTGTACATGATCTAGAAAGATATACTTTAAAAAGCAAAAAAACAAAACGTATTAGAGCGGGTATATTTTCGCTTACATTTTTATGTGATCAGCGTTTTATTCCATACCCTCAGCGATGATGACGTCACAGTCATAAACGCCTGGTAGCAAGTGTCTGAGTGACACTGATTGTTTTGTTTTACCGACGATGATACTTTTAAGTTTTTTAACATATTAAATCGCAAATACGCAACTACAAATAATACAGTACTATTTTGCAACTTATTATATATCAACTAGTGAACATGATCTGTTGATTTTTTACTCGCCATGTCGGACTAGTGTTTTGTGAAACCTCCTCGCCCAACACTAAAACATACTCGCCAATGCGAGCGGGCGAGTGTAATTTTCAACCCCTGTCTTATATATGTAATCCTAAACTCCATCACTTCGAAATGGTGATGTACATTTGCATATCAAGTGCAACGTATACCGATATTATATAGCACTATATATCGCACTCTTTCCCCAATATAAGAACTCCCAGCTATTGTATAATCAGTTTGATGAAGGATATAGTTTGGACAAATATTTTAGCAGTAAACATTATTATGGATATTCTCATGCCACATATTTGTATTCTATTCCAAATACATTGGACCAGAGGTATAAACGAATTCTGTCAATTCGTTGACTGAACTTTTCGTCTAATTACGGTAATAAAATTGAACAAATCGTAAGACATTTTGTGGAGAGAGAAAATTATGTAGTTGTTCTGTTTCGCCATTAGATTGTTCAGGTAATAAGGAACTAACATGTGTTGAGATGTATGTTTTATTACAACATTTTATAATTGATTGCCCAGCCTCGATTTCATTTTCTATTATCAGATAGACAACTCTTTTTATTCAGTTGCATTAGTAAGGCAGTGGTTATCCCCCCTTTAATCATAATGATATTGAACACTACAATAAGTATTTATAATATATCTATAGGTGCTACCTATTTACGAAAAAACGCAAGATAATTATTAACAAAAACTAAAGAGCATACTTTGTCCATAAAAAAGGATTTATAAGTAATTGACTAGACAATAATAACATTAATGTCATGTTTCGTGCATTATCAAAAAATATTTGGAATTCGTATTGCTGTCGTCTATTATTACGAATAGAAAATAATAAAGTAAAGACTTTCAGAAAATCAAGGAATACATTTATAATGAACGAGGTTAAAACATGATGGCCAAGATGATCCTTAATCGATCACCTGCATTATGGTAAAGAAGCAAAAAGATCAACCCTTTGCTGATGCCACCTGGCGACTGCCTTTTTCAACCAGTCAATATGACTGGAACAAATGATGTAAGGGTGTCACATTTCTGCTAAACCCTTTCCCTATTAGAGACGGTTTCGGAGGCCTTTGCAACAGACGATTTAGGGAAAGATTGTCGCTAAAAGAACAATTGCTCCTTATGAGAAAGTTTTCCTTTTGCCACAATGTTTGATAAATAGCTCATGTATAGGAATTTGGGGTATTTCATGTTGATACCACTTTTTTGCGGGAAACGAAGTCGCTCCATTGACGTTACGCCAAGATGAAGTGTTACGTAAATGACGTCACATCCTTCTTTGGCTACGATACAGTCAACATTTAGGTTCGGGCGTAGGAGTCTAATGCTGTCGTTTTTTTGATGAACGGGAAAACATATTTCTAAAAGAGTTCCATTTATTTTTCCGAGTTTTTCGTGTCATTTTATACATGCCCAAAATATTGATTTAAAATTTTTTATTAAAAAGACGACAATATTTTTTTTTCAATCCGTATTTCTCGTCTCGTTTTATACATACCCAAAATGGCGGCCCCCATGGATTTGGCCAGTTTCATTTCAGAAAGCTTCATGGGTTATTGAAAGAAAAAAAAAAATTCTCACACCTGTTACCTATAACGAAAAAACCCATTTATGGGTTTTTTCGTATAAAATTACTAAACAGAATAATTGTTTAGATCTATTCATCTACAATTAACTATTATGCCCCCTTCAAAGAAGAGGGGTATATTGCTTTGCACATGTCGGTTCGTCCGTCCGTCGTTCGGTATGTCGGTCCGTCCGTCTGTAGATCAAAGCTTTCCGAGTGATAACTCAACAATGCCTGGAACTATGGTCCTCAAACTTGACTTGGAGGTTGGGGATGACCAGTAGATGAACCCTATTGATTTTGAGGTCATCAGGTCAAAGGTCAAGGTCACAATTGTGACCTTGAACGCGGAAAGCTTGCCGGAGTGATAACTCGACATTGCTTGCACCCATGGCCCTCAAACTTAGATTGAGGCTGGGCCTGACCAGTACATGACCCCTATTGATGTAATTGGGTCAAAGGTCAAGGTCATATTGACCTTGAACCTGAAAAGCTTGTCAGAGTGATAAATCAACATTGCCTAAACCCATGGCTCTCAAACTTGACATGGCGGCTGGGGGTGACCAGTAGATGACCCCTATTGTGAGGTCATCATGTGAAAGGTCAAGGTCACAGTGACCAAGCTTGTCCAAGTGATAACTAAACAATGCCTGGAGCTTTAGTCCTCAAACTTGACTTGGAGGTTGGGCCTGACCATTAGATGACCCCTTTTGATTTTGAGGACATTGGGTCAAAGGTCAAGGTCACAGTGACCTTGAACGCAAAAAGCTTGTCAGAGTGATAACTCCACATTGCCTTCACCCATGGCCCTAAAACTTGAAATGGAGGCTGAGGGTGACCAGTAGATGGCCTCTGTTGATTTTGAGGTCATTGGGTCAAAAATCGTCAAAATATTCCTGACATGGCGCTTAGGGGGGGCATAATGTTTGACAAACATCTCTTGTTTCATTTTATTTCATATTATATTTTATTTTATAATTATATGATGAGGGATGTTACGTACCACAGACGTATCTCAACACTTTTGGACATATATTTGTATATTCACTTTTTAGCTCACCTGAGCTTTGCTCAAGGTGAGTTATTGTGATCGCCTTTTGTCCGGCGTCCGTCGTGCGTCGTCCGTCAACTTCTTCTCCTCAGTAACCAGTGGGTCAATTGGGATGAAACTTCACAGAAAGCATCCTCTCAATGACCTCACCAGATTTCCTTCAAATTTTTGGGATCCATGCAGAATTCTGGTTTCCATGGCAACGAAATGAAAAAAACTTCAAAATTCTTCTTCTCCCAAACTGGTTGGCAGATTTTCAAATAATTTTGTAGAAATGTTCCTTGGATGACCCTCTATCAGATTCCTTCAAGCCATGTTGATTGGTCGAAAAACATGGCCGCCAGGGGGGCGGGGCTATTTTGCCTTATAAGGCTATAGTGAAAACTTAAAAAATCTTCTCCTCCGAAAGTGTAAGGCAGATTTTCAAATAATTTTGTAGAAATGTTCCTTGGGTGACCCTCTATCAGATTCCTTCAAGCCATGTTGATTGGTCGAAAAACATGGCCGCCAGGGGGGGGGCGGGCTATTTTGCCTTATATGGCTATAGTGCAAGCTTAAAATCTTCTCCACCAGAAGTGTCAGGCCGATTTTCAAATAATTTTGTAGAAATGTTCCTTGGGTGATCCTCTATCAGATTCCTTCAAGCCATGTTGATTGGTCAAAAAACATGGCCGCCAGGGGGCGGGGCTATTTTGCCTTTTATGGCTATAGTGAAAACTTAAAAAATCTTCTCCTCCATAAGTGTCAGGCCGATTTTCAAATAATTTTGTAGAAATGTTCCTTGGGTGACCCTCTATCAGATTCCTTCAAGCAATGTTGATTGGTCGAAAAACATGGCCGCCAGGGGGCGGGGGCTATTTTGCCTTATATGGCCAAAGTGAAAACTTAAAAAATCTTCAACATCTTCTCCTCAGTAACCAGTGGGTCAATTGGGATGAAACTTCACAGAAAGCATCCTCTCAATGACCTCACCAGAATTCCTTCAAATTTTTGGGATCCATGCAGAATTCTGGTTTCCATGGCAACGAAACGAAAAAAACAAAATTCTTCATCTCCCAAACTGCTTGGCAGATTTTCAAATAATTTTGTAGAAATGTTCCTTGGATGATCCTCTACCAGATTCCTTCAAGCCATGTTGATTGGTCAAAAAACACGGCCGCCAGGGGGGCGGGGCTATTTTGCCTTATATGGCTATAGTGCAAACTTAAAAAATCTTCTCCTCCAAAAGTGTCAGTCCGATTTTCAAATAATTTTGTAGAAATGTTCCTTGGATGACCCACTTTCAGATTCCTTCAAGCCATGTTGATTGGTCAAAAAACATGGCCGCCAGTGGGCAGGGCTATTTTGCATTATATGGCTATAGTGAAAACTTAAAAAATCTTCTCCTCCAAAAGTATCTGGCCGATTTTCAAATAATTTTGTAGAAATGTTCCTAGGGTGACCCTCTATCAGATTCCTTCAAGCCAAGTTGATTGGTCGGAAACTATGGCTGCCAGGGGGCGGGGCTTATATAGCTAAAGTGAACAAAAAAAATAAAATCAGGTGAGCGATTCAAGGGCCATCATGGCCCTCTTGTTTAAAATACAATTTTCCATAATTTTGTCCATATGTTTTCAAAATCATCTGCTGCAGATTGTTGCATTTGGGAAAGGTTTAATTATAGTTGCTGTTTTGCCAGTAAAAGTTGTGACAATAAACGGTCATTTCAAGTTATTACTAAAATAAAATAGGAGCGAAATTAACTGACAACTAACCATTGAATGATTAATTATGCCCACTTCGAAGAAGCGGGCGGGTCATAGTGACCTTGAATGCGGAAAGTTTGTCCGAGTGACAAATCAACATTGCCTGCACCCATGGCCCTCAAACTTGACATTGAGGCTCGGGGTGACCAGTAGATGACCCCTATTGATGTGGAAGTCATTGGGTCCAAGGTCAAGCTCACAGTGACCTTGAACACGAAAAGCTTGTCCGAGTGTTAACTCGACATTGGCTGCACCCATGGCCCTCAAACTTGACAGGGAGGCTGGTGATGACCAGTAGATGATCCCTATTGGTTGTGGGGTCATCAGGTCAAAGGTCACGGGCAAGGGGGGCGGGCGGCGTCCAGTATGTTGTCGGCTCAATAACTTTAGAAGCCTTTGTCCAATCATCACCAAATTTGGTCAGAATGTGTATTGGCATAATATCTTAGACAAGTTCGATAACTTACCACGTTATCTTAGTCACTACACACTTATGTCCCTCGAAATTGCCAAAACTGTACTAACAGTGTCTGCTCTCTTAATTTGCCTGATGTACAACCAATTATCACTATACTTAATTGGTCTAAAAAAAACAGGACAGGCATATTTTGTGACATTTGGCGCTCTTGTCTCTCATTGGTTCCTATCCAGTATCCGCATATCCTAACCATGATCTGTTCATACCTTGCATAATAAATGTCATTACCCTATCTGTACCTGGCTGACATCTCTCTAAAATAACCTTCGAGCAGAACTTTCAGTACTTTCAAGTTTGATTAGCTTTTAGTATTATTCTCTTTCTAAGTATTTGCTTCACCTTCCAAGTAATTCCTTTAATTTGTCCCCACATTGCTGTTTATTAATAATAACTTATAAAATTGCTCAGTGTTTTTTCTTGCTGTTTTGTGACCGGGGCCAGGGCCCTTTCAATTGTGAAAATAATGACATGTGAAATTTAGGCCTACTTTTGAGAAAAAAAGAGGTGTCTTTTGATTGTAAATGGGGCCCAATTTAGGCTCCAATTTGGATTAATAAAAAAAACTTGCTTGATGTAAATCTAGTCCTTCATAAAAAGACATCGCATTTGCTCATGTTGCCAAAGAAATAACAGATGATAAAAGAAGCAAGCGAATGTCTAAATGATTTGGTCTAGATATTGTAAATCATGAGTACATTGTTGTAATTTTGGCTTCCAATCTTTCAGAAACAGATGTATCAGTGTAGTGCAAAGTGTTGTGAAGACAAAAATGGTTCTATAGAAGATGTTCAGCGTTGTATCAAAACATGCAGCTCCACATTAGAATCGGCACAAGACTTTATTCAAGGAGAAGTGGAAAATTTCGAGGTATATCAATGTTATATAATTTTGTCCGTTAATGAAGTCCTCTGAATTGATTGTATGCACCCTTTAACCCTTTCCCTCATATAGATGCTATCTGTTGCCTCTGCAGCAGACAGCTTCTTGAAAACATTGTGGCAAAAGGAGAAATAGCTCAAAACAAGCAATTTCTTCATTTGCCACAATGTTTTCAACCTTTTTCAGTAATTATACCTACAATTATAGAGAATTTCCATATTTTCAAAGTCGTCTTCTGCAGATTTGCTGTATGTGGGAAAGGATTAAATAAATCAGGATATATTGTAGTACCTTCTTTTTAGTACCTTCTTTTAAGTTAACCCTTTCTCATATGCAGATGCTTATTGACACATATTTAACAGGTGACTTTTGAACACATTATGGAAAAAGGAAAAATCACTCATCATCGGCAATTTCTCCTTTTGCCACAATGTTTTAAATTCTATTTAACCCTTGCCCACTAGTAGATGCATTTTGACGCATCAGCAGCAGACTCCATCTGAAAGCGTTGTGGCAAATGAAAAAATTTTGTTCCTTTTTGTCTCGCCCACGATAGTGGAGTGAGCCATAGCAGTCACTTTTCCGGCGACGGCGGCCGCTTTTACAAATAGCTATATCTCGGCAACCCCTGCTTGAATTTTTCTGAAACTTTGTTAGATGTATTATTTGGTCATGGGACATCTGTCAGCGTCAAAATTTTCAGGGTCAAGGTCATAATTGTGCAGAACTTGACCTTTGTTAAAGTAACTTAAAACCTTTCTTATATCTCAGCAACCCCTGCTTGAATTTTCCTGAAACTTTGTCAGATGTATTGTTTGGTCATGGGACATCTGTCAACGTCAAAAATTTCAGGGTCAAGGTCATAATTGTGCAGAACTTGACCTTTGTTAGGTAACTTAACCTCAAAACTTAACCTTTCTTATATCTCGGCAACCTCTGCTTGAATTTTTCTGAAACTTTGTCAGATGTATTGTTTGGTCATAGAACATCTGTCAACGTAAAAATGTTCAGGATCAAGGTCATAATTGTGCAGAACTTGACCTTTGTTAGGTAACTTAACCTCAAAACTTAACCTTTCTTATATCTCAGCAATCCCTGCTTGAATTTTTCTGAAACTTTGTCAGATGTATTGTTTGGTCATGGGACATCTGTCAACGTCAAAATTTTCAGGGTCAAGGTCATAATTGTGCAGAACTTGACCTTTGTTAGGTAACTTAACCTCAAAACTTAACCTTTCTTATATCTCAGCAACCCCTGCTTGAATTTTTCTGAAACATTGTCAGATCTGTATTGTTTGGTCATGACACATCATTATTATTTTGTCAACGTCATAATTTTCAGGGTCAAGGTCATAATTGTGCAGAACTTGACCCTTTCTTATATCTCAGCAACCCCTGCTGGAATTTTTCTGAAACTTTGTCAGATGTATTGTTTGGTCATGGGACATCCATCAACATCATAATTGTGCAGAACTTGACCTTTGTTAGGTAACTTAACCTTAAAACTTTCTTATATCTCAGCGCAACCCCTGCTGGAATTCTTCTGAAGCTTTGTCAGATGTATTGTTTGGTCATGGGACATCCATCAACGTCAAAATGTTCAGGGTCAAGGTCATAATTTTGCAGAACTTTACCTTTGTTAGATAACTTAACCTCAAAACTTAACCTTTTTTATATCTCAGAAACCCTTGCTTGAATTTTTCTGAAACTTTGTCAGATGTATTGTTTGGTCATGGGACATCTGTCAACGTCATAATTTTCAGGGTCAAGGTCATAATTGTGCAGAACTTGACCCTTTCTTATATCTCAGCAACCCCTGCTGGAATTTTTCTGAAACTTTGTCAGATGTATTGTTTGGTCATGGGACATCCATCAACGTCATAATTGTGCAGAACTTGACCGTTGTTAGGTAACTTAACCTTAAAACTTAAAACTTTCTTATATCTCAGCAACCCCTACTGGAATTCTTCTGAAACTTTGTCAGATGTATTGTTTGGTCATGGGACATCCATCAACGTCAAAATGTTCAGGGTCAAGGTCATAATTGTGCAGAACTTGACCTTTGTTAGATAACTTAACCTCAAAACTTAACCTTTTTTATATCTCAGAAACCCTTGCTGGAATTTTTCTGAAACTTTGTCAGATGTATTGTTTGGTCATGGGACATCCGTGTCAACATCAAAATTTTCAGGGTCGAGATCATAATTGTGCAGAACTTGACCTTTGTTAGGTAACTTAACCTCAAAACTTAAACTTTCTTATATCTCAGCAACCCCTGCTGGAATTTTTCTGAAACTTTGTCAGATGTATTGTTAGGTCATGGGACATCCATCAACGTCAAAATGTTCAGGGTCAAGGTCATAATTGTGCAGAACTTGACCTTTGTTAGATAACTTAACCTCAAAACTTAACCTTTTTTATATCTCAGAAACCCTTGCTGGAATTTTTCTGAAACTTTGTCAGATGTATTGTTTGGTCATGGGACATCCGTGTCAACATCAAAATTTTCAGGGTCGAGATCATAATTGTGCAGAACTTGACCTTTGTTAGGTAACTTAACCTCAAAACTTAAACTTTCTTATATCTCAGCAACCCCTGCTGGAATTTTTCTGAAACTTTGTCAGATGTATTGTTAGGTCATGGGACATCCGTCATCGTCAAAATTTAATGTAGTATTATTGATCACTCTTTACTTCATGTGTGAATAAATATATTAAGATATATACACATGTAGTGAGTTTATTATTAATCATGACATGTTGATAACAATGCATTGACAGA
Organism: Serripes groenlandicus; assembly: GCA_031761405.1. NCBI lineage: Eukaryota > Metazoa > Mollusca > Bivalvia > Cardiida > Cardiidae > Serripes > Serripes groenlandicus. The sequence continues at coordinate 15,947,738 of JASEVX010000009.1, read as the reverse complement.
CACTTACTTTTTCACATTTTATCAACTTTACTTTCTTTTTGCATAGTGATACCATTTAATATCTGATTTTCTTAGAAGTACGAGACACCCTCAGCCCGAGGTCTTGTATTCCAATGTTTTCAGCTCATTTCAATTATACAACATCTTTAATGGAGATTTTCAATATTTTCAATATAGTCTGCCGCAGATTAGTAACAGTTGTATGTCATGGGAAAGGGTTTATAATAGGGATGACAACAAATACAAATATGAGTATTTATAAAAAAATTATTTGCTGTAAAGTTATCTTAATGTTGTCTTTATTTTGTTCATCTTTCAGTACTCGCATTTACATTTTCGTTCAACCCGATGAATTCGAATGAAAAATGAAAAGAATGTTTGTGAAAAATACGTCAGTAAAGTCCTCAGATTATAATTAATTGATCACCAGGTCTTGCTTAATGTATTTTTACCAAAAATTTTGTTCTGATTTCCATGTATACATCTTTAACCCTTTCCCTCATACGACAATTCTGCAGTGGACGACTTTGAACATATTTTGTCAAAACATAGAAAATCTCCATAATTGAATGGATAACCTATGAATAAAAGTGGAAAACATTGTGGCAAAAGGAGAAATTGCACGTTTTGTGCAATTTCTTCTTTTGTCACTATGTTTTCACAAAGCCGTCTGCTGCAGAGGCGTCCGAAAGCGTTTATATGAGGGAAAGGGTTAATACTGTTGAAAATGACATGAAATGTTCCCAACTCTCGAATCTTTTCAAACTATGACAAATCCGAAAGGGACCATTGTGAATAGTGAAGATCGTTATAAGAGTAGAAGTGTGGAACTGCCCATTAGGAGAAATTTAACCTAAACTTCTCTTCCTGTATATACATGTAACTGAAATATTGTTGAAAATGGGCAGGAAATGTTCCCAGTATCATATTGCTAATCAACATATAATTAAACAGCCAAATGGATGGGTTTGTCTAAGTGATGTATCATTCTAAAAAGCTGTAACTAAATTTTTTACATTATGAAACCATCAGTATTGTATCAAATACTTTAATAGCCTAAAGCAAGGATTATCAGTTAGATATGTTGTCTACAATATTGACACCGTATATAATACGCGTAAAATTTACCATCGGTAACCCATTACTTGCAGTTTTTAGCAAAATAGTGTTGGTAAACATTTGAAGTTTCACCAATTTGATTTATATATATATATATATATATATATATATATCAGAATTATCCTGGTTTTAATTGAAATATTCGAATACTGATATAACATTCGAATATTCGTTGCCATCCCTAGGGATCAAAATTTGAAAATCTGCATGATTTTAAGGACTTTTGCCATTGGGTCATGTCTTACACATGGGATGCCTAGAGAAAGGCCTGCTGGTACATTATTTTCAAGAGTAGTCTACTGCGAAGGCATCCAATGTCATCTGTATCGGACAAAGACTCCATCCCTTTTCTAATACAGCTACTTTCAGTGTCGCCTACCTACACAGGTAAACAACTAATGATCTTGTTCTCTGATGTTTGATGTGATGCTTTGATATTGGTAACATACCGAGGGCTTGGCGTGAAACGGTTGTAACTGAAATTGTTATTTTTTTACCAAGATTAATCACATCACCATAATGGCTTTATAAGCGTTAAATCATTTTTCTTGGTAAACAATGGAAATTTAGATGCCATTGCTCGTTCTGAGCGATGGCACCTAAATTTCCATTGTTTACAAAGAGGTTAAAATTGCCCCTAAACCAGGGTTTTCAAAATAGGCGTTTTAGTTACAACCATTTCACGCCAAGCCCTTGATACATGGTTATAGTTTTTGGTTATCGGCAGAAACATGTATCCTGTACTCTTGTTTTGGAGCAGCTGTAGCTGATGTTTGAAAGAAGAAACATTATCATTTTGTTCAGTCTCAAAATTGCATTTTTATCTGTGTATGTAAAGTTTTTTCAATTTTTTTAATTTGATCAGGTCTTAACCCTTTCCCTCATATAGGCGCTTTATGATGGCTCTGCAGCAGACGGCTTTTTGAAAACATGGCGACAAAAGAAGAAATTGCTCAAAACAAGCAATTTCTCCTATTTTTCAACTCTATTCAAAATTATTGAAGTGAGTCTCCAAATTTGTTTGTGTATATTTTCAGTGGTCTGCTGTAGATTTGTTGTATGTGGAAAAAGGTTAAATGGCATAGCATTCTGGCATATCGGCTGTGCATTCAGTGAGACCTTTTAACCCTTTCCCTCATATAGACGCTTTCTGACGCCTCTGCAGCAGACGGCTTTTTGAAAACATAGTGACAAAAGAAGAAATTGCACAAAACAATGTTTTCCACTTTTTGTCATAGGTTATCCATTCAATTATGGAGATTTTCTATGTTTTGACAAAATACGTTCAAAGTCGTCTGCAGCAGAATTGTTGTATGAGAGAAAGGGTTAAAGCTCATAGTTTGTTGTTACATACCTGTCAATGTCAAAACTACACAGCAACTAATGGGTGTTGGAAGTATTTTTTTAGTGTAAAATGTTTGTGTCTTACAGAAAAGACTACAGCGATGTGCGATGGACTGTCAAGATAAAGCCAGAGACCAAATGACACCCAACTTGTCACCAACGGAACAAACTGTTATTAGAACACAAATGGAGTCTTGTGTTACTTCATGTGCAGATAGCGGAATAGGAATGTTACCCGACTTGGGTACAAGAATAAAAAAGTATCTGTCAAATTTAAAATAGCGTGTGATTAGTTAAATTAATAGTGTTCACATATTCATTTTAATTAGATATTAGTGTTTTCATCAATTGCATCAATTTTAAAGATTGGAGGAGTCCTATACCATCAGCAGTTGTCCGTCAAAAAAGAAATAGTAGAAATTTGGTCGAAAATGAGAAATTTCCAATTGTCATAGGTTTTTCCTCAGATAATTTCAAAACCAATGACCTCAAATCTAAAACAGCGCACCAGACTGACATGACAGGAAGGATTAACCCTTTCCATGCATTTTTTTTTTTTTCAAATCAAATATTTTTTCCATATTGATTTCAATTTCTATAGGGTAATTCTTAAATGTCTCCTTAAAGTATGAGGACTAGAATCATTCTGTTTTGATGTCAATTGGATGTAACGAAAAAAAAAATTAAGATGTTTTTGAAGCAGATGACTCCTTTACCTATTTGCCCCTGTTCCCTCATACAGTTAACTGTAAACCCTTTCCCTTATATAGACTGTGGAGCAGACGGCTTTTTGAAATCATAGTGACAAAAGAAGAAATTTCTCCTTTTGCCACAATGTTTTTCCACTTTTAGTCATAGGTTATCCATTCAGTTTATAGAGATTTTCTATTTTTTGACAAAATATGTTCAAAGTCAGCAGCTGCAGAATTGTTGTATGAGGGAAAGGGTTAATGCCTCTGTTGCTACAAGCAGAGGTCCATCCAGATAAGGAGCGTATGGCGGCACTTTTCCCCCACCATATCTCTCTTATCATCCATCCAATCCCTAATGGCTATGATGTGGATACTCAAAGGAATTGTCTCAATGAGTACCCACAACATATCGAAGGCTTGGCGTGAAACATTTTCTAACGATGTTAATCACTTCACATTAAGTCTTTATAAGCATTAAATCATTTTTCTTGGTAAACAATGGAAATTTAGGTGCCATTGCTCGTTCTGAGCAATGGCACCTAAATTTGCATTGTTTACAAAGGGGTCAAAATTGCCCCTAAACCAGGGTTTTCAAAATAGCTTTTTAGTTACAACCGTTTCACGCCAAGCCCTCGATATGGTCAAATAAGGATTTTAGAACATGCAAAATGCCCCTTATCAAGAGCTAAGTAAAGGTTTCTGAAAACATTGTGGAAGAAGTAGAAATAGAGCATGAAGAGTATATTCTCCATTTTCCAGCATTTTCTACAATTTCTCAGTTATTTATACTTATACATCTATATTATGCTCTTTATCTCTAGAAACAGGTTAAAACATTGTCATTTATTTGATTGTTTAAACCATAATTCATTGTTTTATTGAATAAATACATTTTAGATATATATATTTCATTTGTTTTTATGTGCTGCATCATTGATCAAAGCAATGAAGTTTGGATCCAAGCTTCTTAACATTTTCCTACCTGCAGACGGCTTTTGAAAATTGCCCATAATGAGTTGGTTGTAATGCTTAACCCACGACCCTGAGTGCAAAGGAGGGAATACCATTACTACGCTTTTGTGAAGTCTGGTAATACCCGGCCAGCAACAGTTACTGAACCCTAGACCTCCAGCACCCAAGGCGGAAGCTCTTATCAATTTCTCATATTATGCTTCACTCTTTTCAACAATTTAAAGGGATTTTCATTATAACCCCAGATACATAGAATATGGGGGCTATATATGAGTCACGCTTGGCGGTCGGTCTGTGGACATTTCTTGTGAACACTATTTCTCAGCAACCCTTGGTCAGAATTCAATATAACTTCACAAGAATGATTGATACCAAGCCTAGATGTGCATATTGTCGGCGTGTTGCACTGGAATTATTTTTTAAATGAGTTTCTCACATATGTATATTGCTCTTTTCAGTAATTATACCTACATTTATAGAGATTTTCCATATTTTTTAGTAGACATTCTCAAAGTCATCTGCTGCAGAATTGCTGTATGTGAGAAAGGGTTAAAGTTGTCAGCAGCAGATTTGTAATATGTAATATGTAGAAAAGGAATACACAAATAAACAGGTAAACTCGATGAATGGCATGTCACACATTGAAGAAATGACTAGAGGTTTACGGTAACATTTATTGAAATATATAATTTGTGAACATGTAGTATATGACTAAACAAATATTGCAATGTACTGTATATGAAGAGCAGCATCTAGCAATTTGGGGTCTTATTGACACCCAGTATAATTATGTATATGAGGAGCAGGATCCAGCTATTTTGGGTCTTATTAGCACCCAGTATAATTATGTATACAGAGCTCAAGATAAGGGGCGTTTTGCATGTTCTAAAACCCTTATTCAACCCTCTAACCCTATGTTGTGGGAACTCAGAAGAATCGTCTCAGTGAGACGATTCTTTTGAGTACCCACAACATAGGGTTTGCTTTATTGATAACAGAGAAATTGTGGGAAAAAGAGCAGAATACCCCTCCTTATCTGGACTTCTGGTATATGAGGAGCAGGATCAAGCTATTTTGGGTCATGATGGCACTGGTTATCCCTTTTTCATATGCAGATGACTCGTTATTAATATATATAACCATTTCCCACATACAGGACACTTTCTGACGCCTCTACAGCAGACAACTTTTGAAAATTATGTTATTTCATCATGGTCTTCATTTATTTCCATATTTTTGGCCAAACGTTTTCAAGGACGTCTGCTGCAGATTTCTTTTATTTCTTTATTTATTGGGGTTTTACACCGCTTTCAACATTAGATTTCTTTTGTGGCCTAAGGTTTATTACAAGAAATACTTGAACAGTGAACTCTGGTGAGACAATGCAGATGCACTGGCTCACCCGAGTTTTCCTTGTACGCTAATGCAATGAGACCCTAATCAGTAGACATGGCTTTTATATCAATTCTAACATTAAAAACAAGAGGGCCATGATGGCCCTGGATCGCTCACCTGATCTATAGGATTCATAATATGAAGCATGTAGATTTTATAATTTTCAAATTGAGCCAGCACTTTTGGACAAGAAGATTTTTTAAGATTTGGCAATTTTCCCCTTTTCTGATGCCACAGCAACCAAAGTTCTACTTGAAATTAAATTCTTTGAACAACATTGAAAGGGGACTACCTTAGGACCATTTCTGTGAAGTTATTTTGAAATACTTTTGGACAAGAAGATTTTTGAAGTTTTAACAATGCACATATAAGGAAAACAAGCCCCACCCCCCTTGCGGCCATGTTTTTTAACGGATCGGAAATATTTGAACAAGCTTGGTAGGGGGTGCCCCAAGGAACATTTGTACAAAACAATTTTTAAATCGGGCCAACACTTATGAACAAGAAGATTTTTTAAGATTTGGCAATTTTCCCCTTTTCTGATGCTGCAGCAACCAAAGTTCTACTTGGAATGAAATTCTTTGAACAACTTTGAAAGAGGACAACCTAAGGACCATTTCTGTGAAATTATTTTGAAATCTGGCCAGTACTTTTGAACAAGAAGATTTCTTGCGGCAATGTTTTTTAACGGATCGAAAATATTTGAACAGTCTTGGTAGAGGGTGCCCTAAGGAACATTTGTGCAAAGGGGACCACCTAAGGACCATTCCTGTGAAGTTATTTTGAAATCTGTCCATTGGTTTAGTAGAAGAAGTCATTCGTAGGAAATTGTTAACAGACGGACGGACAGACGACGACGACGGACATTCAGTGATCACAAAAGCTCACCTTGCACTTCGTGCATAGGTGAGCTAACAAAGCTTTAGCGAAAGTTAATATATTAAATGCATCATAGTAAATTGAATTTAAATTTAAAGTATATTCCATTTAATTACACCTGCCTTTTCAGAAGAACTGCTTGTAAAAGGACAAATCTGTTTTATCTCCTACAGATGACTTTTGACACCTCTACAGCTATAGTCTTTTAAAATAAATTTTAAAAAAAATCCCACTTTAAACAAGAAAAGAAATGAATAGAAAATTCAGACAAATGAAATGAATTATTTTGTGATAATAGAACAGGAAAGCACGAAAATCAAATTTGGGTTAAAATATTCAATTAAAGCTATTTTCCTGCTTCAAAATAACATTTTTACTATGCTCCCAGAATCAAAGTCTATTGTGGAAGACAGTGGTACGGAGGTAGAGCGTCGGCCTCTTGTACCAAAGGTCCCGGGTTTCACACAAACGGCGCGAGTACTGGTTAAGTTTCCAGGAAGCAGACATCGAGCGTGATTAATATAAGCTTAAAGCTTGTTTCGCAATTGATGTAAAATAAATAAGTTTAAATTAAATTAAAGTCTATTGGTGTTTTACACTGCTTTCAACAATTTGTTCAGTCATATCACAGTGTTCCTGGGTAAGTTACCAGTACCATTGACCTATTTATTCTGATAACTGCATGTCAGTCGTAATGCTAGTAGCCCCACAAGCTGGAGCCTGAGGAGTGAATACCATTTTGAGCTCGTCTGTTTTTCGAAGAAAAAAAGTCGGGCAATTGTTATACCCTTGGTAATGTGGTGATCAGGGGCGTAGCTCCCTTTAAGCACTGTAGGCATGTGCCTACACATTTTTTCACAAAATTCCCCAAAATGCAGCTGCGGCGATAGACATCTGCGTAATGTATCGACTAGTTCAGCCTGCGCTGTCCGCACAGACTGATCCGGCTGACACATTCCGTCTTAGGGAGATAGATGTATAGAGTAGTGATTCCTGAAATAGAAAATCCACAGGAGGCGAAAAGTGTCTATCCGGGTAGGCTTGTGTGGCATGCTTAGGCTGATCCGGGTCGATACTTTATCACGAGACAGCCTACACATTGATTATTGCAAAGCTATGCCCCTGGTCATCACAAACCTTACTTCATTACTCGAAAACAGTTATACATATTTAAATGAATACTTTGTACACATGTTCCTTGGAACAATATGCATGTCTACACAAAGTCACAAAACTCCAGGTTTGATAATAATTTAGTAATGCCCCTTTTCAACTTAGAAAAACAGATAAGCTTTGGGGTTAGCTCTTTGGCGCTCTTGTTTAAATCTTTGGTATGACATGACTTTGGATCAAACCTGCAACCTCTAGAACCCGAGGTCGATGCCCTACCTTTCTGGGCTTTCATAGATTGCGTATTCTTTGGGACAAGTCATTTCCCTTTTATACCAAATTCGAGAATGACCCATGATATACTTTTCATTGAAGGTTTTTGTGCTAAACAAGCACTGATTTTTTGGTGGTAGTTTTACCCGTTCCAATGGCTTTTTATTTATTGTAAATTAATTTTTTTCAAAAACTGACAAACCCAAAAATAACCCAGCTAATATCAAACTATCACAGATTTTTTTGTAATCTACTATTTCTCATCTTTTTAAAAATCAATAGTTTGTGATCAACCAACAATTGCGAAAAAATCAATTTTCTAAAAAAGGATATTTTTTATCACAGATTTTATAAATATGAATAATTTCTAACTACAATGTATCTACTTTTACAATATAAAAATATCTCTTTATTAATAGTCAACATGACCTAGTTTTGATTAACGATATATCTGATGACATGAATGTGAGCAGTGCTTCAACTCGACGACTCGTTTAACCCTTTCCTACATACATACACTTTCTGACACCTCTGTAGCAGACGACTTTTGAAATAATTGTGGCAAATAGAGAAATTGCTCATAATGAGCAATTTCTCCATTTGCCACAATGATTTCAACTCGATTTAATAATCATACTATCATTTATAGAGATTTTCTGTATTCTTGATTTGATAATTTCAAAGACGTCTGCTGCAGATTAACCATTCCCCGCATACAACACATCTGAAGCAGACGACTAAAAAAATCAACTAAAGATAGGTTAAAAACTCTCAAAATGAAGGTGTGATTATTGAAATAGAGTTGATCAACTTTTTGGCAAAAGGAGAAATTGCTTGTTTTGAGCAATTTCTCCTTTTGTCAGAATGTCTTCAAAAGTCATATGCATCGGAGGCATCTAAAAGCGTCTATATGTGGGAAAGGGTGAAATCTTTTCCTGAATGTTCATTTTCGAACCTTCAAAATGGAACAGACACTTTAGCTATGAAGCATGAAATCAATCATAATAAACAGAAGAATACCTGGTGGAAACGAAGAAATTAATCATCAGGAGCAATTTACTGTTGTGATTGTGTTGTTTAAGGCTTCTTTCAACAATTGTTCAGTTATATCACAGCATTTCCTGGGTAAGTTACCAGTACTACTGGTCCATTTATCCTGACACCACTCAGTCGGTCATAATGCTCAACCTGCAACCCTGAGCGCCAAGGAGGGCAGCCATTACTACCTTTTTTTAAAGTTTTTAAAGGTATGAGCCGGCCGTAGATCTAATCTGCTTCCGAGGCGGACACTCTACTGCTGCACCACTTAGGCCGTCTGGTTTAAGATGAAAAAAGATGACATGTAATTTGTAAATAGCAATGTTAACAAACCATGCTGCTTTCTTCATTACAATTACAAAGGATGTATTACAAGTTTTAAAATCATGGTTCGATCTTATGAGTACTAAAAGGAGTGGACTAAGTGAGACAACAATTTTGAGGTATTAGTAAAAATTTAGTCTTAAATTAATCCTTTCCCACCTGCAGATGCATTTTGATGCATCTGCAGCAGAAAACTTCTGAAGACATTGTGGCAAAAGGAGAAATTGCTCATGATGAACAATTCCTCCTTTAACCCTTTCCCTCATACAACAATTCTGCAGCAGACGACTTTTTCTTCTTTTGTCACTATGTTTTCAAAAAGCCGTCTGCTGCAGAGGCGTCAGAAAGCGTCTATATGAGGGAAAGGGTTAATCACAAATATTTCAATGCTCAATAACGCTTCAATAATTAAATTTTCATTTCGAGATTTTCTGTATTTTTACCGGGATGTTTTCGAAGTCATCTGCTGCTGACTTATTGTATGTGGTAAAGGGTTAATTGCTTATTCAGTGATATATGGCAAAGACCTTATTAAGACATATATAACCATATTCACCCTTGATTTTTTAAAATAGTAAATGAATTGATCCAATAATAAAAAAACATTCTATTTTGGGTCTATATTCAATCCTTTCCCACATATAGACACTTTCTGAATCTTCTGCAGCAGATCACTTTTGAAAACATTGTGGCAAACGAAATAATTGAAACTACAACTTAGAGCAATGGACATTTGTATCAACCCTTTCCCAGTTTTGGTTGACTTCTGATATTTTTGAAAAACATGGGGAGAAACAATTGTTCATATTATAATTAGCACTTTCTCCCTTTGTGACAGTGTTTCAATATTTCCTCTCTGAATTTTTAAAACATTTTTGTTTCCGCTTAAAATTTTCCAAACCTAAAAATAAAATTTCAAGAACAATGTTTGTGGTAACAAATGATATTGGAAAAGTGAATATCTTTTACATGTACAGTAACATTGGTAACAAAAAAGCAAAAGTTGTACCACGTAATGGACTATTATTTAAAATAACTTTATGATCCCAAAAAACAGTTGGGATCATAAAAACTATAAATCCAAATATTTTAACATGATACACCACCTACAATTTATATACAAATCTAGTTTTTTAAGAAGAGCACCATCAATAAATTACCTGAAATCAATGTATTTACCCTTTCCCACATACAACAAATCTGTAGCAGATGACTGAAATAATGTAGACAAAAACAGCGAACATTTCTATAACTGATAGTTTAATTATTGAAACAAGAGGGCCATGATGGCCCAAGAGGGCCATGATGGCCCTGGATTGCTCACCTGATTTTATTTTTTTTCACTTTAGCCTTATAAGCCCCCTGGATACCATAGTTTTCGACCAATCAACATGGCTTGAAGGAATCTGATAAAGGGTCACCCTAGGAATTTTCTACAAAATTATTTGAAAATCGGCCAAACACTTTCGGAGGAGATTTTTTAAGTTTTCATTGAAGCCAAATAAGGCAAAATAGCCCCACCCTGTGGCGGCCATGTTTTTCGAACAATCAACATAGCTTTAAGGAATCTGATGGTGGGTCACCTAAGGAACATTTCTACAAAATTATTTGAACAGCCTGACACTTTCAGGAGAAGATTTTTTAAGTTTTCACTAAAGCCATCCATATAAGGCAAAAGGCCCTGGCGGCCATGTTTTTCGACCAATCAACATGGCTTGAAGAATTCTGATGGAAGGTCATGCTAGGAATATTTATCATTCTACAAAATCAATTTTAAAATCGGTCTGCCACTTTTGGAAGAAAAGATTTTTTAAGTTTTCACTATAGCCATATAAAGCAAAATAGCCCTGGCGGCCATGTTTTTCCACCAACCAACATGGCTTGAAAGAATCTGATAGAGGGTCATCCAAGGAACATTTCTACAAAATTATTTGAAAATCAGCCCGACAGCCATATAAGGCAAAATAGGGCGGCCATGTTTTTTTACCAATCAACATGGCTTGAAGGAATCTGATGAGGGTCATCCAAGGAACATTTCTACAAAATTATTTGGGAGAAAAAGAATTTTGAAGTTTTTTTCGTTTCGTTGCCATGGAAACCAGAATTTTGCATGGATCCCAAAAATTTGAAGGAATTCTGGTGAGGTCATTGAGAGAATGCTTTCTGTAAAGTTTCATCCCAACTGACCCACTGGTTACTAAGGAGAAGAAGTTGACGCACGACGAACGCCGGACAAAAGGCGATCACAATAACTCACCTTGAGCCAAGCTCATGTGAGCTAAAAAGTTGAAAACATTGTTGTAATAAGAAAAAATGGCTCATCAAGAGTAATTTCTCTTTTTGCCAAAATATTTTCAAAAATCGTCTGCTGCATAGGCATCAGAAGCCATCTAAAGGTGAAAAGGGTTAATTTAATGACTAGGATTGAGATATCGAGAAATTTCAATGAAATAAAATTCTGTATCTCACTCTTCTCTATGATGTTATCATTGTGAGATCTGAATGACATCATTTTAATCCCTCTCCAACATACAACATTGAAAACTTCAATAAAATTACGGGAATTCTCTATAAATGAAAGAAAAATAATTAAATAAGTTGAAAACATTGTGGCAAAAACAGAAATTGTTTTCTAAAGATTTGGTGCTGCATAGGCTTTAGAAAGCGTCTGTATGTGAGAAAGGGATATAAGTTCATACACATAAAGAATCAAAAGTAAATAAACAGATTTTTTTTTTCAGTGTGACATCCAATTTTATCCTTTAATATCACAGTTTGTGACAAAGTTGCTTACATTTAACACTTTACCATAATTATGCAGACACATTTACAGCAGACGACTTTTAAAAAAGCACTGAGACAATAGAGAAATTGCTCTTAATAAGAAAATTTCTCTTTGCCTCAATGCAATGTTTTCAACATTATACATGTACATGTCCTTTTTTTTTTTTTGCTAATATATTTTCAAAGTGTTAGCTGCATTTTTGTGTGAAAGGGTTAAAATTAAATAGAACATTTTCCAAGCGATAATAGATTCTATATTGCACTAAAAAAGAACGATTCATTTAATAACTTGAATAGGGTTGGATTTGACCCTTTCCCACAAACAACAAATCTGAAGCAGACGATTTAAACATTGAAATATTCGAGACAAAAAAAGGAAATATTTCTATAACTGGTAGTTTAAAAACTTGAATAGAGTTTAAAACATCGTGCCAATAAGGAGAAATTGCATAATATGAGCAATTTCTTCTTTTGTCACACTGGTTTCGAAAGTCATCTGCATGGGCGTCAATATAGGAGAGGGTTAATTATATTTATGTCAAGAGGGTTGGAAGTAACATATGTGTCGTTTCGCATGTCAGGAAGTGAAAGTGAGATTAACAGACAGAAGTATGGACTGACAATGAAGAAATGATCCATAATAATGTGTCTCCCTGCCAAAAAAAAAAGAGAAATATCAATCATTTACCACATACATGTATATACATGTATATTGAGCCAGACTTCAACCCTAAGTTGGTTATTTGTGACAAGTGTTTATAAAGATCTGTCTACACATCTAGGCTAAACAATCCATTATGATAGTTTCTTAGGACTACTCTTGAATAGTGCAGATTCTGATCAGTATGCACATGTAAATTGATCTGGATCCACAGTTATCACAATGGTACCTATTATGGGCCCTATCCCACATATGCAAACCATATTCAATTATAACTTCAATATTTGACCTTTTAACCATTAATATAATGTGAATTCTCTAGTAATCTGCTTCAGATACATTAAACAACAAGGTGCCCATGAGGGCCTATGCTCTACTGGTATGGTTCTTTGGTAATTTTCAATCCAGAGCATGTATGTATGGGGAGGATCGGATAATAAATGGAGGCTCTTTTGTGTTCACAAGCTGTATTATAGCAATTTTGACAATTTCAAAGGCCATAATCCAGTCATGCATGAGCACATCTGGCTGGTTTTCAAAAGGAACCAAGCTCTCATCAATATTTAACTACTATTTAAGTTTGGTGAAGATCAGATAGTAAATGGAGCCTCTATTGTGTTCACAAGCTCTATTATAGCAATTTTGACAATTTCAAGGGCGATAATCCAGTCTTGCATGGGCGGATCTGGCTGGTTTGCGAAAGGAACCAAGCTCTCATCAATATTTAACTACTATGTGAGTTTGGTGAAGATTAGCTATTAGTAAATGGAGCCTTTATTGTTTTCACAAGCTCAATTATAGCAATTTTGACAATTTCAAGGGCCATAATCCAATCTCGCATGGGCATATCTGGCTGGTTTGCGAAAGGAACCAACTCTCATGGATATCTTACTACTGTATAAGTTTGATTGAGATACAATCAAAACTGAAGACTTTATCGCGTTCACAAGCTCTATTATAGCAATTCTGACAATTTCAAGGGCCATAATCCAGTCTTGCATGGTCGGATCTGGCTGGTTTGCAAAAGGAACCAAGCTCTCATGGATACCTAACTACTGTGTAAGTTTGGTGAAGATCAGATAGTAAATGGAGCCTCTATTGTGTTCACAAGCTCTATTATAGCAATTTTGACAATTCCAAGGGCCATAATCCAGTCTTGCATGGGCGGATCTGGCTGGTTTGCGAAAGGAACCGAGCTCTCATGGATATCTAACTACTGTATAATTTTGATTGAGATACAATCAAAACTGAAGACTATTATAGCAATTCTGACAATTTCAAGGGCCATAATCCAGTCTTGCATGGGCGGATCTTGCAAAAGGAACCAAGCTCTCATGGATACCTAACTACTGTGTAAGTTTGGTGAAGATCAGATAGTAAATGGAGCCTCTATTGTGTTCACAAGCTCTATTATAGCAATTTTGACAATTCCAAGGGCCATAATCCAGTCTTGCATGGGCGGATCTGGCTGGTTTGCGAAAGGAACCGAGCTCTCATGGATATCTAACTACTGTATAAGTTTGATTGAGATACAATCAAAACTAAAGACTGTATCGCGTTCACAAGCAATTGTTTACGGACGCACGGAAGACGGACACCACACCACGGCATAAGCTCTTCTGGCCTTTGGCCAGTAGAGCTAAAAATCAAGAAAAAATTGAAAACATTGTTTGGAAAGGAGGAATTGCTTCTTAAGAGAAAATTCTCTATTCTCCACATTGTTTGCAAAGGAGGCAAACGTGATCTTTATAGGGGTAAACCTTTAACCTTTAACCTTGATATGTGATTTTTTAGACCATTTCAAATGAAACAATCCACTTTTCCAACAATATTATTAAAAGTCATCCAATATAAATGTGTCTAAAATTATCATTATCACCAAAAATATTGACCCTTTCCCTCATACAACAATTCTGCAGCAGATGACTTTGAACATATTTTGTCAAAAATTAGAAAATCTCTATAATTGAATGGATAACCTATGACTAAAAGTGGAAAACATTGTGGCAAAAGGAGAAATTGCACATTTTATGCAATTTCTTCTTTTGTCACTATGTTTTCAAATAGCCATCTGCTGCAGAGGCATCAGAAACGTCTATATGAGGGAAAGGGTTAAGCAGCAGTGACTGGAAAAGTAACATCTAGAACCAAGTCTAAGCTTTTCCCTAATATAGCATTGTTTTGTGTTTTAAGCCGCTTTCAACAGTTTTTCAGTTGTATCACGGCATTTCCTGGGTAAGTTACGAATACTACTGGTAAGTTTATCCCAACACCAGCCAGTCAGTCCTAATGCTAACCCTAATGCAACGGAGGGCCAAGTAGGGCAGTCATTACTACCATTTTTAAAGTCTTTGGTTTGGTATGACTCTAGTTTATTATGTAGCAGATTACTTTTGAAAATAGTATGGAAAAACAAGAAATTATCCAAATGAACAATGTTTTCAACTCTGGAATCATGTCCAATATTTTAGATTTTCCAGATTTTTGTTGTCAGATGTGTTTAACCCTTTCCCACATGCAGAGGCATTCTGATGTCTATGAAGAAGACAACATTTGGAAATCATTGTGGCAAAATGAGAAATGATCATGATGAGCAATACCTCCATTGGCCACAATGATTTCTACTCAATTCAATAATTGTATATTCTATATTTTTGCCTTGATGTCTTAATCCTTTCCCTGATACGACAATTCTGCAGCAGACGACTTTGAACATATTTTGTAAAAAAGTAGAAAATCTCTATAATTGAATGGATAACCTATGACTAAACGTGTTTTCAAAAAGCCGTTTGCTGCAGAGGCGTCAGAAAGCGTCTATATGAGGGAAAGGGTTAAAAGTCATCTCCTGCAAATTGTGTTGTGGTGTGTTTTCAGAACAGAAAACACATAAATAAACAGTTCAGTACTCTAAACTTGAATATGCGAGGAATTCTGCTGTCGTATAGACTTGATGGTGTCCAATTTGCGCCCATGAAGATTAAATTTGGTCCACACCAGAAGCTGTATGACGGCACATATGATTGGTATATACACCAACAAGTTAAAACACCCCTGTCTGTATTCGGCCTGAGAATGGGGATTTTGACTGGCACCAGATGATTTGATGGAACCCTGTTCACTTCCTGTTTGGAAAATATCGTGACCTGGAAAAGAGTAACCATTTTTAGCTTGTCTTATTTTTTGATACCTTTGGCGTTGGCATCATGGTCAGCTTCGTCAAAAAACTTAAACATTACCTCATAACTCAAATAACATTTTCAAATGAAACTTGGTACACATGATCCTAGGAACAAAACATATTTTGATACCAAGTCACATAACTCTGGCTTTAATAACTATGTAATGCCCCTTATTCGAGCAGAAGAGTGTTGGCGTTCGATTTCTGCGCTCTTGTTCTTACTTTAGTCAGTGTGATATATATAGTTATTGATCTATTGGAATTTAAAACTATAAAAACTTTTCAACAGTTTTTCATTGAGGTCAATTCACCTACCCATGTTTCACCTGGCTTTCTAATATCCGAGTACAAATTGACCTTTAATCCTGTCCAACATACAGACACTTTCAGACACCTCTGCAGCAAACGACTTTTGAAATCATTGTGAAAAAAGGAAAAATTACTCAAAAAAAGCAATTTCTCCTTTTGCCACACTGTTTTCAACTTCGTTT
The DNA here is from genome assembly GCA_031761405.1 of Serripes groenlandicus. NCBI lineage: Eukaryota > Metazoa > Mollusca > Bivalvia > Cardiida > Cardiidae > Serripes > Serripes groenlandicus. Next base: position 15,931,478 of record JASEVX010000009.1, on the reverse strand, counting down.
TATAACTGTTCTTTCAGTATCACAGATTTTCCATTTTTGTGCCCAAATGCTTTCAAAGTCTTCTGCTGCAGATTTGTTGTATGTGGGAAAGGGTTAAGTTCATTTGCACAACGACTACAGTCATACACCTGAGAGCATGTTCGCAGAGCTAAGGTTAATCCTGTACTGACAAGCTAGCTCTCTGTGGTGTTAACAGAGCTAATAGCATTTGTATGAGTGAAGTTGATTCAACAAAAGTTGAGTTGCAGGTTGCCAATTTTTTAACCCTTTCCCTCATACAACAATTCTGCGGCAGACGACTTTGAACATATTTTGTCAAAAATAGAAAATCTCTATAATTGAATGGATAACCTATGACTAAAAGTGAAAAACAATTTGGCAAAAGAAGAAATTGCTCGTTTTGTGCAATTTCTTCTTTTGTCACTATGTTTTCAACAAGAGCGCCAAATGTCACAAAATACGCCCGTCCTTTTTTTTTTGAGACCAATTAAGTATAGTAATAATTGGTTGTACATCAGGCAAATTTAGAGAGCAGACACTGTTAGAACAGTTTTGGCCATTTCGAGGGACATAAGTGTGTAGTGACTAAGATAACATGGTAAGTTATCGAACTTGTCCAAGATAGTATGCCAATACACATTCTGACCAAATTTGGTGAAGATTGGACAAAGGCTTCTAAAGTTATTGAGCTGACAAGACCAATTTTAGGTAATTTCTATAATTAAAGGACAATAACTCTTGATTGACTAAAGCGATATGGCTAGTTATAGAACTTGTCCGAGATATTATCCAAATACACATTCTGACCAAATTTGGTGATGATTGGACAAAGACTTCTAAAGTTATTGAGCTGACAACATACTGGACGCCGCCCACTCGCCCGTACGCCGCAGGTAAAACTATAATACGATCTGTTTTTTTCAAAACGGGCGTATAAAAAGCTGTCTGCTGCAGAGGCGTCAGAAAGCGTCTATATTAGGGAAAGGGTTAAATAGAGTTGCCAAACAAAAATATTTTCCAGTGCCATTTTAACGAGAATAGATAACAAATTAGAATTTGAAGTTGCTAGTACAATTATTCAATAGAGTGGATGACAATTTTCAGCTACTAGCATAATTTTTCTACAGAATACGAATTGCTGCATAGACATAGAACCAGGTTTTCGATAGTGTCCAAAGCAAAGATGATCTATTTTCAGTAACAGTGACCTTGACACAAACGAACCCAATCACTTTCTATCAGTTCTATGAAGTTAGGTTAGAATCAGTCAAGGCTAAAGAAAGTTATTGAGAAGAAAACAATAGTTTGATGCCAGAACAACATAACTATTTTGTTTAAACTAAGTTTCAACTGTTTAACAAAATACGCTACATAATAATATAATATAATCAAATATATGTACATACCTGTCTGTTCCTTAAGTAGCCATGTTCCTATCAAAGGAGCAAGGGTCTGGCCAGGTTTAGACAGGAGAGCTGCGGTTCCGAACATAAGCGCGGACACGGCCTGGTTCCGGTTATGCATAACACAGTCTTCATCCACCAGGTCACTTATGACTAGGTTCAGCAGTTTGCATGTCCCCTCAGTGAACACACGGTTACTAAAAAAGGAACCAGAGGACAAGATTAGGAGGAGGTAAACAGGTCTTACTTCCACAATATCTCTGTAAGCACTCATTAAAACCTATGTTGTGGGTACTCAAAAGAATTGTCTCAGTAAGACAAATTCTTTTGAGTATCCACAACATAGGTTTTGGAGGTCAAATAAGGATTTGAGAATAAGCAAAAACCACCCTTATATAGAGTTCTGGGAACAATGAATCTTAGTGTGTGTGTTTGTGACAGGTGGTGATAAAGATCTGCCTGAAAATCCATGAAATTTGATCCAATTGGTTGATTGATTAGGGTTAAACAACGTTTTCAACAATCTTTCAGTCATATACTGAGCCACTGGGGCTCGGCTGATCCAAATGGACCATGTTTAATGATTCTTTTCCCACCAATATCTTTATTGTTACTAAACCAAATCCTATAATGTGGGTACTCAAAATAATTGTCCTCGTTGAGTCAGATGAAGATTTTTGGAATGTGTCATATACACCTCTGACTGGATGCAAATGTGTTCCAAGATGGTTTTCCTGGAGCCCCACTCAATTTGATTGATTGGGGTTTAACGCCATTTTCAACATTTTTCAGTCATATCACGGCGGCCAGTTCACCTACTCATATGTTTCCAGGTTTTCTCACACCAGTACTCCACACAACATACTTTCCAAGCAACTGGCTGCTTTTCCACATAAACTGTCAGCCCATTGAGAAAGACCCAACTCAAATATGATCTAATTGATTGATTGATTGGGGTTTAACGCCGTTTTTAACAATTTCTCAGTTATATCACGGCGGCCAGTTCACCTACTCATGCATTTCCTGGTTTTCTCACACCAGTACTCCACACATCAATCTTCCCAAGCAACTGGCTGCTTTTCCACATAGACATTAGCCCATTGGTGGAAGACGAATGACACATGTCGCATTGACTTTTGTCAATCGTCGGAAAGAAAGTTGGCCAAGCCGGGATTCAAACTCACAACCCCTGGATTGACAAAATATGATCTAAACTTTTGATAACTGAATGCAATAAAATTTCTATCTATCTGTAAGACGAATTCTTAAACTGTTTTTCCATATGAGCAATTAACCAATTTACCTGATAGTCTGATACATTATTTTTTTTAAATCATCGATTTTGAAAATATCCGAGGGAAATAAATAGTCTGTAATATGGGTGGCATAATTCAGATACCAAGTTAAAAATGTTGGAAATGGAAGAATTGCTAATTTTTCTATGGATTCATTTTGCTAACAGCTGAATAGGTTTCAAAAGTTATGTGTAAAGAAAAGGTTCGAAAATTGTACTTCATGTATTTTAGACATTGATATAACCCTTTCCTACATATGACCAACATACAACTTTAAGACATCTTGACAAAAATACAGAAAATCTCTATGAATAAAAGTCAGAAAGCGTCTGTATAGGGGAACGGTTTAACCCTTTCTCTTATACGACAATTCTGCAGCAGACAACGTGAACATATTTTGTCAAAAGAAAGACAATCTCTATAATTGAATAGATAACCTATCATTGAATAGATAACCTATCATTGAATAGATAACCTATCATTATGACTAAAAGTGGAAAACATTGTGGCAAAAGGAGAAATTGCTCTTTTTGAGCAATTTCTTCTTTTGTCACTATGTTTTCAAAAAGCCGTCTGCTACAGAGGCGTCAGAAAGCGTGTATATAAGGGAGGGTTAAAGTTTGTTATCCCAAACATAGCTAGCTGCTGTTGACTGTTTACTAAACCACTCACATATAACACAAAATCATAAAATGCTCATATTAAATAAACAATTTTTCTTTATGGTACATCATGAGCAATTTCTCCTTTCGCCACAATGTTTTAAAAAGTAATTCTCTGCAGATACATCTGCATGTGGGAAAAAGGTTTCATTATAAGACTACTTACCTGGCAATAAAAAGGCACAACAGCCATATATGATTTGGTCCAGCTAAAAACATGAGAACACTCAGGGCGAGTTTAATGAGAAATAAAAGTCTTATCACAGCGTATACACCATAATGCTTGCATAGTGACAGGAAGTATAAATTGTTGATGTGGGGGGCCACAAAGGACATACCTGTAAACAAAAAAAATATATTATGCCTTTCCCTCATATAGACGCTTTCTGACGCCTCTGCAGCAGACGGCTTTTTGAAAACGTGCAATTTCTCCTTTTGCCACAATGTTTTCCACTTTTTGTCATAGGTTATCCATTCAATTATGGAGATTTTCTATGTTTTGGCAAAACATGTTCAAAGTCGACTGCTGTAGAATTGTCGTATGAGGGAAAGGGTTAAGTCAGGGTTCGAAAATAAGTAGTAGCAAGTAGCAAATTTGCTTCTTAAAATGGGAATGCTACCTTTGCCCAAAATGTCAGTAGCAAAAACTTGTTACTTGAAAAAATAAAGGCCCAGTTTCGTTTTCACTATTGATTTTATCATGTAATCTCAATTCATTAGATAAATTGAATTTAAGGTAAATGCTTGCTCATGTTATTGTTTATCTTGCTAATGATACCTGAAGATAAATATCTACCTTATTTCAAAGCAGGTTACAATAATTGCTACCAGCCAAAAACGTTTATTTTAAACACTGAATTATATAGTATTTACTAAACATTGCATATCAAGGTCTCAAATATAAAGTAGTATACTTGGGTATCCTAGGTTTATGATCTGAAGCATTCAAAGAATGACACTACCAAGGACTAAATGAATCTTTAGACATCAGAAAATATTGCAATACTTCTCAATTGACTGCTAGTACAGAATCACTGGGAAAAAAGTTAATATCTAGCTTGACTTATACGACAAATCTGCAGCAGATAACTTTGAAAACATATGGGCTGAATAGCAAATATCTCTATAAATGAAAGTACAAAAAATCTGCAGCAGACAACTTTGAAAACATTTAGGCAATATTAGGAAATACATGTTGTTCTAAAATTAAAGTTGATAAACTGTTTAAAGTTGAAAACACTGTTGCAAAAGAAGAAATCCTCTTAATTAATGAGCAATTTCACCTTCCAGAGTGTTTTCAAAAGTCTTGCTCATCGGCATTTCTCTTTAAGAGTGACCAGTTCTTAAAGCAGTCATGAAAAAAAGAAGAAACAAGAGGGCCATGAGGCCCTGGATCGCTCACCTGAGAATGGGCTTTTTAAAACTTATATCCTAGATATCTTCAAGGCAAATATTCTGACAAAGATTCAAAATGACCCATAATTGAACTTGGCCTAGATATCATCAAGACAAACTTTCTAACAAAGTTTCAACATGCTCAAATTCAAAATGCGGCTTTTAGAGAGTTAACAAGATTTTCCTTTTTACTTTCTTATTAAATCTTCTTATTTTGTTGTCAATTAAAACCTGTTTAGTCATTATACCTTTTTATAATTCTTCAAAATTTAAAAAAAAGTGGAAAAAATTTGCTTGAGATAAAGGGCCTATTTTTTTCATGAGCCTTCAATTTTTTCATGAGACGCTGTCCAGTTGCCGTGTTTGATTAAGAAATAAAACTGGGCAAAAAGAACATATTAAAGTCCATGTATATATATTTTAAGCTAGAACTTGTATAGTATCATATTGTTTTGAAAAAAAGTAGAAAATATTGGAAAACTTTTTTGACATTTGAAGATATGTTTGAAAAATTAATAAATATATATTCATATTTTATTTTTTTTAGCCATTCAAAGAAGAAAAACTGAAAATATTGCCCAATGACATACACTTTTCTTATTAAAATCTGATAAATGATAGTAATTGAAATAACTTGGAGAAGTTTCAGAAAAAGTTTAATATTACAAATATGTTTTTTCCTTATTTCAAAGTTTTGAAATTGTCTATTCTTAAATCTGACACATATGGATTTTCATTAGTGTCAAATAGTGTCTATTCTTTAGCTTTAACTACAATGTATCGCATGAACTTCCAAAGCTATGGATAAAATACCTTCAGAATGAGATTAAAACCACAAGAAGATAAACAATTAGCATATCATCTTTCAAATATCGGCAATTTGCGTGAATTTATTTTTTTCCATGGGCTGAAATAGCAAAAAAAGCTCACCATAAGGCTTTTATAAATTGACCTAGCAAAAAAAAAAAAGCCCACTACCATACCTTTTTTTTTTTTTTAATTTAACATATATCCAACTTTCAAAAAACCAATATTACAACAAAAGTTAAATATTATGACAAGATTGTTCTTAAATTTGACCTAGTGACATAGTTTTTAACCAGATATGACCCAGTTTCAAACTTGGCCTAGATATTACTTAGACAAACTTTCTGACAAAGTTTCAACATGCTTAAGCCAAAAATGTGGCTTCTAGAGTGTTAACAAGATTTTCTTTAAATTTGACCTAGTGACCTAGTTTTGACCCCGGTTTCGAACTTGACCTAAAGTTGATGGAGATATATGTTCCAGATGAAGATGATAAACTTTCATAAAGATTGGATGCAAAATGTTGCCTCTAGAGTGTTAACAAGCAAATGTTGACGACGGATGACGGACATAAGGCGATCACAATAAGTCACCTTGAGCACTACGTGCTCTGGTGAGCTAAAAATGAAAGAAATTTCATATATAAAAGGGCTAGATTTCAACAAAGTAGACTGTCCAGTCCAAATTCAAGTAATCAAATTAAAACAAGATATACGTTTGTATATGATCAAAGTTGAGTGATTTACCATTTCAAGCTAATCTGTCCAAACAACCTCGATAAGACGAACCAATCTGTGATGTCATAACAGCTGATAAGAACATACAGATAGTACTGTGCAGATTTGCTAGTACTATGTGTATGTCAAGATATGCCTTGTGCATCCATGCTATCTAATCCAAGTTATTTATAATGATAATAAGACTTTCTTTTTAAATTTTATCAACTATTGAGTGAACAGTACATATTCGGATCAAACTATGCACTATTTACGACATGTTGAAACGGTTGCAGTTCCATTTACAAATTTTGACAAATAAACACAAAATATGCTGTATGTAATGACATTAACTACTAAAAGTACTTACCAATTAAAAAGGACCCAAATCCCGGACTTATTGCATCACCCAGTAGGTTTTCAAGAAATAAAGGGAAAAAATTGCTGTTAAAATGGCAGTGGAATACCTGAAGTCAAACAATAAAAGAAACCTTTTAATTATTTCTCACCTGCAGCAGCAACTTTTGAAAACATTCTGGTAAAAGGAGAAATTTGTCATAGTGTCTCTATTCATTCAATTTATTTAACTTTCATTGATGGAAATTTTCGATATTTCTGCCTACATGTTTTCAAAGTCGCCCTCTGCCGATTTGTTGTATTTGGCTGGGATGAAACTGGTGTTTCACTTACTCTACATTCATTTTCAAACAAGGTAAAAATACTAAAAGTGATCAAATCAAACATTTCCAGCGCATCCTTTTACATATTTACAATGAATTAAATCTCAATGTCATATATTCAATGCATTCTGGTGAAGGTATACACTCATTTCTACGCAAATAGGTTTTTTAAGAGGACTATTTGGCTGTAGATCAGCATGGCCGGGCCAAGAATGTTTTTGGTGCAATTTCACCGGAAGTTATCCCCAATTATTAATGCTACGTTTACACTAGGCCACGATGTCTACGATGTCCACGATTTAAAAAAATCGTAGTGCTCGACGATTTATTGTATCAGTTTTTCTTTTTCTACGTTTTGCTACGCTTTCCTGTGCTCTCAGTACGATTTGTTACGAAGCCAACACGACTCTGGTCAAGATCTGCCACGATTTTCATCACGTTCTCTCGAGTTCTGTTACGATCGTCACGATATGC
>JASEVX010000009.1:15654172-15923846 GCA_031761405.1 Serripes groenlandicus | reverse complement strand
GCGACCTTGAGAATGACCTTTTTCCTGTCTTTTGTTGCTGCATAGAGTCATTTGGTGTTTCACAATGACATCGAGTTACGGCCTAGCTGTCAAGACTTTGTGAGGGTCAGACATGTACATAAAACTTAAAAAATATAACGCAAATTTGTTAATGTGTAAATTTGATTAATAAAGATTTTGTTGCTCATAATCAATAAGCATTAAATTACCACAAATGCATTATAATCCCATCGTAATCCCCTCGTAACGAGGTCGTCAAGGGTATTATATAGGTAATAATAATCCACATGTACACACTTGTCCCAACAACGTTATCTCTCTAGCGACTTCATTTTTCAACCGATTTTCAAAAAACTTCACACACATGTTCACTTGCATTGCCTCTTGTACAAGTTTGTGTTTCATTGACCTAGGTTAAAAGTTAAGGTCACAGTGACTATTATACTTCTGTACAAAACCAACTTAATAGCTCTAGCGACTTCATATCTTATCCGATTTTCATAAAACTTCACACTTATGTTCACTAGCATTGTACAAGTTTGTGTTTCATCATCCTAGGTCAAAGTGACTATTATTTTTCTGTACTAAATAACGATCCAATTTTCATAACAGTTGATACCCATGTTTACTGACATTATCTCTTGTGCAAATTCTCGTTTCGCTGACCTAGGTCAAAGGTCAAGGTTACAGTGGCTATTAAAAATTGGTAAAAAGCGACGTCATTTCTTTAACAACTTTATTTCAAATCGGATTTTGATGAAACTTGACACACATGTTCGCTGACATCGCCTATTGTATTAGTTCACATATCACCAAACTAGGTTAAAGATCAAGATCCCATCAACTTTCATAAGCTGTTTGAAATAAAGTCATCACTCTTAATTGCGACTTCATTTCTTATCCGATTGTTATGAAACTTAAATGATCTCTTCTTGTGCAAAATATCTGCAAAATATTTTCTATACATATCAGATTAAATTTTACAGTTCTGGTTTTACCTTTTGTCCAATCAAGGAATCAGAAAGCTTCACCTCGCATGTTTTTGTCAAGCTCAAGAAAAACTTGAGATGCAGGTGGCGTTTGAGAATAAAACATTCATATAGTAAGTTTGATTAGACTGGAAATCAAAGTTTGTGTCTTCATGCAAAAGGTACAAGTGGCATTGTGGATAGTTATCGGTCAAATCAGCTCCTGCATTTTGTATGATTTAATCAAGATCTTCATAACTCACCATAAGCTTTGGAAAAAAAGTAATTTGCAAATGTTGTACAGCTAGATCAGACCACACAAATGTGAAGGCTGATTTGGATCTATATTCCTTTTACCCTTTCCCACATACAACCATTCTGCAGCAGATGACTTTGAAAACATTATGACAAAAACCTGAAAATGTTGGTAAAAGATAGCTTAAGTGTTAGATAAAGATGAAAACTTGGTGGCCAAAGGAGAAATTGCTCATCATGAGCAATTTCACCTTTGGCCACAATGCTTTCAAAATTTGTCTGCTGCTTTTTCGTTGGAATGCGTCTGCAGGTGGGAAAGGGTTAAAAGGCCTGAATGTACCTTTTTATACGACCGTCCGTCCGTCCGTTCGTTCGGGTTTTCCGCACTTTTTTCTTACATACTTTGAGCTATTCAGCTGAAATTTTGTATAAGGCTTTGTAGTGATGTGTCACAGATCAAGTTCACATTTCCTCGGATTTCGTCAATTTTTGAATGAGTTATGCTCCTTTTTGGACTTAGAATATTTGTCAATTTCTGTATGATCGAGTTATGCATTTTTCATAGTTTCCCATTATTCTTTAACAACTTATTCCTGAACGACTTTATTAACTTTAAAACAAACAATATATCAAAACAAAGAGGAAACTTACAAAGAAGTTCCTGACGGGCGTATTATATACCGTTTGCGGTACTCTTGTTTGAATGGACATACTCATATTATCCTGGGAAAAAAGTAAATATTACCTGGGAAGTAACCTCGGAACTTCTTGAGCAGAAAAATTATGGATATCCTGCTGTAGAGAGCCTTTTAAGATACGGAAGTAAGTGTAGAGGGAAATGACATTGTTATGTGGATGCAGACTTGAAAAACACTTTGTGAACAATAATTACTCTTCTCATGCAATTTTTATCGTCTAGCCGAGGTTTGTGGTCAGCAGTATTATACAATATCAGCGGTGGCAGACAAGAAAGGAACTGATTGAAACTCTCTTTTTGTATATTCTTCAATCTATTAACCCTTACCCTCATAGGACAATTCTGAAGCAGATAACTTTGAACATATTTTGTCAAAACATAGAAAATCTCTATAATTGAATGGATAACCTATGACTAAAAGTGGAAAACATTGTGACAAAATGAGAAATTGCACGTTTTGTGCAATTTCTCCTTTTGTTACTATGTTTTCAAAAAGCCATCTGCTGCAGAGGCGTCAGAAAGGGTCTATATGAGGTAAAGGGTTAACCCTTTCCCTCATATAATTATGCTTTTTCGGACGCCTCTGCAGCAGACAGCTTTTTGAAAACATAGTGACAAAAGAAGAACGAGCAATTTCTCCGTTTGCCACAATGTCTTCAATTTTAGTCATATTATTAATTTAGTTAATTATATTAGGTTATCCATTCAATTATAGAGATTTTCTATTTTTGACAAAATATGTTGAAAGTCGTCTGCTGCAGAATTGTCGTATGAGGGAGAGGGTTGAGTTTTCCATCAAATAATCTATGTTTTCACAAAGCAGTCTGCTGCAGAGGCATCAGAAAGCGTCTATATGAGGGAAAGGGTTAAGATATGCGACAAAAGTTTTCAAAAGATGTAAAAGAATCGGGGTTGTTTTGTTGCCAAAGATCATGCACAACATATCTAAAGAAAACAATTCTCCGATTGATGAGTGTATTTTTGTTTTGTTGACGGGTTTTTTCTTAGAAATCCTCTAATAGCAGGGAGACCAATCCAGGTTTTGCGTGTACAATATTTGCTTGTCAAAGTAATCGAGGAAAATCATTTTAACTTTTGAAACCTTAACTCATTTGTTATGAAGATAACAATGTTGTATATTAACCCTTTCTCCCATACAACAAATCTGCAGCATACGACTTTGAACATATTTTGTCAAAAGATAGAAAATCTCTATAATTGAATGGATAACCTATGACTGAAAGTGGCAAACATTGTGGCAAAAGTAGAAATTGCTCGATTTGAGCAATTTCTTCTTTTGTCACTATGTTTTCAAAAAGCCATCTGCTGCAGAGGCGTCAGAAAGCGTCTATATGAGGGGAAGGGTTAACCCTTTTTCATATATGACAAATCTGCAGTGGATGAGTTTTAAACAGTTTACCAGAAATGTTGTCAATGAAAGTATATTTATTGAATAGAGCTGAAAACATTGTTGCCAAGGGAGAAAGTGCTCATTTTGAGGATATGAGCAATTTCTGCATTTGCTGAAATGTTTAAAAGTCATCTGCTGCAGATGCATCAAAATGTGTCTGCAAGTTGGTAAGGCATATAGACATTCCCTGGATACAGATTACCTCCTACGCCTTTTTGAGTGACGACTTTTTAAAGTTTTGTGCTCAAAATGATCTGCAAGCTCTTCTGGCATTGGGTGAATCTGAGTAACATCCGGTGATTTGCTGTTTTTGAAGTGTAGAGACGCAGCAAATAGGCTTTATTATACCCCCCTTCAAAGAAGAGGGGGTATATAGGAGTCACTGTGTCGGGCAGTCTGTCGGTCGGTTGGAAGCCATATTTTGTCCAGCCTATTTCTTACAAACCACTGGGTGGAATTCAATAAAATATTACATGAAGCTTCTATACCAAGAGGAGATGTGCATATCCTAAAGGGGTTACAATTGCATGATATTTTACAGAGTTATGGCCCTTTTATTAATTAAGTTATGGTGTAGGTCAAGGTGCTGTTTAGGGGGTATTTATCATCTTCAGTGATAGTTCTAGTTTTCAAACAATTTCAGCTGCAACTTGCAATTTAAGTTTTTAACCCTTTCCCACATACAGAAATTTTGCAGCAGACGACTTTGATAACATTTTTGCACAATTGTGGAAACTCTAGAAATCTAAGAAATATTTTGAAAACATTGTTGCAAGAAGAGAAATTTGAGCAATTTCGCCTTTCGTCACATTGTTTTCAATAGTCGTCTGCTACAGGGGCGTCAGAAAGCGTCTGTATGTTGGAAAGGGTTCAAATAACTTCAAAGTTACATTGGCTTCAAACCAGTGGAGCTATATTTCTAGTTTTTTTTTGTCAAAATATGTATTTAGGGATATTTAGGAATCGGCTGTGGTCGAGTGGTTAGCGTCGGGGATTTCGAAACCGAGTGTCCCGGGTTCTATCCCCAGTCGCGGCACTATATATGGTCATGGTGGTAAGCCCTTGGGCAAGGCACATTTTCTAGCCTAGTACTGGTTTGTTTACCCAGGGATCATGAATAAGTGAACTGTCGCCGTGATATAACTGAAATAATGCGGTTGTAAAATCCTAATAAATAAATAAATTTAGGATATTTAATGTAGGTGGACTCGAGACTTCACTGTAGGAAGAATGCAATAAGACACAAGATTGCCAGCCGCAGCTTCTGACAGTAAAATACTAAAATATGAGATGGTATCATCACTCCTACAAGAACATTCAAATGGATCCTGTCTAATGAAATATGATTTAGCCCTTTCCCTTATGCAAGCACATTTTGATGCTCAGATGTAGTCAGCTTTTTAAAACATTCTGTTGAAAGGAGGAATAATTTGTTTTCAAGCAATTGTTCATGTTATCACAATATTTTATTTAAATATGTATTCTATTTATATCATTGATAGATATTGTCCATGGTTTTCAGCTCAATGCTGTCAAAGGCGTCTGCTGCACTCTTTTTGTATTTAGCAAAGGGACATTTTCATAGGCTTGAAGAATACTGTATGAAAAATTGTGGTCTTCTATTTATGTAATGTTTAAAACATTTTTATGTCAAAAATACATTACCAGTCATTTATTACCTGATATATACATCTCCTAACCCTTAATTCATCCAGAAAAAGAACTCGCCTAGCGTATCCCTCACGCCTGTGTGATATACACGGTCACCGGTAAATACCGGCGCACGAGGTCAACGTGTCACTTTTAGTTTCCTGGACACACCGACCTACAGGCTTGAATTTATTTTCATTTTTCTAAATTTATTTTCGTTGTCTAGTTAAAGCTTTCGCTTTAACGGGTCAATTCATTCAGTTAAACTGTACATTTACTTCTTGAACTTGAACTTTGTTTATTTATTGTTTGTGTTTAAGTTGTGTTTTTTGTAGTAACAACTAGCTGAGAGCCGCGGGTGGTTACCCCACCCACTATTTCAGTTACGAGTCGGGTCTCGAATGACCGTGCATTAATTTTTCAATTAATTTTCAACGGTGAGATTTCCCGATCCGGTAGCGATAATATTGTTTATCGCCTTTGTTGTTGTTTTGTATAATTACATAGACATTTGGAGAATATTTAAAAAATATTTTTTCATTGAATTACGTCCGTAAAAACGAGTAGTGAAATAAAAGAATAGAAAATATTATTTTTTGTTTTTGAACTTCGTAATTTGATTTTGTATTTATACTATGTCACATAATGGTGAACAGAGGCGTGGCTCATGCGGTCATTTAGTGGCCTTGTGGGACACGCACTCTTCCTGCATTGCGTGCACTAAGTGCACAAAGGATTCACCATGTGAGTTCTGTTCGTTATGGTCGGCTTCCGTTTGGAAACAGGCCATATCGAGGAGGACTCACAAAAGCCGTAAGAGTAAAACTGTTCCTTTGAAGAAGAAGGTAAGTATTAGCTCTACGAGCGAAGGGGAATTCGAGGGTTTTTCCCCCAACAGACTCCACGACTGGGTTGATTAGACGGAAGGACAGAGCTTTTCAATCTTCAGTCAAGACATACGCCTCTGTAACAGCCACGACGGGACCGTCTCGAAGTTCGGAGGAACGTATGATATCGTCTGGTCAAAAACAGACGACTGGTGTTAGTGCTGAACCTTCGGGTGAGGCAATGGGGCATTCTCAGGGAAACCTAACAGAATGGCCCCCTCTTTCACCACACTCAGTTGATAGGCATTCTTCGGAAGCCTACAGCAGAGTTCCAAATTACCCGGTCGGCGGGCAGAATTTGGGGACCGGTGATGGAGCATTACAATTGCCTATCATTGGTCCACAGGGTGATGCTTCCGAGCAAAACCCTTATGACTCCGGGCGACCGGGTACCGGGCAACCGGGTTCCGGGAAACTGGACAGTCATATTACCTTGGTTAAATCGGGCACCGGGCAACCGGGCACCGGGCAACCAGGCAGTCATTTTGAAATGACGAGACCGGGCAACCGGGCAATCATTCTAGAATGATACGACCAGTCACCGGGCAACCAGGCAGTCATTCTGAAATGACTAGACCGGGCACCGGGCTGCATGAAGCGACCGGGCATTCTGTCAGTCAATTCAGCATGACTAATCCATACACCGGGAATGAGGACATGGGTCATTCATTTCACGATGAATGGGAGAATCAGCAAGGCAGTCATTCATACATGACTCGACCTGCCACCGGTCAACCAGGTACCGGGCAACCCGGTACCAGGCAACCGGGATCAGTGCGTCTCGATCGGATAGATACACGTTATCATTCTTTCGCAGCACAGCCTGATTATTTGGATATTCAGAACACTGGTTTACCAGGTTTTAATAACCAACCTGCTGACATAGATTACGGAGAGTACATATCGAGAAAATCATTCCGTTCTCCTAGGGGAACAGTGTATTATTCAAGAGATATTACTCCTCCACGTTACCAACCTTCATTACGAAGGAGTGATCGGTTCTATGACAGACAGGTTAGTGATGCCTACCGTGATCGTCAAATTCCTGAGTATAGGAATTTACGACTCCCGGAAGGACACCTCTCCAAGAGGCAGTCCTTTGAAAGGCAATCCCCCGATCGGAATATTACTTGTTCCGTTAAGGGGAAGTCGAAAAGATCACATACAGTGAGTTCGGCTCCGATGATTGACTCTGTGCAACATTTCTCTGCTGCGGATAGAAGGTTGAGTTCACATGATCGTCACCAGCTTATGGATTTATCAGAGAATGAATCCATTTCTGGATCGGAAATTGGTCAACCGGTGGGAAGTCCGGTTAAGCACAATACTTCTCGTCGTAGGCCTAGACAATCCTCCACTTCTTCGTCTGACGAAGAAACGGAAAGTCTATTACCTATAGAAGACGAGCCGGCTGCGGATCGTTGGTCCCTGCAGCAGGCTATTGAAGAAGTTTTTAGGGTAGTGCCTAGTACGCTCTGCCTAAGATCGACGCTCCCCCACGTCGTAAAAACCTTTCAAGTTTGGAAGAACATAATGCGGAGATAGGAGGGTCTACAACTCCATTACAGTTACTTCCGCAGGCGAATAACTTGGGAAGGTTATTGGACCAACTGCAGTCCACCAGGTCATTAGACACTGTTGAGTCAGCCTGGTCGGTCCCACTGGCCATCTCTAAGGAATGGGTGTCTCCTAAGGCTTATGTAGCTTCGAAGGAGTTCTTTCCCGTTAAAGTGCCGGCCTTAGACGGAGATGCGTCCACTTTGGGATTAACTGCACCCACCTCAATCACAGTTAGTGCTAAACTGGTTGAGAGATGGGAGGCCAGAGCGCGTCTGGGAGTCATGGTGGCTTCACATGACGATCATTTCGCCATAGCTCTGGCACTTCTTCTTAAAGAGGAGAATGTCTCTAGCAGAGGGGCTAGCAGAATTCTGGAGGCTTTCGATACGGGGAATCGGCACCTGATGGCTCTGAATTTGCAGAACGCCACGGAAATGCTGTCCGCGAGGAGAGATGCGACACTTGTCAAATCCTCTTCTCTGCTACAAAATAGCAAGGACAGCTTAAGAGCCGCCCCCTTATCCTCCAATCTTCTCTTGGTGGAGGGTTGCTGCAGTGACTGTTACTGATTCGTCAGAACAATCCAGAGGCCTTTCGGCGAGTGCAGTAAATGCTTTGTCACAGAGTCGTAAATACTCTGCACCGGCGGCTAAATGGACTAATACTAGGAAGCCCCCGGCGAAAAAGCAGAAACAGGAAGTGAAGGCTGTACTGCCTAAACAACCTCCTTCCACGGGCCGGAATTATGCTAAACCGAAGCCCCGTTTCACGGGAGCTAAGCCGAAGCATACTTCCAGGTATGGTACGGCTCCTAGGCCGCAGCCCTAGGGGTACGCACCTCTCTATGACTATCCCGAGGCCGGAGATTGCAGTAGGGGGCCGCCTGTCATTTTTCAGGGAAGAATGGGGGAGTATCACGGAGGATCGTTGGATTTTATCCGTGATACAAGAAGGGTATCTAATTCCCTTCGTTTCCCCCCCTCCCATGACAAGCGTGCCCATCGATCTGTCGTCACGCCATCCGACCATGTCAGAAGTGATTACATCACTTCTGAAAAAGAAAGCCATAGAGAGGGTCCCAACCCCAATACTCGGGGTTTCTACAGCCGCCTTTTTCTCGTTCCGAAAAAAGACGGTCGGTGGAGACCGGTGATAGATTTGTCAGCCCTGAATCTATTAATACCGGTCGAGAAATTCAAGATGGAGTCGGCCCGCTCCATCAGAATGGCTATTCGGAAGGACGACTGGGCGGTCTCGTTAGACCTCACAGACGCCTATTACCACATTCCGATCGCTTCCTCGTCGAGGAAATACCTTCGGTTTGTGGTAAATGGAGAAGTGTACCAATTCAGGGCACTTCCCTTCGGCCTCAAGTCCGCACCTCGAGTATTCACGAAGATTATAAATGCTGTGGGAGCCTTTCTACGAATGAACGGGCCCCAGCTTCTTCAATACTTCGACGACTGGCTACTCCACAGAGCAGATCGTTTAATTCTCCTTCACGATCTGTCTCTAGCCTGGCGGACCATTCTGCGATTGGGCCTTATTCCCAATACGCAGAAGTCGGACTTAGTTCCGTCAAAGAGGTTTACATTCGTAGGGATGACCTTTCTCACCGACTTAGCGGTGATTCGGGTCCCTTCGGACAGAGTCGATTCTCTTTTCCGGAAGATCAGACTCACTCTGGACCAGGCTATGGTAACAGCCCGGTCCATGCTGTCACTTCTGGGGTCCCTGAGTGCAGCAGCCGACCTAGTCAGTCTAGGCAGGCTCCACATGCGGCCCCTTCAGTATCTTTTTCTGTCCCGGTGGCGTCCGTCTGTGGACTCACTGGAACAGGAGATAGCTCGGACGGATTTCTTCAAGTCACACCTTCGGTGGTGGCTGGATCCGTTAATCTATCTACAAGGGGTGCCCTTGATCACATCACCTCCGGATCTGTACCTTTTTACAGATGCCAGTGCTGTGGGTTGGGGAGCTCATTTAGAGCCACAGGGCCTAACAGCCCAGGGCATGTGGACAGCGGAGGAACGTTGTTTGCACATAAACAACTTAGAATTGAGAGCAGTCCTGCTAGCTCTCAAACAGTTCTCTGCCTCCGTTGCGAACACAACTGTTTTATTGTCGACGGACAATACTACTGTTGTGTCCTACATTCGCAGGCAAGGAGGAACGCACTCCCATCTACTCTTTCTGGAGACATGGAAGTTACTCCTTTGGTGCCAGGCGACGTCGTTAGTAGTCTTAGTAAAACACGTCCCCGGCCATTTGAATGTCTTAGCGGACAGTCTATCCCGCCAAAACAAAGTTCTTCCGGCGGAATGGACACTGAATCAGAGTGTAGTAAACTCTGTATTCATGCGGATCGGGACACCACTGGTGGATCTTTTCGCCACCAGAGTCAACCATCGGCTGCCACTTTATGTGTCACCGATGTACGATCCTGCAGCCTGGGCAGTGGACGCACTGACCCTCGATTGGGACCGTCTATTCGGGTACGCGTTTCCCCCGTTCATTCTGGTCCCGATCGTACTACAAAAGGTTCTTCGTTCTCAACAGTGCAGAATCCTGTTGATAGCGCCATTTTGGCCCCAGAGGTCTTGGTTCAACGACCTCCTGGCCTGCCTGTCGGCACAACCAGTACGTCTTCCTCTTCAAGACGACCTTCTGTTTCAGCAACCGGGGCGGCATCTTCATACCAACCCGGCAATGCTTCATCTTCACGCTTGGACATTATCAAGCGATCGATCCGAGAGAGAAACTTTTCTCAAAAAGTTGCCTCTCGCATCGCTCAATCCAGAAGACGATCCACTAGAATCGTCTATGATTCCAAGTGGACAGTCTTCTCAGATTGGTGTCATGCTAGGTCGATCAATCCTGAGTGTCCCTCTGTAGCTAGGATTGCTGATTTCTTTCTTTTTCTTTTTGAAGATAAAGATCTAGCTGTTAGCACAATAAAAGGTTATCGTTCAATGCTTTCGAATACGCTTAAGTTCAAAGGGGGAGAGAGTATTGGTGCTAATCCATTTCTCTCGGAACTTATGCGATCATTCGAACTAGATAAACCCGTTTGTAGGAGTTTAACTCCAAAATGGGATTTATCTTGCGTTCTTTGGTCTCTTACAAAGGCGCCGTACGAACCTCTGTCTTCTGCTTCGTTAAAATTTTTAACTTACAAAACTGTCTTTCTTCTTGCCTTTGCGACCGCGCGTCGTAGAAGTGAGTTGCATGCGCTTTCAGTAGAAACCGGCTTTATCAGATTCAATGAATCTGATGGCTCGTTCACTCTACTTTGTCAGTCAGGTTTTTTAGCCAAGAACCAGTTACCTTCGGTCCTTCCTAAACCAATCACGGTTCCCAGTCTTTCTGCGAGCTGTGGTCCGTTGGATGCCGACAGACTTCTATGTCCCGTTAGAGCTCTTAAGCTTTACCTTAAGAGAGTTAAAGGGACAAGGGGCCGTAGGAAGAGGTTGTTTCTCCCTCTGATAGGATGTAAGGATATATCAGCGGCTTCTATTTCCCGCTGGATATCCTGTACAATTAAGTTAGCCTACACTAATCTTTCAGTTCGCGATCTCTCGTTTTTACGGATTCGTCCACATGAAATTAGAGCACTCTCCGCTAGTTGGGCCTTTTCCAACAATGTGCCTTTAGAGGATATTCTTCGTGCCGCGGTATGGAAATCTCAATCGACTTTTTCAAATTTCTACCTGCGATCTATGTCTAAGCAAACTGAAAATCTTCACTCTCTGGGGCCACTGGTGGCGTCTCAGCGAGTTATATGCTAAATTACATATTAGACACAACAATAAAGTACTTAACGATTGAAATTTATCAATCCATTCTCCTACTTTCACAGGCTGTTGTGTCTCAGTACTAAGTAAATAAATTAAATAAAAATAACTACAATGTGCTGCATTACCTGTAGGACTAGAAGTGTTGGCAGATGCCTCCCGACCGATGCTGAAAAGTCATCAGGTAATAAATGACTGGTAATGTATTTTTGACATAAAAATGAAGTTTTTAAAGTAAAACATATTTTTATTAGAAAATACTTACCAGTCATTTCATATTCCCGCCTCCCAACCCCGCGTCGTCAACCAACACTTACTTGAAAACTAAAAGTGACACGTTGACCTCGTGCGCCGGTATTTACCGGTGACCGTGTATATCACACAGGCGTGAGGGATACGCTAGGCGAGTTCTTTTTCTGGATGAATTAAGGGTTAGGAGATGTATATATCAGGTAATAAATGACTGGTAAGTATTTTCTAATAAAAATATGTTTTACTTTAAAAACTTCATTTTCAAAAATAGAAGAACTCCCTTTTTAACCCTTTGCCTCATATAGACGCTTTCGGACGCCTGTAGCAGACAGCTTTTTTGAAAACATAGTGACAAAAGAAGAAATTGCTCGTTTTGAGCAATTTCTCCTTTTGCCATTATGTTTTCCACTTTTAGTTATAGGTTATCCATTCACTTAAAGAGATTTTTCATTTTTTGAAAAAATATGTTCAAAGTCGTCTGCTGCAGATTTGTTGTAT
This sequence comes from Serripes groenlandicus, assembly GCA_031761405.1. Lineage (NCBI taxonomy): Eukaryota > Metazoa > Mollusca > Bivalvia > Cardiida > Cardiidae > Serripes > Serripes groenlandicus. Next base: position 15,911,874 of record JASEVX010000009.1, on the reverse strand, counting down.
GAGGGAAAGGGTTAAGGTATCAATTGATATGCCGGGTTTTTATAACCAATGACGTAGGGATAGTATAGACCCAGACCAATATGGAGATGTTATGTGATTGCCTATATCGGTCATCTGTCGTGAAGTGGAAGAGCGTCCACCTCGGGTGCCGTAGGTTGTGGGTTTCGATCCCCGGCCGGGTCATACAAAAGACTTAAAAAAATGGTAGTAGTTGTTGCCCTCCTTGACGCTCAGGGTTATGGGGTTAGTATTACGACTGACTGGTAGGTGTCGGGATAAATGGACCAGTAGTACTGGAAACTTACCAAGGAAACGCCGTGATATAATTGAAAGCGCCATAAAACACCAAACAATCAAACCGTCTGTTGTTTCAAATTTGTACTGACAGTGAGAGGAGCTTGTCAGTCAAATTACTTGTGTATCATTGGAACATCCCATTATATGAGCAGTGCTGGGTGAAAACATGCCACATGAGTGTATATATTACATGTGGGGTAAAAGACCTGCCTACAGCTAAGACTGAATGCAAAAGGATGATGCTTTATAAAAGTTTCTTAACCCTTTACCTCATACGACAATTCTGCAGCAGACGACTTTGAGCATATTTTGTCAAAAAATATAATATCCCTATAATTAAGTGGATAACCTATGACTTAAAGTGGAAAACATTGTGGCAAAAGGAGAAATTGATCGTTTTGAGCAATTTCTTCTTTTGTCACTGTATTCAAAAAGCTGTCTGCTGCAGAGGCGTCGGAAAGCGTCTATATGAGGGAAAGGGTTAAAACTTTCTATCAGTAATAAGCGAAGGTCAGACTGGGTAGATGTGCCTGCTGATCTGGATTGGTCGCAAAATGCCATGTGGTTGGGTTTCAATGAATGGTGCTCATAGATACTTGTTGGGAGGGGGGTATTTACAGTGTTTTCAGAAATCAGAACAAATAAACATTGCAGATAAAATTGAGTTATGGATAGATATTATGTTATTTTATGATGACTGATAGCTTTAATCTGTATCATTCAGATGGTATCAGCTGGTTTATGCAGCTGTCTCCAAGTTATTTAACAAATTACAGAGATTGAAGATGTTTATTGAAGACATTAAATTTTGTTTCTTTCCTGTTTTACTTGCCTTGTTAACCCTTTCCCACATCAAAGAAATTTGCAGCAGACGACTTTCAAAACAGCTTGGCAAAAAAGTGAAAGAACTATGTAAATTTAAGTATATTAAATGCAGGGTTTTCCATGACGCACAAATCCTGCGTCATTGACGCATTTTCAATTCAAATGACCCCCAAAAATAATATCTGTGCGTCCCTATGGACGCAATGTCGGTAAATCGAAGTCCATTCTATAATCTCGGTTTTCCAAAAATCTATATTTAACTAAGTCCTTATCCTTTTAATCCACCTCATAGAGGCCTGACGTTTAATAACTCACAATGTGGTCGATTTGAACCGAGGATAACCGAAATACGGTATTGTGGGTATTGTTGTTAAAGTACACCAAAATGGATATTAAACGGAATAGTTATATTTCTTATTCAAACAAGTTTAGGCGATATTTCGTTTATTTATTTTTTTCCCTTTTTCGTCTAATTTATTTAACCGAAAACAAATTATTTGTTACAGATTTCAAATTTTTCGCCGTTGTGAATTGAATTTGATAGATTAAAGTGGTAAAGAGGTAAGCTGCATACATTTTAGGCTCAAATTAATATAATAATAATTACAGATATGGTTTTTTGTATCGTTGCGATAGCTGTCAAGGATATAAACGACATAATAACGTGAATCAAGTTTGTCTGAAACATGCAAACATGCCATGGATTTAGACTTCTGTTGACCAATAAACGAGAAACCGAAAGTCTAAATTATTTGGACTATATTTAACTCTGAATGACTGATTTACGCTTTATCGATAACATAACCTTTTGTCTGCAGCTAGAGCCTTTAGTGCTCTTAAACTTAAAATTAGACTGCAGTGCATTATTTACTGTATACTATAAAATAATTTTATTATTTATAGCATAGTTATAATGCTGCAATTTGCATGCATACAAGTGAACAGAAATTAGTGAACTGAATTGAGTTACATCCAAATCATAATCTTAATATGTTTTCACAAATTGACATTATTAATATTAAAGGGATAATAAAAACAAAGAACAACACACTTGTTTTTTAATGTTTTTTGGCCGGATTGCTTAAGCAATTCCGGTCTATAGATTGGCGATGTCCGTCTGTCTGTCTGTCTGTCCGTCAACATTTTGGTTAAAGTTTTAGGTTAGGCAAAATGGTTAAAGTTTCTGGTTAAGCAAAATCTCAGCACAAGAAAGGGTTGCAAACTTGAAACTTTGCCTGAAGGTAACCAGTAACAAGTTCTATTGATTTCTATTGTTACTTTGACCTTGACCTTAGTTTGTCGATTTTCAAGGTCAAATTGCCGACAATCCGGCCTTACTGTCTTCAGCGGTTTCTTGTTATATCAATCACTTGATAATAAAGTTCTAATTTTGACCCCCAACATTTATAAGATGACCCTCAACTTTGATGACAAGTGGGTCACAATGACCCTCAAGTTTAAAAGCTTAGGGAAAACCCTGTAAATGAATAGAGTTGAAAACATTGTGGCAATTAACAAGATAGATGGCCCATTATGATCAATACCTCCTTTTGCTGCAATTTTTTAGCTCACAAGGGCACAAAGTGCTCACGGGGAGTTTTTGTAATCGCCTTTTGTCCGTTGTTAGTCGTCAACTTTTGCCTTGTTTAAAAAACTTCAAGCTACATTTTGCATCAGATTTTCATAAAAGTTTATTATCAGAACATTCCTCTCCATCAAATCTTGGACAAGGTTGAAACTGGGCCAGAATGTTTCTCTTAATGATATCTAGGCCAAGTTCGAATATAATATTGTTAAAACTCCAGAGGCCGTGTTTTTAGCTTGACTATTCATTCACTCGAGTTTGGCTTCAACAATTATTTATTTTGGCCACTGGTTAATGGTTTCCCACAATTACAACAAATCTGTTGCAGACTAACATTTGACACGTCTGCTCAAAAAATATGTAAAACCTATAAATATAAGTGTTGTTACTGAAAGGAATTGAAAACACTGTGGCAAATGAAGATAATGAGCAATTTCTTCTTTTGTCACAATCTTTTCAAAGTTGTCTGCTGCAGAGGCGTCTGAAGGTGGGAGAGAGTTAAAAGTGCATTTTAGTTAGTTGGTTACATCATAGTTTAAGCTAATATAAGGAATGTCTTCAAAACTGCGTGCAGGTCAATGATAATCAGAACAATTACACAAAGATGTTTCAGTTCCACTGCAGACATGATAATTCAGCTTGAAAACAGCACTTTGCAATTAGAAATGTGCCTGAAATAACAGAACACTTGTGTACTTTCCTCCGCCATAGGAAAACGAAACTCGTAGTTGATTTGTTTCACTTTTGTTTATCTGTTTCACACTTATAACAAAGATACATAGTCGAAAACACCCACAAAAATATGGAAAATCTCTTTCAATGAAAGTTTAATTATTGAATAGAGTTAGAAACATTGTGGCAAATATAATAATTGCTCATTATATCTACATTTGTCACCAAGTTTTCATAAGTCTCCTGCTGCAAAGATGTCAGGAAGCTTCTGTAGGCGGGATTGTAGTGTATGAAAAGATTTTGAGACAAAAAGAAACCGTTTCTTCTGCTTATGTTTTTATGGCTTAATTGTAGTTTGAATTTCCTATTTCAAGAAGGTGGGGGCGCTACTTTTTCTAATTTAATTAACCTATTGTGTTTTTAACCCTTTCCCTCATACGGCAATTCTGCAGCAGACGACTTTGAACGTATTTTGTTTAAACATAGGTTATCCATTCAATTTCCTATGACTAAAAGTGGAAAACATTGTGGCAAAATGAGAAATTGCATGTTTTGTGCAATTTCTTCTTTTATCACTATGTTTTCATAAAGCCGTCTGCTGCAGAGGCGTCCGAAAGCGTTTATATGAGGGAAAGGGTTAAATCTGCATCCCAGTATTTCTTTGACCAATACAGGGCCCATCATAGCACTCTTGTATCCTGTTTTTGAAATCCTTGATAGACTGACTTATCCAGATTATCCCTTTTCCTCATAAAGACGCTTTCTGACTCCTCTGTATTAGACGGCCTTTTGAAAACATGGACACAAAAGTAGAAATTGATCAAGACGAGCAATTTCTCTTTTTGTCAACATGTCTTCAACTCTTATTCAATTATTGTACTTTCATTCGGAGGGAGTTTCCAAACAATTTCAGGTATAGTTTCAAAGTCGTCTGCTGCAGATTTGCTGTATATGGGAAAGGATTATATCAACCTGGCTGGCCATTTTCAAGTTGTTTGAAGCTTGAACTTTTTCTAACTTTTTTTTTCATCATGAGCAATTTTACCTTTGGCCACAATGTTTTCAAAAGTTGTATGCTGCTATTGCTTCAAAATGCGTCTACAAGTGGGAAAGATTCTTGTCCATATTTTGGTCCAGAAGTTAGTTAACCCTTTCCCGCATATAGACACTTTCTGATGCCTCTGCAGCAGACGGCTTTTTTAAAACATAGTGACAAATGGAGAAATTGCACAAAACATGCAATTTCTCCTTTTGCCACAATGTTTTCCACTTTTTGTCATAGGTTATCCATTCAATTATGGGTTATAGTGACTAGTTAGCATGACATGTCTCTTTCCTGATGATTGTCTCAAATCAATTTATTGTAGAGAAACATAACAGAAAAGCTATTATTTGATTATCAATAAGATAAGACGTGCAGAAAGATGCAGATTTACTGTCGGACTTAAACAACTGAGCTCATTGAAAAATGGGAGTTGTTCAGATTCACAAATTATTATTGGATCTACAAACCACATGTGGTCAAAAAAGAAACGCCCGGGCAGTGAGATAAATCTTATGACGGAGTACCACAACATAGGGTTTTATTGAGTAATGAGAGCGATATTTTGGTCTCCTGTTCTCTCCTTTTAACCCTTTCCCTCATACGACAATTCTGCATACGACTTTGAATATATTTTGTCAAAAAATAGAAAATCTCTAATTGAATGGATAACCTATGTCTAAAAGTGGAAAACATTGTGGCAAAAGGAGAAATTGCTCCTTTTGAGCACTTTCTTCTTTTGTCACTGTGTTCTCAAAAAGCCGTCTGCTGCATTTGCTAATGATGTTATACTGTGAGTACTTTACATTAAACAACATTTGCTAATGATGCTATACAGTACATTACATTAAACAACATTTGCCAATTATGGTATACAGTACATTACATTAAACAACATTTGCTAATTATGCTATACAGTACATTGCATTAAACAATTATGCTATACAGTACATTACATTAAACAACATTTGCCAATGATGCTATACAGTACATTACATTAAACAACATTTGCCAATGATGCTATACAGTACATTACATTAAACAACATTTGCCAATGATGCTATACAGTACATTACATTAAACAGCATTTGCTAATTATGCTATACAGTACATTACATTAAACAACATTTGCTAATTATGCTATACAGTACATTACATTAAACAACATTTGCTAATTATGCTATACAGTACATTACATTAAACAACATTTGCTAATGATGCTATACAGTACATTACATTAAACAGCATTTGCTAATTATGCTATACAGTACATTACATTAAACAACATTTGCTAATTATATTATACCGTACATTACATTAAACAATATGGCCAATGATGCTTTACAGTACATTACATTAAACAACATTTGCTAATTATGTTATACAGTACATTACATTAAACAACATTTGCTAATGATGCTATACAGTACATTACATTAAACAACATTTGCTAATGAAGCTATACAGTACATTACATTAAACAACATTTGCTAATGATGCTATACAGTACATTACATTAAACAACATTTGCCAATTATGGTATACAGTACATTACATTAAACAACATTTGCCAATTATGCTATACAGTACATTACATTAAACAACATTTGCTAATTATGTTATACAGTACATTACATTAAACAACATTTGCTAATGATGCTATACAGTACATTGCATTAAACAATGATTGCCAATTATGCTATACAGTACATTACATTAAACAACATTTGCCAAGGATGCTATACAGTACATTACATTAAACAGCATTTGCTAATTATGCTATACAGTTCATTACATTAAACAACATTTGCCAATTATGCTATACAGTACATTACATTAAACAACATGTGCTGATTATGCTCTACAGTACATTACATTAAATAACATTGGCAAATGATGCTATATAGTACATTACATTAAACAACATTTGCTAATGATGCTATACAGTACATTACATTAAACAACATTGGTGAATGATGCTATACAGTACATTACATTAAACAACATTTGCTAATTATGTTATACAGTACATTACATTAAACAACATTTGCTAATGATGCTATACGGTACATTACATTAAACAACATTTGCTAATGATGCTATACAGTACATTACATTAAACAACATTTGCTAATGATGCTATACAGTACATTACATTAAACAACATTTGCTAATGATGCTATACATTACATTACATTAAACAACATTTGCTACTTATGCTATACAGTACATTACATTAAACAACATTTGCTGATTATGCTCTGCAGTACATTACATTAAATAACATTGGTGAATGAGGCTATACAGTACATTACATTAAACAACATTGACGAATGATGCTATACAGTACATTACATTAAACAACATTTGCTAATTATGCTATACAGTACATTACATTAAACTACAATGATGAATGATGCAGTCTTGGTCTTCATTGTTCCCTACTCATTGATCAAAATGTAGCAAAATCCACTTCAAAAAGTTGAACAAAATTAATAGAAAGCACTTTGTGATGACATCAGTTGCACCTTTCCCTCATACGACAATTCTGCAGCAGATGACTTTAAACATATTTTGTCAAATAATGGAAAATCTCTATAATTGAATAGATAACCTATGACTAAAAGTGGAAAACATTGTGACAAAAGGGGTAATTGCCCGTTTTGTGCAATTTCTTCTTTTGTCACTATGTTTTCAAAAAGCCGTCTGCTGCAGAGGCGTCGGAAAGCGTCTATATGAGGGAAAGGGTTAAGAGAGATATTGGTAAACTGTCGGCTCCTTTTATGGGACCCATTAACTCTTTCCCACATATAACAATTCTGCGGTAGACAACTTTAAAAACACCTTGGCAAAAACACAGGAAAGGTCAATAAATGTAGGTATAATTACTGAAAAGAGTTGTCAAACATTGTGGCAAAAGAAGAAATTTCTTGTTTTGCGCAATTCCTACTGTTGTCACAATGTTTTCAAAAATTGCCTGAGGCGTTCAAGAAAGCGTCTATATAATTATGGGATAGGGTTTTACGAAAGATTTTTTAAAAGTATTTATACAAGTCACAGTTAATTGATAAATATATCAATATATCAACCCACACAATGAACTCTTTTCCATGTACATCAAATCTGCAGCAGACTGCTTTCAAAACATTCTTGCAAAAGTGGAATTTCTCTACACATACAGAGGAAAGTATATCATAATTGGATAGAGTTGAAACAATTGTGGCAATAGAAGAAATTGCTAATGCATCATCAATTTCTTCATTTACCACAATGTCTCTGTGTGTCTGTCTGCTTCAGATGTGTTTGTTAGAGGAAAGGGGTTAACCCTTTCCCTCATATAGACGCTTTCTGACGCCTCTGCAGCAGACAGCTTTTTGAAAACATAGTGACAAAAGAAGAAATTGCACAAAACGTGCAATTTCTCCTTTTGCCACAATGTTTTCCACTTTTTGTCATACTGGTTATCCATTCAATTATGGAGATTTTCTATGTTTTGACAAAATACGTTCAAAGTCGTCTGCTGCAGAATTGCTGTATGAGGGAAAATATTTTCAAAGTTGTCTTCTACAGATGTGTTTTATGAGTTTTATGAGGGAAAGAGTTCACCAATAACTCGGATATTCTGACTGTTTCATCAGTTTGTTTGAAATCTGTTTTATATCAGTTAGTTTTAAAGAGGGCTTACACCCAAAGATGTTTGACAATTATTTCTGTGTGTTTCTATTTCATCATGATAAAGTACTACTCTGCCATCTGAGTGTTATAATCTTGGTGATATCTCTTTTAACCAGGTTATTCACCTGCAGTTCCAGCCTCGTCACTTAAAAACCAGACCCCGAGTATAGATTTAGTCACTTGTAAATGGTATATTAGATCGGGTACAAGCATTGTCATGTGATAAAACATTGTAAAAACAGACGAAATTGAGGGTTATAGAAATTAAGATGTCTTCGTGCAAAAAGCTAGATGTGAATATATGCTGTTGTTGCAAATGTTAAGTTTTTTCACACAGAAAATGATATTTCAGCCTATTACTGATGTAACACTTTTCCACTTCCAGAAGCATTTTGAGGCGTCTGCAGCAGACAAAATTTAATAATATTTGTGTAAGTTTATGGAGAAATAGCTCTTAATGAGCCAGTTATCCTTTGGTTACAATGGTGTCAAGTATACGAATGTATTTAATAATATTACTTTCATTGAAAGAGAAATTCCATATTTTAGACCAGGTGGTTGTCTGGAAAAAGGTTATTAAGACTTTCCCCTATACGACAATTCTGCAGCAGACGACTTTGGACATATTTTGTCATAAAATAAAAAATCTCTATAATTGAATGGATGACCTATGACTATAAAAGTGGAAAACATTGTGGCCAAAGGAGAAATTGCTCGTTTTGAGCAATTTCTTCTAATTTGTCACTATGTTTTCAAAAAGCCGTCTGCTGCAGAGGTGTCAAAAAGCGTCTATATGATGGAAAGGGTTAAGACTGAAATAAAGAAAGGAAAATTTAAATAAATAATATGACATGAAATGAATGACAATAATTACGTTCAAATTGTGTACACTGCATAGACGGTCAACAATCCAGTATGCTTGCATGACCATATTGCAAAGAATAAAGTGGAATTTGCATCTTCGATGGTCCCCAGCTCACAATTTTTTTTTAATGGTCTGTTTTTTTGTGTGGCGCAACCTGAATTATGATTTCTCTTTAATCTCAAAGGGTGGCGGCTTCAGAGGTATGGAAAGAGAATTGGTCGCTCCATAATCCATGTATTACATTAGGGAGATGAAGATATCATAATAAATATTGCCGGTATGCCAAAAAACAAAATGTCAGGTTGCAGGATAATGGTGTAAATATTGATATGAAAGGGGAAAAAAACATAAAAGGTGGGGGACCTGCAATGAGGCATCTACAAAACATGCGAACCCTTTCCCATACCCAAATCGGCAGCATATGACTTTGAAAACATAAAAAAACAGGCAAAAACATGGACAATCTCCAGAGATGAAAATTTGATCATTGAAAAGAATTAAAAACATCAAGGCAAAAGGTTTTCCAATCCAAAATTGACTCCTATGTAATGTACCAAAATGTTTATTTTGTAACTGTATATGAATAAAAAAAATATTGTTTAAACCAAGGCAAAAGGAGAAATTGCTTATCATGAGCAATATCTTCTTTTGCTGCAACGTTTTCATAAGTCATCTGCTGCAGATGGGTCAACATGTTGGAGAGGGTTACATCTAATGGTAATTCACCTTGCATTGATTAGTTCATTTAGATTTAACCCTTTCCCTCATACAGTAATTCTGCAGCAGACTACTTTGAACACATTTTGTCAAAAAAATAGAAAATCTCTATAATTGAATGGATAACCTATTTCGGAAAGGGTGAACAAATTATCAAATAGCATTGAGTATATAGGTAGCTGCAAATTAATGGATTTAGTGAAAATCGTTGCTTTGCACCAATTCCACACCTTACGGAACAGGATTAATGTATATACACAGATTACAATGCGATTCTGAGCGATGCTACGACACAACCAGCCTTATTGCAATTGCGACAGAATTGATGCAGACATTCGTAAATACATTTTTTGTAAGAGAGCAATTTTTGAAAATATCTGGAAATGAATACAAAATAACTGTAGAACAGAGTTGCAGATGTGTGTCAACAAATTTGCTCGGCAAATTTTCCACTTGCGACAATGCTTTCAGCAGTCCTCTGCTGAACATTTGTCAAACTGCATCAACATGGAGGAAAAGGTTAAAAAGGGGTTTGTCATAATTGATCTATATTGTACATGTACATGTTTTTCTAAAAGAAAAGAAATGGGATCTAAATAAAGAGTGCATTGATTCATAAAGCAATGGAGGACCAATTGAATTTGACCCTAGGGGTAAAGACAAATGGCATGCTGCGTTATTGTCTAATGGCATGCAATTTTATTTTGGCACTGATATTAGCCAGTTATCTAATATTCTTGTTTAGACTCGGAGTGATAGAGTTCTAGATAAACAGGACTGAAGAGCTCTGTCCCTCCTAACCCTTTCCCTCATACGACAATTCTGCAGCCGACGACTTTGAACATATTTTGTCAAAGAATAGAAAATCTCTCTAATTGAATGGATTATTAACCTATGTCTAAAAGTGGAAAACATTGTCATTTTGAGCAATTTCTTCTTTTGTCACTGTTTACAAAAAGCTGTCTGCTGCAGAGGCGTCAGAAAGCGTCGAATAGGTTATCCATTCAACTCTTCAGATTTTTCTATTTTTTGACAATGATTATGTTCAAAGTCGTCTGCTGCAGAATTGTTGTATGCTGGAATGGGTTAATCAGATATTGAATAAAAGCAGACTACAAAAGAGTGCAATGTCCGCTAAACATTGAAAGCAATTTCCTGCTCTAGAAAACTTATAACATAGATTGATTAAACGTTGCTTTGTTGTTTAAGCATAAAAAATCATCAATATTCTGTCAATGACAGTAAAACAAGAAAAAAACAGAATCATTATCATGATTGTATGTTGAAGTTCAAAAGTTTAACCCTTCCCCTCATACGCCAATTCTGCAGCAGACGACTTTGAACGAATTTTGTCAAAACATAGAAAATCTCCATAATTGAATGGATCATTCCTATGACAAAAAGTGGAAAACATTGTGGCAAAAGCAGAAATTGCACGTTTTGTGCAATTTCTTCTTTTGTCACTATGCTTTCAAAAATCCGTCTGCTACAGAGGCGTCAGAAAGCATCTATATGAGGGAAAGGGTTAAAGAATTATATATAGGAAGGGAATTGTTGCAATTAGGCAAATGATGTGTTGACCACATCACAGGATACCGACCCTCCGGAAATGTGACAAGCGAAGATCTAAATCAGCTGTGCCTTGGCGTGCTGTCTGGTTATGATCTTTCCTGTGTGTAAATGGCCTTTACTGATAATCTATTTCTCTAACAGTGTCCACATCTTGCAGTTTCATTTGCACTCCTGATATAATTTACCAGATATTTGCAGTTAAATATTTGCTACTAATTTACTATCATCACTCAGGTGATCGATTTAGGGCCATCTTGGCCCTCTTGTTTCTTTGCCCAGCCATTTTCTCACTCATTATCCAACTTTTGCAGTTGACAAACCCTGTGGTACAAGGTTGAAATAGTAAAGTAATTCTCTCATCAAATGTTCATATACTTTTATATAATATCTGAATATTGGAGAATATATATTTCATTCCATTCCAAAGATTGGTTATATTTTGACACTTGCCCCAAGAGAGATGTTGGGAAACGAAATGACTTCATTTGACAACAAGTAATCTTTCACATAATCCATTACCTCATTCCCGTCATTAAAGTGAATTTATGTTGCATATCTAAACCCTTTTCCAAATGCCACAAATCTGCAGTAGATGCCTTTGAAAACTTGTTGGCAAAAATGAGGAAATTCTCTAAAAATGAAAGTATCAATTTCGAGTTGAAAACATTGTAGCAAATAAAGAAATGGCTCACTTATGAGCAATTTATCCTTTTGTCACAATGTTTTCAAAAGACGTCTGCTGCAGAGGCATCAGAAAAAGTCTGTATGTGGGAGACATCATGCAGACTATATAGCTGCTCTTTATTTTCTTAACGCTTTCCCACATACAATAAATCTGCAGTATACTTTGAAAACATTCATGAAAAATCTCCACAAATATGAGTTTTATTTTTTCAATAGAACTGAAAACATTTTGAAGAAAGGTGAAATTTCTTGTTCTGAGCAATTTCTCTTTTTGTCATAATGTTTTCAAAAGTCTTCTGCAGAGACATCAGAAAGCGTCTTAATATGTGGGAAAGCGTTAACCCTTTCCCTCATACGACAATTCTGCAGCAGACGACATTGAACGTATTTTGTCAAAACATAGAACATCTCCATAATTGAATGGATAACCTATGACAAAAGTGGAAAACATTGTGGCAAAAGGAGAAATTGCACGTTTTGTGCAATTTCTTCTTTTGTCACTATGTTTTCTAAAAGCCGTCTGCTGCAGAGGCGTCAGAAAGCGTCTATATGTGGGAAAGCGTTAAGATCCATAGACAGTGCCGTTATTGCGCAAAGATTCAACCAGCAGCCATGCATCAAAGACTTCAATTTCTTAAATATAGCCATGCCACATAAAAATCAAACCTTCAGGACTTTACACCCACAGTAGCTCAAGATCAACCTGCATCTTTTCTCCTTCTGATTGAGATCTAACTTGTTACCATCTTGTCAATGCAATCATTGCATCCTCCTGTGGAATTAAGACTGGTGCAGAGGTAGAGCGTCTGCCTCTCGTATCAAAGGTCAATCTGGTTCGAGTCCGATGATGAGCGGGTCCTGATTTTGGGATTTTTCCACACAAACGGCGCGAGTACTTGTTAAGTCTCCAGGAAGCAGACATAGATCGTGATTAATTTAAGCTGAAAGCTTGCTTGTAATCGATGTAAAATAAATAATGTTTAAATTAACAACGGCCTGAGAATGTTTATGTCTACGAAAAAACAACTAAATAAGTAGAAAATCAATCATTATAATTGGCATTAATTTAAAATGCTCCAAAGGTCTTTTTTGATGTCTCACATCATTATCACTTTTTGTGATATAAAGTGGAAAACATGACAAAAGGAGAAATTGCTTGTTTTCAGCAGTCAAAAACATAGGAGGAGTTAATTGCGCTCACAAGCAATGGACGGACGGACGGACAGACGGAGAAGATGACGCCAATATACGACCGCCTCTGGCGTCGTATAAAAATATAAATTCTCTATAATTGAATGGATAACCTATGACTAAATTGGAAAACCAAAGGTCTTTTTTGATGTCTCACATCATTATCACTTTTTGTGACGTACCTCAAGTAATTAACCCTTTCTCTCATACAACAATTCTGCAGCAGAAGACTTTGAACATATTTTGTCAAAATTTAGGAAATCTCTATAATTGAATGGATAATTCCTATGACTAAAAGTGGAAAACATTATGACAAAAGGAGAAATTGCTTGTTTTCAGCAGTCAAAAACATAGGAGGAGTTAATTGCGTTCACAAGCAATGGACGGACGGACGGACAGACGGAGAAGTTGACGCCAATATACGACCGCCTCCGGCGTCGTATAAAAATATAAATTCTCTATAATTGAATGGATAACCTATGACTAAAAGTGGAAAACATTGTGGCAAAAGGAGAAATTGCTTTTTTTGAGGTATTTTTTCTTTTGTCACTGTTTTTAAAAAGCCCTCTGCTGCAGAGGCGTCGGAAAGCGTCTATATGAGGGAAAGGGTTAAACCTGAACAAAAGGGCATTTCATTGTTACAGAAGACCCCTTTATCACATGACTTGGATCGCCTGGATTCTAAGATTGACTTTGTAAATGAGTTTTACCCCACCTAGGCGGCACTGATAATAGCGAGACTGTTTACAGCACCCTAACTTGATACTGATAATGCTGATACCGGTACTTGAGTTTTTTGTTGTTGTTTTTCTGGAGGAATTTTTCAACAATTACAAACAACTCTTTCAATGAATAGATTGGCATAACCCTTTCCCACATGCAGATTTCTTACTAAAATATTGTGGCAAAAGGGAAAAAATACTTATAAGCAATTCATCATTTTGTAAAAATGAAAAATGTTTTCAAATATTTACATTTATCATAGTAATTTCAGTAATTTCATAGTAATTTTTCCCCAGATTTTTTCTGCAGAATTATTGTACGCGGGAAAATATAAATAACGGCCTTTCTTCACTTTTTGCATGATGCCAAATTAACCCTTTCTCACATACATATGCCTCCTGACAGCTATACTGCAGACAGCTTTTGAAAACATTGTAGCAAAAGGAGAAATTGTTCATAATAAGCAATTTTCTCTTTTTCTACAATGTTTTTGACTAGTTATAATTAAAAAAAAACTCCTATTTTGCCATGATGTTTTCAAAGTTGTCTGCTACAAATTTGTTGTATGTGGGAAAGGGTAAGTAAGGTAGAAGACATAATCTGAATATCATCAGATTAATCAAATCTTTTCAGCAGTAATATGTTTTTAAATGCTGGCCTCATGCAAGCTGAAGACTTCCAATACCTTTTAACAGACGTCAACTTTGAAATATGTGTAGTGAAAAAGAGAAAACTGCTTTTTGACAATATATATGCAAACAATTTCTCCTCAGTTAAAAATTACCAAATTATTAGTCGCCGGGCAGAAGCCCGCGACTTCTATTTTTAATAGCTTTTCTGAAATCACATGGGAGGGCGGCTTATTATTAGAAAGAAACAAATCTAGATGATTTGAACATATTACAATTGTGGTTGTTTACGAACACTAATAAATGACACATCTACAATGAAATAAATATTCCGATTTTTTAATGTTTGCAGTTTTTTTTTATTTCACTCGCATTTAAGTTTTTTGTCTTATTTACGAAGACAAAAGTGGTCCCTTCAAGACGTGAACCAACACCCCCTAATGCAGACTCTTATGTGTCATCATTGAGGTCAATTTCGGATTCTCCTTTTAATAGCAATTTTAACTTACTAAATGTTGTTTTCATGTTCAAAGAGATGTCTTGATTTGTGTAGAATTCATTTAATAATGTTAATCCATGAATATCTAAAGTAGGAACTGTTTCTAAGCTAAATATAGACCCTATTCTGTTGTGTAGTTTCGTGACCTTTAAAATCAATTTTCGCGCATGCGCATTTCGATATGAAAAAGCGAGTGATATTATTTTATTTTAGACAAGTACAAGACGAATGTTTGACGCAAAGCGTCAAAGAGAAGCCGCAATATTTCGTTGTACATGTAGAAATAAGAAAAAAAGAACATTTGTAAATTCACAAACAATAGAACAATTTAAACTGTAGACGGTAATGCTGATATATTTCTCCTTTTGAAGACTTTTGTTTACTTCAAATTACCTCCCTTTAAAGCAATACCAGGATATTTACCTTGTGATTCGAATAAGATTGACAAACATTGAAATTATATGAATGAATACTATTATTTAAATAAGTAACAACAGCAAAATTAAATTTAAGCCAAGATAAATGTGTACACATTTCGTTAATTTTGTATAGATACCCTAATGTATAGGTATGAATATAACATTTATAAGCAAATGTTTTCATTTCAACGTTCCTAATGTTTGAATAGACTAAGAAAAGTCAAGAATACATAAATAAATCAATGCAGTCTTTTCCGGCGACATTGATGCCTTGCATCAACTTTCTCTTGTACATCATCAGATAAAGCATGGATGCAATATACTGGTAAGACTGAAATCATTGTTGAATTTAACCCTTTCCCTCATATAGACGCTTTCTGACGCCTCTGCAGCAGACGGCTATTTGAAAACATAGTGACAAAAGAAGAAATTGCTCAAAACGATCAATTTCTCCTTTTGCCACAATGTTTTCCACTTTTAGTCATAGGTTATCCATTCAATTATAGAGATTTTCTATTTGTTGACAAAATTTGTTCAAAGTCGTCTGCTGCAGAGTTGTTGTATGAGAGAAAGGGTTTAGATTGGAATCATTGTTGAATTTAAGGTTGAGTGTTTGAACAAGGGTAAAAGAATTGATGCATATGTTCCATAGGGGGGGATTAGATAAAATAGATGGATCTTTTTAGTAATGGGTTTTATTTGAATTCTTTATGTTTATTACCTGATTACTGATGAACCTGTTCTTAGAGGTGAGTTGTAAGGTCAGAGAAAGGTTAACCCTTTCCCTCATACGACAATTCTGCAGCAGACGACTTTGAACGTATTTTGTTAAAACATAGAAAATCTCCATAATTGATTGGATAACCTATGACAAAAAGTGGAAAACATTGTGGCAAAAGGAGAAATTGCTCGTTCTGAGCAATTTCTTCTTTTGACACTTGGTTTTCAAAAAGCTGTCTGCTGCAGAGGCGTCAGAAAGCGTCTATATGAGGGAAAGGGTTAAGCCCCTCCCCATATACAACAGATACCCATTAGATGACTTAATGCAGAGGTATCAGAAAGCATCTACTATGTATATGAGGGAAGGGTTACGACAGTTTTATGACTGAAGGGCTAATTAACTAGATAATTTCCAAGTAAAAAAAATCCAAAATCTCTGTAAATGAACATTTATTTTACTGAAAAAAATTGAAAACATTCTAGCAAAATATAGAAATTGCTCATTTTGAGCTACAGTTTATTAAAATGTTGTCTGCTACATATGCGTCAAATTGTGTTCATATGTAGAAATTGCTTGTTTTGAGCAACTTTTTCTTTTGGTACTATGTTTTCAAAAAGCCGTCTGATGCAGAGCCGTCAGAAAGTGTCTATATGAGGGTAAGGGTTAAATGTAAGTGCTACTACATTTCTCTCTTAAATAAGTATATAAAATGACCATAAATCAGGAATGTGTTTGTAGTATATATCCATTTGTTTAGCATTTCTCCTGTTTTTAATTTGTATCTGTGTTCAATTTCATTGGAATAAGATTACATCGTGTTGGTCTCTGGCATTGTGTTTGTTTACTTGAGTTTTAACCCAAACCATTGCAATTTTAACTAGTTTTCCACTGTGTTGTTTATTAAACAGTTGAATTTGTGGCAGAGACTGTTGTAGATCAGAATTTATTATACCCCCTTCGAAGAAGAGGGGGGTATATAGGAGTCACTGTGTCGGGCTGGCTGTCGGTCTGTCTGTCGGATGGCCGGAAGTCATATTTTGTCCGGCCTTTTTCTTACAAACCACTGGGTGGAATTCAATAAAAAATTTACATGAAGCTTCTGTACCAAGAGGAGATGTACAGATTCTAAAGGGCTTACAAAATTTTGCATGTTATTAGCTTGACTTTTGAAAAAACGAGAGCTATTGTCATGACCCTGGCGTGGTCGTCCGGTTAAGGTTTTTTGTTTAGCTCATTTTTTAGCTCGACTATTCGAAGAATATGAGAGCTATACTACTCACCCTGGCGTCGGCGTCGGCGTCGGTGTCCACGTCACACTTTGGTTAAGGTTTTGCATGCAAGTTCTTAAATACTACATGTATTGCATTGAAACTTTCTACAACCCTACCAAACTATCACACCAATGTAGATTATCAAGTTAGATAACTCTATCCTGCATTTTATGCAAGTTATGGCCCTTTTTTACTTAGAAATTCTGGTTAAAGTTTTGCGTGCAACTAAAGTAAGAGTCCATATCTCAGTATTTAATTGATGCATTGCATTGAAACTTTATACAGCACTACCCAACTATCACACCTATGTAGATTATCAAGTTAGATAACTCTATCCTGCATTTTATGCAAGTTATGGCCCTTTTTTTACTTAGAAATTCTGGTTAAAGTTTTGCGTGCAACTAAATTAAGAGTCCATATCTCAGTATTTACTTGATGCATTGCATTGAAACTTTCTACAACCCTACCCAACTATCACACCTGTGTAGATTATCATCTAAGATAACTCTATCCTGCATTTTATGCAAGTTATGGCCCTTTTTTTACTTAGAAATTCTGGTTAAAGTTTTGCATGCAACTAAATTAAGAGTCCATATCTCAGTATATACTTGATGCATTGCATTGAACCTTTATACAACCCTACCCAACTATTACACCTATGTAGATTAACAAGTTAGATAACTCTATCCTGCATTTTAGGCAAGTTATGGCACTTTTTTTTACTTAGAAATTCTGGTTAAAGTTTTGCGTGCTACTAAATTAAGAGTCCATATCTCAGTATTTACTTGCTGCATTGCATTGAAACTTTCTACAACCCTACCCAACTATTACACCTGTGTAGATTATCAAGTATGATAGCTCTATTCTGCATTTTATGCAAGTTATGGCCCTTTTTTTACTTAGAAATACTGGTTAAAGTTTTGCGTGCAACTAAATTAAGAGTCCACGTCTCAGTATATACTTGATGCATTGCATTGAACCTTTATACAACCCTACCCAACTATCACACCTATGTAGATTATCAAGTATGATAACTCTATCCTGCATTTTATGCAAGTTATGGCCTTTTTGGACTTATAAATTCTGGTTAAAGTTTTGCATGCAACTACATAAAGAGACCATCTCTTAGTAACTACTTGATGCATTGCATTGAAACGTTATACAGCCCTTACCAACCAGCATTTTATGCAAGTTATGGACCTTTTTGGACTTAGAAATTCTGGTTAAAGTTTTGCAACTACATTTAGAGTGTAATCTCAGTAACAACTTGAACAATTGTATTGAAACTTTATACAACCTTTCCCAATTGTACAACTATAAACACAACCAATTAAGATAACTCTATCCTGTATATGGTGCAAATTGTTGCCCTTTTTTTACTTAGAAATTATGGTTAAAGGTTTGCGTGCAACTACATTAAGAGTCCATATCTTAGTAACTACTTGATGCATTCCATTGAAAGGTTATACAACCCTATCTAACCATCAAACCTATGAAAATAATCATGTTAAATAACACTATCCTGCATATAATGCAAATTATCACCCACTAAGAAATTGTGGTTAATGTTTTGCATGCAACTACATTAGAGTCCATTATCTCGGTAACTTAAATAAGCGGTGGAATAGTCGAGCGCGCTGTCCTCCGACAGCTCTTGTTTTTTTTCTCCCTATCAGTCGAGCGTCTGTGCCGTACACGGGGCTCTTGTTTTACAGAGTTATGGCCCTTTTACTTATTAAGTTATGGTGTAGGTCAAGGTGCTGTTTAGGGGGTATTTATCATCTTCAGTGATAGTTCTAGTTAGAATAAAAATAACATGATAAGAATGGGATATGAGGCAACATCAATCATTTGTTCAGTTTCCGCTCACAGAAGTCAGGGTGGAGTGCTCTTGGGCAAAGCACATCTTCCAGGCTATTGTACTGGTTTGACTACACTGAAATCATGAATGAAATAAACTAAAACAAATTTAACATTAACTAGACTCAGTGTACAGAAAATTATCCCTTTCCCTCATATAGACGCTTTCTGACGCCTCTGCAGCAGACGGCATTTTGAGAACATACTGACAAAAGAAGAAATTGCTCAAAACGAGCAATTTCTCCTTTTGCCACAATGTTTTCCACTTTTAGTCATAGGTTATCCATTCAATTATAGAGATTTTCTATTTGTTGACAAAATATGTTCAAAGACGTCTGCTGCAGAAATGTTATATGAGGGAAAGGGTTATACCAATAATTCTTATAGCATGGTTATTTGCTTGCAACCACCTGGTCCATGGAACATGGTCAACCTTTTGTTTGAGATGAATACTATTCAGGCGTTATTAGCCTGTCACTGCAAAAAGGTACAAGTTGGCATTTGCCAACATTGTAGGTTCGTTCAGCATGTACATCTGCGGTCTCATCAGAACCTACACAAGTTGACAGAATCGTTTAACCCTTTCCCTCATACGACAATTCTGCTGCAGACGACTTTCAACATATTTTGTCAAAAATTAGAAAATCTCTATAATTGAATTGATAACATGACTAAAAGTGGAAAACATTGTGGCAAATGGAGAAATTGCTTGTTTTGAGCTATTTCTTCTTTTGTCACTATGTTTTCAAAAAGCCTTCTGCTGCAGAAGCGTCAGAAAGCGTCTATATGAGGGAAAGGGTTAACAAACTTGTGTAAGTAATTTGTAAACAGTGTATATCTTGGTCAGACTGTGTGGATATGCATCTACACTGTTCACAAAAGCCAATATGTACCTTTTCACAAGAATGGGCTCAAATATATATCCTTATTCACACATGCAGTAAATATTGTACCAAATAGGAAACTGCATAAGTTCATATTAATAATATATCTATAGGTGCTACCTATTTACGAAAAAAAAAAACGCAAGATAATTATAAACAAAAATTAAAGAGCATACTTTGGCCATAAAAAAGGATTTATAAGTAATTGACTAGACAATAATAATGTAAATGTCATGTTTCTTGCATTATTAAAACATATTTGGAATTCGTATTGATGTTGTCTATTATTTGAACAGAAAATTATAATGAACGAGGTTAAAACATGAGGGCCAAGATGATCCTTAATCGATCACCTGCATTATGGCAAAGAAGCAAATAGATCAGCCCTTTTCTGATGCCACCTGGCGACTGCCTTTTTCAACCAGTCAATATGACTGGAACAAATTATGTAAGGGGTCACATTTCTGCTAAACCCTTTCCCTATTAGAGACGGTTTCTGAGGCCTATGCAACAGACGATTTAGGAAAAGATTGTCGCCACAAGAACAATTGCTTCTTATGAGAAAGTTATCCTTTTGCCACAATGTTTGATAAATAATTATACTTTGAATGAGTGAGTCAATAGCTCATGTATAGGAATTTGGGGTCTTTCATGTTGATACCACTTTTTTGCGGGAAACGACGTCGCTCCATTGACGTTACGCCAAGATGAAGTGTAACGGAAATGACGTCACGTCCTTCTTTGGCTACGATACAGTCAAAATTTAGTTTCGGGCGTAGAAGGCTAATGCTGTCGTTTTTTTGACGAACGGGAAAACATATTTCTTACAGATTTCCATTTATTTTTAACTTTTCGTACAAATGTTAATTGCCACATAACACAGCACTTAAATGATCTTAAATATTGATTTAAAAAAAAATGATTAAAAAGACGACAATAATTTTCAATCCGTGTTTTTCTGCTCATTTTATACATACCCAAAATACCGATTTAAAAAAAAAAAAAAAAAAAGCCGACAATAATTTTCAATCTGTGTTTTACGTCTGCTTTTTATACATATCCAAAATGGCGGCCCCCATGGATTTTTCCAGTTTCATTTCAGAAAGCTTCATGGGTTATTGAAAAAAAAAAAAAAAAAAAAATCTCACACCCGTTAACTAATATGAAAAAGGCAAAGCCTCATCACGAGCACAGCGTCTATAATGGGTCTAACCTGTAGGTATGTGACTACCATGATAAAGGAATCTGTTTCAAGCTGTCAGAACTGAGACCACTGTTGTACACTATTCCTACTTTATCTCTTGGTGCAAAGTCAAATCTTCAACAATTTTAACATTCAATTCACCACATGAACATAATCAATATAGAAAGGTAAAAAAAAAAAAAGAGTGAAAACAAGTTTTTCATTCAATTAGGCTTAGTGACATAGTTTCTGGGTTAAAAGCAATGTTCAAAACATCTATTCTGCCAAAGTTTCAACATGCTAACATTAAAAGAACAGCTGTCAGAGTGTTAACAAGATTTTCCTTTAATTTGGTCTAGTGACCTTATGTTTGACCCGACTTGACCAATATTTGAACTTGGTCTAGATATCAATAATCATCAGGCGAACATTCTGACAAAGTTTCAAGATGCTGAATCAAACCTTGAGGTCAAGCTGTTTACAAGATTTTTTCTTAAATGTTTTTCTTTGGACCTCATTGTTGTTTTTATCCAACATGACCTATATTTTAGTCTAGATTACACAAAAACACCAATTCTGACAAAATTTCAACATGTTAAAATAAAAAATGCAGCATTCAAAATGTCTTGAGTGTTAACAAAATGTTACTTCATTTTGGTCTAGTGACCTAGTTTTTGACCCACCATGACCCTTATTCTTACTAGGTCTAGATATTGTCAAGACAAACATTCTGACAAAGCCTCAAGCTGCTCAAAGCAAAGTGTGGTTTCTAGACTAACAAGATTTTCCTTCAATTTGGTGGAGTGACTTAGTTTATGACCCAACAAGACCTAGTTTATGACCGAATATATTTAAACTTAGCCTAGATATCATCAAAACAGTTATTCTGAAAACATTTCAACATGCTTAAGTTTAAAATAAGGCATCCTGAGTGTTTTCAATATGTTCCTTCAAATTGACATTGAAACCTAGTTTTTCACCTCACAGGACCCAGTCTATAACTTGGCCAAGATTTGATGGAGATGATTTTCTGATAAACTTTCATTCATATTGAATGTTGTAAAATGTTGCCTGTAGATTGTTCACAAGGCAATTGTTGATGGCGTGTGACCGAAGGAAATCAGACAAAACCTGATCATAAAAAACACAAACTGTGCAATAAAAAAACAGGACTTCCTTTATATACTACATTTAATTAGATAAAACAAGCTTGATATGATTTTGATAAACTTACCCATTAATAAAGATTACCTTGTATGAATCCATTAGTAATATATGTAATCAGCTGAAGTTCCTCTCCTGTCCTCATCATAACAGCTGTAATTCCATCAGTAAATCGGTTTCTCTCAATATATTCCCTTGTTTGATGTTGATGCAGGAAGTTACATCCCACAGTCAAAGATGCATGCAATTTTCATTGTTTTGACATGCACCAATGACCAACGGGTATATCACTAACTGCCTATATGAACTTCCTCTCCCATTATCGCCATAACAGCTGTGATTCCATGATTGTACAGGTTGATCTCAATCCATTTACTGTTTTAATGTGTATGCAGGAAAGAATATTACCCCACAGTCAAAGATGCATGATATTTTCATTGTATAGACAGGTACCAATGACCAAGGGGTATATCACTAACTGCTTATATGAATTTCCTCTCCAGTGATCACCATCAGAACTGTTATTCCATGATTGTATGGGATGTTCTAAATCTATTCTGTTTTAAAATAAAACTTGATGCAGAATATGATTGACTGCTGTTATAATAAATAACATCAGACAATAACTGCAAATAAAAGTGGCTTTATATGAAATAGAACGATAAATTAAAGAATGAGATTACAAACACTATTTATACCTTTTTCGTTTTAAATAGCCAAAATTGAAAACAATATACATGTATATTAGTTATGTCAAAAAGCAAAGCTTTGGGTTCTGTAACCAGTTTTGTTTAGACCAGTTTGTACCTCTGTGCAGTCTTATCTGGATTATTCCTTTAAACCAGTGCCTTTAAACTTATCTTTTTTACATCAATTGTGAAACAAGCTTTAATCTTATATTAATCACGCTCAATTTTCTGGAGATACAACCAGTTCTCGCCCAATTTGTGTGGAAAATCCCAATCTTCAATGAATTCTGATTCAGATATTTGGGGCATTTTTTTAAGAATTAGGTAGACTTTGAGGATTCCGGTGTATTTTGGTATTTTTATGCATTTTTCATATTTGAGTATATTTGGGCAAAGATGCTTCTTTAATCTTTTGAAAAGGGGCCAATTCCCCACTTGTGTTCAGAAAAAGTAGCCATTGAGGGGTTTATACAGATATTATTGACAATCAAAGATAAATCAACATTTTAATTGACATATGATTATTATAATTACTGATGATACAGATGTAATTTACATTTGTGTTTATCTTATGAAGATGACACTTGACCTTACAGCATATATGATGTTTGAAAGCATTGTGAAAAAAGGTCAAATTGTTGACAATATGCAAAATATACTTCTCACAATGCTTTTGAATTAAAATCAATTGTGCATTTTCCAATTCTTAAGATTTAACTGTTTTGCAAGATGTTTTTATACTTACTTGAATGATGTTTAGCTGCAGGGTGGATTCTTTTAAAGAATCACAGTGGTCCTGACGGCTTCCAGAATTCTTGACCCCAATTTCCTAAGAATAGTTGACCCCAATTTAGACCCCAGTTTATATAGGTGTGAATGGATGTTGGTTCTTTTGTTGAATAATCACTACATTTAGATAATGATTAATGTAATAATGATGTATGTTTTAACATTGTTATAAATTATCCTATATCATGGTTTTCAAAGTATTCTTAAGATTTGAAGTATTGTTTTGATAGAGGACAGAGTTCCTCCTTTTCTCACAATCTTCCTTATTCATTAATATAACTATACCTTAGCCAGAAGTCAACCTGTCATGTACATATTCTCCTTTTCTCACCATATGTTTTCAAAGTCTTCTGCAGCAGATTAACTAGTTAGAACACATTAAGTCATCTAAATAATCAATCAACAGGTGAGTAAGTATCAATAATCAGTCTTTTGTTTATGACACCTGTTAAACCATCCATTCACACCTATATAAACCGATAATGGGGTCGAGAATTCTGGCTACCGTCCTGACATGTAATGTGCCAAGTTAAGATTCATTTTTGACTATCACATCCTTTTATCAATTGTAATTTTTTTAAAATTGTGTTCAGAACACACAGCACAAGGCATGCCTATATAAATCCGTCTCGGCCACGGATATGTGTCTCCAGTCAAGTCTTTTAGAAAACTTGTTCAAACTTCCTTTTTTGGACACCTGATATGTCTCTTGAATACACTGGGGACGTTTCCTCATGGGTTCTTTTAGTCTAAAAAGCTGTTAGTTTTAACTGATTAGCCATTAGTCTTAAATATTCCTTCCACATTGCAAATGTGTTCACCACTAAAAAATTCAGTGGATGCCATGCAGTAGACACGTAAGATATTACGTCATTAAATCGTCATTAAATGTGTAAACAATCTGCACTCGAGAACTTCGAAGAACACTTCTAAAAATATATTTACTTTCTTATGTGCTATTTTTGTGATATTTATGCATATGGACTTAGGGTCATATTTCTTTCTTACATCATACAGTAAGCGTGGGAGTTCCGGATCACTTACGAAACAAATAGTGATAGCTAGAATAAAGGAATTGAGAATTTAAAAGAAAATTTTGCAGTTTAATGGCAAAATATCCCGCCTTTCATCTTATTTTTGTTGTCTGTCACACACATGACCATTGTTTTGGTGTATTTGGGCAGAGACATAAATACATGTCTCTGATTTGGGTCACAGGGTGTATGTTCAACCAATTTTTGCATCGATCTTTGACCGTCAAAGGAGTTTTGTCAGAAGGACTGACGACTTTAGCAGGTCTGCGAAGCATTTTCATTGATCTAGTGAAACAAATTTACCACGAAGAGCATCTTAGATCAGACAAGGAACATCCGTCAATGAATGCAAAACATTCAGATTTACAATACAGCTAGATCTTATATCTTTACCTACAAGAACGCCAACATGATATTGTCTGTGTTAATATATATGTTACGAAAACGAGAAAGATAAAAATTCTTACCTAAAGCGAAGAGACTCGTAGCCGATAGGTTCTGGTTATCAGCCTTTACTGTAAACAAAAAAGTTATTGCCGTTATCTGGGGAACCAGCTTGATTTGGACGGATGTGACGTCGGCCGGATATGAATAAATGTCGGCCATGGTTCCCTGCTTTGTTCTATGTAATTTCATTTGGATTTGATGAGCTGGGCCGTAGTATCTGTGCACCCAATTTTTTTCCATACTGAATATAGAAAATTTCCCCTTATTAAGGTTAAACCTCATAACGAGCTGTGCTCGTTATAAGCGAAAAAACCCATTCATGGTTTTTTTTCGTATTAAGCATTTACTGCTTTTGCCACAATGTTTTGAACTCATAATGAGCAATTTCTCCTTTTGCCACAACAATTTAAAAAGTTCCTGCTGCAAAGGAATAGGAATGCGTCTACAAGAAGTGGGAAAGTGTTTAACGCTTTCCGTCATATAGACGCTTTCTGACGCCTCTGCAGCAGACAGCTTTTTGAAAACATGATGACAAAAGAAGAAATTGCTCAGAATTTCTCCTTTTGCCACAATGTTTTCCACTTTTAGTCATAGGTTATCCATTCAATTATAGAGATATTCTATTTTTTGACAAAATATGTTCAAAGTCGTCTGCTGCAGAATTGTTGTATGAGGGAAAGGATTTAAAAAACAAACCATAACCTGAAATTGCCTGTCGTATAATAAAGTAATTTTCTCCTTTCAGAACCCCAGAACATTGTCCAAGTGTGGTATCCCTGTTGTCAGAGAGTTACAATCCACATGTCCGGTTTGGAGCAGCCATGGCTCTGGGCATTGCTTGTGCCGGCACCGGACTAAAGGTAAACCTAAAATTGTTTTCAAACTTTTATGACAGGATAATGATCAGTGGACTTCATTCAAAACTGTCGATCCAGGGGTTGTGAGTTCGAATCCCGGCTCGGCCAACTTTCTTTCCGACGATTGACAAAAGGCTATGCGACATGCGTCATTCGTCTTCCACAAAATAATGGGCTAAGTCTTTGTGGAAAATCATCCAGTTGCTTGGGAAGATTGTTGTGTGGAGTACTGGTGTGAGAAAATCAGGAAATGCATGAGTAGGTGAACTGGCCGCCGTGATATAACTGAGAAATTGTTAAAAATGGCTTAAACCCAATCAATCAATTAATCAAAACTGTTGTAACTACATCTTGCGTCTGCATTTGGCAAATCTGAGTTACATGTACATTGAAACAAATTGAAACGGAGAAATTGCTTGTCTACTGCAGACTGGCATCAATGTCATTTTAACCCTTTCCCACATATACTCTTTCTTGCGCCTTTGCAGCAGACAAGTTTTAAAAACATTGTGACGAAATGAGAAACTACTTCTTTTGCCACAATGTTTTCATCTTTTTTTCCATAATTACCATTTCACTTATAGAGATTTTCCATCTTTTTGCTTCAATAAATGTTTTATAACTCATCTGCTGCAGATTTATAGTATGTTTGAAAGGGTTAAGATTTACCAATTTGAAAGCATCTGAAAAGATAGAAAAGCAAAAGATGTATGAGAGGCATTGTGCCAACTCTCCCATTAAAAATGTGATGTTGAATAAATCTCAGATTAAACTAATGTTACATGTAATTTTTAAATTATTATTTGAATTATTATTTTATTGAAGCATTGTGGCAAATAGAGGAATTAGTGGTCTTGAGATAAAAAATTAAAAAAGTGAAAAATTTTTTTTTTACATTTAACAAATCTGCAGCTGATTTCTTTTATAATATTTAGACTAAAGATTAACCCTTTCCCTCATATAGACGCTTTCTGACGCCTTTGCAGCAGATGGCCTTTTTGAAAACAGTGACAAAAGAAGAAACGAGCAATTTCTCCTTTTGACACAATGTTTTCCACTTTTAGTCATAGATTATCCATTCAATTATGGAGATTTTCTATCTTTTGACAAAATATGTTCAAAGTCGTCTGCTGCAAATTTGTTGTATGAGGAAAAGGGTTAAGAAAATTTCTATTAATGAAAATTATTGAATATAGTTTGAAAACAGTGTAGCAGTGGCATGGTTGAGTGCCCTTGGGCAAGGCACATTTCCCAGCCTAAAACTGGTTTGTTTACCCAGGGATTATGAATAAGTAAACTGTCGTTGTCATATTTATAACTTAAATATTGTTTAAAACGGCGTAAAACCACAATTAAACAAAAGAGTTAAAAACATTGCTGCAAAAAAGAGAAATTACTCATTTTCAGCAATTTCCTCCTATGCCACAATTTCAGCATGTCTAAACCCTTCAACACACCGTCTAACAGCAAACAAGTTCTCAGTTGTCCAAATTGTCTTAACACTTTCCCTCATATAGACGCTTTCTGACGCCTCTGCAGCAGACGGCTTTTTGAAAACAAAGTGACAAAAGAAGAAATTGCACAAAACATGCAATTTCTCCTTTTGCCACAATGTTTTCCACTTTAAGTCATAGGTTATCAATTCAATTATAGAGATTTTTTATGTTTGACAAAATATGTTCAAAGTCGTCTGCTGCAGAATTGTCGTATGAGGGAAAGGGTTAAATGTTGGAAAAGGGTTGAAGAATACAATGAACACCATGATTGTTTGTTTCTGGGACCTATATGGGATTAATTGATTACATTACACTGCAATAAAAGTGGTCCACAGATCATAAAAATGTATCAGAATCCTTCAATTAGGTTTGGGGGTCAGTCAATTTGACTTATATACCTTCTCCTGCATTATTTATACTCCTGAGAATCGATAGTGCCAGAATGGATGAAAATCATCTTTGTATTTTAGTTTTCACCTATTATTTAACCCTTCCCGTCTGCAGGTGCATTTTGACGCAATAGCAGCAAACGACTTTTGAAAAAAAGCCGTCTGCTGCAGAGACGTCAGAAAGCGTCTATATGAGGGAAAGGGTTAAAGCTTTTGTTGATAAAGACAACTTTTGATGCTCTTCAACCTGACCACCTTTGGAAATAAACTGAGAGAAAAAGAAAAAATGACCATAATCTTTCCAACATACAATAAATCTGCAGCAGATGACTTGAAAACTTGTGGGCAAAAATATTGAAAACCTGAAAGTCACAATGTTTTCAAAAGTTCTCTGCTGCAGAGGCATTGATCGGAAAGTGTTTGTATGTTGGACAGGGTTAACCCTTTTCCTCATATAGACGCTTTCTGACGCCTCTGCAGCAGACGGCTTTTTGAAAACATAGTGACAAAAGAAGAAATTGAACAAAGCGTGCAATTTCTCCTTTTGCCACAATGTTTTCCACTTTAAGTCATAGGTTATATCCATTCAATTATAGAGATATTCTATTTGTTGACAAAATATGTTTAAAGTCGTCTGCTGCAGAATTGTCGTATGAGGGAAAGGGTTAAATTGCCCTTGGAATAATATTGGTCTTCCTGGATTTGTGAACTGAATAGTAGATGGAAGTAATAGCTATTTCAGTTACAAAGTTAAACCTTTCCCACATACAACAATTCTGCAGCAGATGACTTTGAAAACATCCAGGGAAAAAGGAGGAAAATTTCTATAGATGAAAGTAGGATGAGTGGATAAAGTTGAAAACACTGTGATAAAAGGGGAAGTTGCTTATCATGAGTAATTTCTCTTTTTGCTACAAAAGTTGTCTGCTGCAGATGCATCCGAATGTGTTTGGAGATGTGAAAGGCTTAAATGCAATATAGGATCAATGAGATTTCCCTCGGATATGTAAACTCTAATCCATTATGACGCAAGTAGTGGATCCAGGTATTGCTGGTTTGATCCCCCCTTGCAGCCATCATGGTGGAGTGCGCTTGGTCAAGACACATTTCCTAGCCAAGTACTTATTTATCATGAATAAATGCTGGGTTGCCATGTTATGATATAACCATCGTTGAAAATGGCATTAAACTCCGACAGAACAAACATATCGGATATATTTACAGTGGAACCTGTGTATAAAGACCACCAAAAGGAACACAATAATATGGTCTTTGTTGACAGGTGGTTCTTTAATTGCAGGGTCATTATGCAGAAAATGAGTCTTGGGGAAACTAAAAATGAGCCGTCCCGCGAGAAAACCAACATTTTGGACTCTGCATAGAGTATCGAACCAGATCAGCCTAAGCATGCTGCGCAGGCTTACTTGAATAGACACTTTTTGCCTCCTGTGGAATTTCTGTTTCAGAAATCATTACTCTATACCTCTATCCCCCTGAGACGGAATGTGTTGGTCCGGATCAGTCTTAGTGGATTGCGCAGGCTGATCTGAGTCGATTCATTACGTAGAGGCCATAATGTTGGTTTTCTTGTGGGATGGCACAAGTGTGGTTGCTATTCCAAGGTTTGACTGTATACATATTGAGGAATTAATTTATTTATCAACTTTAAACTTTGTTTCATGTATTCTCCAGGAGGCCATAAGCCTAATCGAGCCGATGACCAACGATCCCGTTAACTACGTACGACAGGGAGCTCTAATTGCCTCGGCCATGATTCTCGTACAACACAATGAAGTGACTTGTCCAAGGGTAAGTATATATCATTAACCCGTTCCCACATACGATCAATTCTGCAGCAGACGACTTTGAGCATATTTTGTCAAAAAATAGAAAATCTCTATAATTGAATGGATAACCTTTGACTTAAAGTGGGAAACATTGTGGCAAAAGGAGAAATTGCTTGTTTTGAGCAATTTCTTCTTTTGTCACTATGTTTTCAAAGAGCTGTCTGCTGCAGGTTGACCCTTTCCCACATACGATCAATCTGCAATGACTATGAAATTATACCTTTGGATTTCAAATTCGTCTGCTGCAGATTTGTTGTACTTAGGAGAGTGTTCTGTATGAATACAGGAATAGTATTACTAATACATTGAAGCTATTGATCATTATGCTGTTGAAAGTGTCATGAAAATACATTCAAGCAAATGCAGTACAACAAGTCGTAAAGCCAACTGAATAGATTTATTTCATCCGAGAGCAAGCTAATATGGTCATTTGGCACACAAGCAGCCATGACTCAAGTTATTTTGATGATGTGAAAACAGTAAAGGCATTCAAGAGTGCTGTAGGATTTCATGGAATGATTCCATATTGCTTATCCTTTTCCCACACACAGACACTTTCTGACACCTCTACAGCAGTCGGCTTTTGAAAACCTTTGAGCAAAAGGAGATTAGCTATTTTTTCTATTGCCACAATGTTTTCTACCCCTTTCATAATAATTATACTTTCTAACCTAGAGATTTTTCATATTTTTGCCTAGATACATTCAAAGTTGTCAGCTTCAGGTTTGAGGTTTGTAGTATGTGGGAAAGGTTATGCTATACACACAAACGCCTATGACAATGCTGTTCCTGAAATTGTCTGCTTCAACAATAGATAAAGGGATAAGCAAAATGGTAACCCTTTTCAGAATGCAACAAAACTTACATCAG
The DNA here is from genome assembly GCA_031761405.1 of Serripes groenlandicus. Taxonomy (NCBI): domain Eukaryota; kingdom Metazoa; phylum Mollusca; class Bivalvia; order Cardiida; family Cardiidae; genus Serripes; species Serripes groenlandicus. Next base: position 15,880,978 of record JASEVX010000009.1, on the reverse strand, counting down.
ACGACATTGAAAACAACTAGAGCAAAACTATGGAAAAACTCTATAAATGAAAGTATAACAATTGAATATATATAGTGTAGCAAACATTGTGGCAAACAGAAATTGCTCATTATGCGCAAGTTCTCCCTTTGCTGTTATGGTTTTAAAAGTCATCAGTCGAGGGCTTGGCGTGAAACGGTTGTAACTAAAATAGGTATTTTTTTACCAAGGTTATTCCCCTCGCCATACAGTCTTTATAAGTGTTAAATCATTGTTCTTGGTAAAAAATGGAAATTTATGTGCCATTGCTCATTCTGAGCAATGGCTCTGAGCAATGGCACCTAAATTTGCATTGTTTACAAAGGGGTCAAAATTGCCCCTAAACCAGGGTTTTCAAAATAGGTTTTTAGTTACAACCCGTTTCACGCAAAGCCCTCGATCTGCTGCTAACGCGTCCAAATGCATCTGCATGTGAGATAGGGATTAGCAAAATGGTGAGTAACAATGGAATTGACAGAGATTTCCTGTTGATCTATTTTGAGGATTTTCTCTGCACTTCAAGGCACATCCAATGGGAATTATGAATTAACCACTTTGCACTGTGCAAATTGTTTCAACAGAATTAATTCGATTTTTTTTCTTTTTTTTTGATATGCATTTTGTGAGGAGTACGGTATCATTGGTTTTCTTTATTGTATAATATTTACTTGATGAACCTTTTTTCTGATGCTTGAATACATGTATTAGTAGCCTCTATTTTCCATGACATTGTCAACTGATTTGTTAACCCTTTCCCTCATATAGACGCTTTCTGACGCCTCTGCAGCAGACGGCTTTTTGAAAACATGTTGACAAAAGAAGAAATTGCTCAAAACGAGCATTTTTTCCCTTTGTCAACCAGTCTTAGTATGTGGAAAAGCAGCCAGTTGCTTGGAAAGTATGTTGTGTGGTGTACTGGTGTGGGAAAACCAGGAAACGCATGAGTAGGTGAACTGGTCGCCGTGATATGACTGAAAAATTGTTGAAAACGGCATTAAACCCCAATCAATCAATCAAACCTTTGTCAACATGTTTTTAAACTCAATTCAATTGTTGTACTTTCATTTAAAGGGTGTTTCCAATTTTGTTCGGGTATGTTTTCAAAGTCGTCTGCTGCAGATTTGTTGTATGTGGGAAAGGGTTAACCCATCCCTGTGGAAAATCACCATATATAACAATATCATGAGTGAATAGAGTAATTTCTCCTTTTAACCTTTTCCCTCATATAGACGCTTTCTGACGCCTCTGCAGCAGACAGCTTTTTGAAAACATAGTGATAAAAGAAGAAATTGCACAAAACGTGCAATTTCTCCTTTTGCCACAATGTTTTCCACTTTTTGTGATAGGTTATCCATTCAATTATGGAGATTTTCTATGTTTTGACAAAATACGTTCAAAGTCGTCTGCTGCAGAATTGTCGTACGAGGGAAAGGGTTAACACAATGTTTTCAAAAGTCGACTGCTATAGATGCCTTAAAATGCATCTGTAGGTTTGAAAAGGTTAACCCTTTCCAACATACAACAAATCTGCAACAGACGACTTTGAAAACATTGTGTCAAAAACCTGAAAATTCTCCATAAAAGATAGCTTTATTGCTAAATAAAGTTGAAAACATTGTGGCCAAAGGAGAAATTGCTCATCATGAGCAATTTCACCTTTGGCCACAATGTTTTCAAAAGTCGTCTGCTGCTTTTGCATCAAAAGGCGCCTGCAGGTGGAAAAGGGTTAACCCTTTCTCATATACAATAAAACTGCCGTAGACAACATAAAATACAGAAAACAAATATAGAAAAAACGCTTTGAATGAAAGTTGAATTTTTGAGTTGAAAACACTGTGTTGAAAGAAGAAAGTGCTCATTACAACACTCATTCAGGTTACAAAATCCCTTTAAATGAAAGTACAATGATTGAATAGAGTTGAAAATATTGTGACAAAAGGAGGAATTGCTCGTTTTGAGCAATTTCTTCTCTTGTTGCCATGTTTTCAAAAAGCCGTCTGATGTAGAGCCATCAGAAAGCGTCTTTATGAGGGAAAGGGTTTAAAATATGTAAATGCAATTAAAATTATTGAAAAAGAGTTTACAAAATTGTGGCAAAATGTAAAATTGCTCATGAACATTTTCACCTCTTTCCACAATATTGTCGAAAGACTGTCAGCTGCAGATGCATCAACATTTGTCGGCATGTTGGAAAGGAGGTTTAACCCTTTCCCTCATATAGACGCTTTCTGACGCCTCTGAGATTTTCTATTTTTTGACAAAATATGTTCAAAATCGTCTGCTGCAGAATTGTCGTATGAGGGAAAGGGTTAAAAGATACTATTGAAAAAAATGATATTTGCATGAAATGATTCTGATTGCAGGTTGCCCACTTCCGGACGCTGTACAGTAAGATCATCAGTGACAAGCATGATGATATTATTGCTAAATTTGGTGCCATCCTGGCTCAAGGAATATTGGATGCAGGTGAATAAACATGTTAACCCTTTCCCATTTATAAACTTGTTGTGAGGCATCCGTAGCTAACAACTTTTGAAACATTTTGGCAAATGGAGAAATTGCTCATGATGAGCATTTTCTCCCTTTGCCAATATGTTTTCAACTTTATTCAACAATTCTTCTTTTATTTAATAAGAATTTCCATATTTTTGCATTGATGTTTCCAAAGTTGTTTGCTGTAGATTTGCTGTATTTGGGAATAGGTTAAATTACAGAATAACTAACTTTACACATTTCACATACTCATTTCAGACATTCTACTTTCATTTTAAACATGCAAAAGGTTTCATTGGAAGTCTTCTAACACTTACAATGGAAAACATTTAAAAGTTTGACAGAAAAAAAGTAAGATTTTCAAGACAAGAGAAGAGAATAATGTGAGAAAGGGATGAAGATTTGCAACACCATTTTAACCCTTTCCCTCATATAGACGCTTTCTGATGCATCTGCAGCAGACGGTTTTTTGAAAACAAAGTGACAAAAGAAGAAATTGCTCAAAACGAGCAATTTCTCCTTTTGCCACAATGTTTTCCATTCAATTATAGAGATTTTCTATTTTTTGACAAAATATGTTCAAAGTTGTCTGCTGCAGAATTGTCGTATGAGGGAAAAAGTTAACTGTACCTTACAAGATACTGATCATAGATAGAGCTGTTCTGCATGGCGTTGACCTGTTTCTACCAGCTAATGAGTTAATGCATATTCCTTGTAGTGAAGCTCTGGTCCATGTAGCACAGAGCCATGTTGACCCTTTCCCTCATATAAAGGCTTTCAGGCGCCTCTGCAGCAGACAGCTTTTTTCGAAAAACATAGTGACAAAAGAAGAAATTGCTCAAAACAAGCAATTTCTCCTTTTGCCACACAATGTTTTTCACCTTTAGTCATTCAATTATAGAGATTTTCTATTTTTTGACAAAATATGTTCAAAGTCGACTGCCGCGGAATTGTCGTATGAGGGAAAGGGTTAGTGAGTTCCTCCTTGACCCTTCCTCTTGTTACAAACAACTTTGGTTTGGTGCTACAGATGCCTTTTGAAGATATTTGTGGAAAATGAAAAATTGGGTCATTAATTACACCAGCAAGTTTTCCACTTAGTTGGACATTGTTGTCGTCTCTTGTAGCTAAATCATCTTTTCACTCTTTTGTACAGATTGTTTCTATTTGGAAGTGTATATATATTGAATATGATATGAGGTCAATTTCTCTTTGTATTGAATATTAGAAGAATTTGTTGTTACCCAGTCTAAGAGTTTGATTTTGTTTTGGCCAGACATGAAACAGTTTTCAGAAATGTCAATAAAAAGATTTTGGGAATAGATTACTTTATGAGACACGTCACTTGTAAAAGCTGGATCAGGCTCATCCATTTCGTTTTCTAGTTGTACATTCGCTTCAGAAGCCCCTGTATAACAGTTGTGGACAAATGCCTGCCGTACGAATATATTATTTGGTTTTAATTGCCACACATTTCAAAATCTTCGAGGGTTGATTTGCATGTTATGTGGTCCATAAAATTGTGTTCATACTCTTTCATCCTGGAAGCATTACAAAGTATAATGTATGGACAGAAGTCGTATCAACTATTCTTATTAAGAACAATCAAACATTTGAAGTTAGCTTAGGCTACAGTTGGTGAGCCATAATAGCTCAGTTGGTAATGACAAAGGGCTATCAACCAAGTGGTCATGAGCTGGAACACCATCGCGGCCATTTATTCTTTACAATGATTGACAGTTGGAATTGTAACTAGCCAGATCCCTTTCAACAATGGGCTAAAATAGTGTATGTTGCGGGGGAGAGAATGTTATATGGATTATTGAGTGCACATGTTAGGAAATGCACCTAAGGTGAACTGACGTTGATGTAACTGAAATACCGTAGAAAATTGCATTAACCCTTTCCCTTATATGACAATTCTGCAGCAGATGACTTTGAACATATTTTGTCAAAAAAAAAAGAAAATCTCTATAATTGAATGGATAACCTATGTTTAAAAGTGGAAAACATTGTGGCAAAAGGAGAAATTGCTTGTTTTGAGCAATTTCTTCTTTTGTCACTGTTTTCAAAATGCCGTCTGCTGGAGAGGCGTCGGAAAGCGTCTTTATGAGGGAAAGGGTTAAACTCCAATCAATATACTTCCGTCAGTCTCTATTTTAAAAATATGTAATATGAAAAGTATAAACATTGTTCAAGCTGAATTTCAGTTTTTCCACTAGTCTTAAGTAAATTAGCCTTGTCAGTTATATCTTCAAGTTTTGATGAATGTAAATATAATTATCTTCTCATTGGTGGGATTAGCAGGGTGTTTATTTTAATAAGAGCTAATTAAGCCATGTATCAATGTTCTGTGTTTACAATCTTGTTATCAAGAGCTAGCATGATGGGTGGGGGTTCTAAGAGTAATTAACAAAACACTAGATAAGGAGCAGTACACGGATCTCTGTTCAACAATCTCTCGCTTATTACCTTGCTCCCTGTATCATTCTTTTGAGTATCAACAACATAGGGTTCATCATAATTATGAGGATTTCAGGACGTGAAATATGCCCCATTATCTAAAACTGTCAATTTACACAATAAACTGGAATTGAGATGTATAACATGATGGTAAAATTGAAGTCGGGCCTGTATTTTTGTGAAATTGTACATTTTAAATGACTTTTTCAATCTTCTTTTACTCCATGAATGGTTTCAAATTGTTATGATATTATCAATTGCAAAACCTTAATAAAATAAAAGGTATAAACCAAATGGCCTTAACCCTTTCCCACATTCAAAAAATCTGCAGTAGACGACTTTAAAAATGTCTACTCAAAAATATGGAAAATCTCTATGATTGTAGGTATAATTACTGAACAAAAGTTGAAAACATTGTGGCAAAAGGAGAAATTGCTCGTTTTGAGCAGTTTCTTCTTTTGTCACAAAGTTTTCAAAAGTCTCCGCTGCAAATGTGTCAAAATTTGTCTATAGGTAGGAAAGGGTTAAACTAAATTATCTGTGTTTCATGGGGAAAACTTCTACTTGAACCCTGGAACCTTTTCCTAGATACAACACACAATCCGCAGCAGAAGAAAACATCGAGTCAAAAGTAGGGAATATCTTTTGAAATGATAGAATGATTATTGAAAAGAGATAACAAATATGGTGGCAAAAGATTTTACCAAGGACAAAGCACATTCCTTAATTTAGCCTAGTATAAGTCAAAATAAGGGGAAACCTCCTTAAATAATCTGTCTGTCTTGAGCCTTTCTCGAATACAGCAAAACTGCAGCAGACGACTTTTAAATTTTCGAGGCAAAAAGGGGAATTATCTGTAGTAATGAAAGTATAATTATTGAAAAAAGTTGTCTGCTGTAGAAACGTCCGAAAACATCTACATGTAGGAAAGGGTTTTAACCCTTTCCCTAATACGACAATTCTGCAGCAGACAACTTTGAACGTATTTTGTCAAAACATAGAAAATCTCCTTAATTGACTGAATAACCTATGACAAAAAGTGGAAAACATTAATTTTGTGACAAATGGAGAAATTGCACGTTTTGTGCAATTTCTTCTTTTGTTACTATGTTTTCAAAAAGCCGTCGGCTGCAGAGGCGTCAGAAAGCGTCTATATGAGGGAAAGGGTTTTAAAACATCTTTACTAATACAGATTTGTCAAATGACCTCTGTAGCAGCTAGAGGACTGTTGAAAACATTGTCGCATTGGGGGAAAAGAAGAAATTACTCGAAATGAACCACGCCAACGGAATTGATAACATTCTGTTAACCCTTTCCCTCATATAGACGCTTTCTGACGCCTCTGCAGCAGACGGCTTTTTGAAAACATAGTGACAAAAGAAGAAATTGCACTTTTCCTTTTGCCACAATGTTTTCCACTTTTTGTCATAGGTTATCCATTCAATTATGGAGATTTTCTACGTTTTGACAAAATACGTTCAAAGTCGTCTGCTGCAGAATTGTCGTATGAGGGAAAGGGTTAAACTAGCCTACTGTTATGCAAAAAAAATGTAACCTCGTTATGAAACAGGAGAAAAAATGTAACTTTGTTACGAAACATGAAAAACATGTCCCCAAATGAGATTATGGAATAATTTAATTGACCCATTTTGGTTAGGCCCTAGATGGTACAAATGAACAGTTGTCTTTTTGGCCTGGCCATAACGAAACAAATTTCAAATTTTAGCCAACCAGAGCACAAAACGCCCAAGGTGACTTGAGTCCTTCATTCATCATCAACAATTTACTTGTTAACCCTTTCCCTCATACAACAATTCTGCAGCAGACGACTTTTACCATATTTTGTCTGATTGGATAACCAATGACTAAAAGTAGAAAACATTGTGGCAAAAGGAGAAATTGCTCGTTCTGAGCAATTTCTTCCTTTGTCACTATGTTTTCAAAAAGCCGTCTGCTGCCGAAGCGTCAGAAAGCGGCTATATGAGGGAAAGGGTTAACACTCTAGAGGTCACTGTTTTCATCCAATCTCCATGAAACTTTTTCGGTTTAATTGTCCTAATAATATCTAGGCCTAATTTTGATATGTTCAAAATAAGGACACATGGCCAAATGGAAGAAAAAGCAATCCCTGGCTTGGTCATACCAAAGACTAAAAAAAAAGATAGTAATGGCTTCTTTCCCTTCTTGGCGCTCGGGGTTGTTGGATAAGATTACGACTGGTGTTAGCATAAATGACCATTGTTGCATCTTTGCAGCAGAAAAATGCGATTGGAAAAGAAGAACATTTACATGGTCTCAAAAATAATTAATATATAGTGTTTGAATTTTAGAATTCTTTTCAAAGCCTACAAAGAATCTGGAAGATAAAGATAGCCTGAAAATGGCCATTTTGTCTGCCTAAATTAACAATTTCTCCTGATACAGACGCATTTTGACGCCTCTGCAGCAGACGTCTTTTGTCAGATTGTTTTTAACTCAAAACAATATTCGTCTGCCGCGATAGTTGTTTGTATGTAGGAAGGAGTAAGAAGCATTAGAACTTTTCAAATAGTAGAATGTTAAACTTCTGATAGCCAGAAGTAAGTGATTCGGGACCTCATGTAAAATGAAAAAAAGAGTCTAGAATTGTGTATGAGGGAAAGTGTCTCACAAGATAATGAAAATTCACTTCTATAGATTGAGAAAGCTTAAGGTTAAGAGAAATACAATTTTTGACGAGAGTCCTTTTCCCCTGAAAATGACAAACTCAGTCAATCAACAAGAGTAGACAAAAGCAAGTTTTATATCTTATAGGAGACACCATGTCGCGATTCATCTAAAAATCTCTCGGAAAAACAATAAAAACCATAACTGCCAGGGGACTTTCATATTGGGGACTATCTTTGGAATATAGCATTTTTTTTTTCCCTTTTATTTTTGTGCAAGATCAAATTATTAGCTCACCTGAGCACAAAGTGTTCTTGGTGAGCTATTGTGATCACTATGTGTCTGTTGTATGTCATTGTCTACAATTTCTTTAAACAAAGTCTCCTCTGAAACCACTGGGTCCATTGTGCCAACCTTCACAGGAATTCTTATGGTGGTCCTCTTTAAAAAAAATATATAAAACTTTAATCTTCTTGTTTTAAAGTACTGGCCCAATTTAAAAATAGTTTAGCATAAATGTTTCTTGGGTCTCTACCAAGTTTGTACAAATAATTTCATTCCTTGGAAAAAAAATGACAACCAGGGGACAGAGTCTGTTTTCCTTACATGGCATATAGTGAAAACTTCTTGTCCAAAATTACTGGCCCGATTTAAGAAATATTTAGCACAAATTTTACATGGATGAAGCTTGTTCAAATATTCAAATAATTCAAATCCGTCGAAAAACATGACTTGTAGGGCTTGTTTTCCTTTCATGGTATTTTGTAAAAACTTTTAAATCTTCTTGAGTGGAAGTTCTTGCCTGATTTGACAATAAATTTGAACCAAGGCTCCTTGTTGGGATTCGCTTCGTTAGATATCCCTTATTGTCAGGCTTTTCCGGCTGTCTGTCTGTCTGTCTGTTTGTTTGTGAAGCGACGCTCCACAGCCCAAACCGACAGGCCGATTCCGATGAAACTTGGTGGTGAACAGGTGCCATACGGGCTCAGGGTGTGCGCATTTGAGTTTCGTTGTTAAGGACCCACAACCAAAGCGAATCCCACGTCGCCTACTGGCTTGTTCAAATCTTTTCTTATCCTAAGAAAAACACAACCACCAGGGAACGAGGCCCTTTTATCTGATATGGTATATAGTAAAAACTTCAAAATCTTCTAGTCCATAACCAATTAAATGCCGGATTATAAATTGATTGGCACAAAGTCCTTTGGTGAATCTCTACCAAGTTTGTTCAAATTGTTCTGATTCATTGATAGACATGGCAGACAGGGGGCAGGGCTTGGTAGAATCTTCATGTTCAAAGGTATAAGTCCGATTTGAAAACAATTATACACAAATGCTCCATGCAAGTTGAGCAACCCCCTACTAAGACTTTTTTTTGATGAATTAATCCTTTAAAAACCTGGCTTTACTTATTGTCCCCCGCTTTAGCGAAAGCGTGGGGACTATTATTTCTCATTCGTCAGTCCGTCAGTCACGCTGTCACAAAATCTTTAACCTTGGTCATAACTTCTGAACCGTAATAGGTACTGCTTTCATATTTCACATGTGTATTCCTTGTGACAACCCCTTTCCATCAATACCAATTTTTTTGACCTTGTGACCTTGACCCTGGCGGGGGACCATAATTCTCTGAATTTGCTTGTTTAGTCTTAAATAGAACATTCTTAGGTGAGCGATCCAGGGACTTATGGTCCTCTTTTGTGTATACAGTTAACTTAACCCTTTCCCAGATAATAATGCATCTGCAGCAGATGACTTTGGAAACATTGAAATTGCTTGTCAAGAGCAATTTTTCCCTTTGCCATAATGTTTACAACACTATTCAATAATTATAGTTATAGAGAGTTCCCATTGTTTAGCATTGGTAGTTTCAAAGTCCTTTACTTCAGATTTATTTCATGTGGGAAAGGGAATGAATATTGGCTGTGATTATTTGTCCACCCACTGCTATGTGATATCTTGTTGATAAAATCAGACAGTTTGTTTTTGCCTTGAGATGCACACTCCATAGTGCAGAGAGTCTATTGAACCGTACTATTGATTGGCACTATACAACAGAGGCTGATGGAAGGAGGATGATTAAACTGGTCGTCTTCCAAAAATTATCTCTCTTATGACCCCCCTCCTCCTGCAAGCCCTATAGTATGGGTACTTGTCAGAGCTCTAGATAAGGAGCATTTATGTGTCACCTGCGTAGCATGGTAGGCACTTAGGGATTTTTTTTTTTTTTTGTCTGGCGTCTGTCTGTCCGTCACACTTTTTCGCCACAACTAAAAAGATTACATTGAAACTTCTGACAAATGTTTATAACAATGTGTGTGATTGGTTCACAAAAGGGGGATAATCCAAATATTTTTTATATCAAGAGTTATTGCCCCTTTTCTGTCAAAAATTTAAATTTTCAAATTACTTTTTTCCTACTCAAAGGATTGGATTTAAAATTCTGACAAATGTTATATCAATCTTTGTGATGGGTTCACAAAAGTGGGATAATATAATCCAAATATTTTTAGTGAGATGATTCTTTTGAATGCCCAAAGCATAGGGTTTGAGTGTCAAATAAGTATTTTAGGACATCAAATATACACCTTATCTAGGGCTCTTGAATATTGTTTAAAATCAAAGAATAGTTTTATCTGATGCCTTATGGATGTGGATTCTATATCCCTTCAAAACAGTTGACTTCACAATTTAACCATTTGAAAGATAAATGCATAATACAATTTCTACAATACATAACTTCCATACTTGAATGTTATTGAAAGTTGCACAAAGACAATATGTTGCTCTACAAGACTCAAGTCATTTGCTCATATATCAAGGTCACATCAAGCTGTTCACAAGTCTGTCAAAAAAGGGGATGAATTGACCTTCTTGGACTGTTACTTCAGCAAGCCTTGATCTGGCTTTGGATAATTAGTTAATTACTGTGATTAGACAGGCAGCACAAATTCCTCCACATGTGCAATAATTACGTTAAGGTTGGTTTTCCCGTAGCACCGCTCATACATTTTTACAAGTTACTCAATGATTCACTGTTGAACTGTGTGTAATGAAATACTTTTACTCCTTATATTTTCAGGTGGAAGAAATATGACAATTTCCCTCCAATCTAGGACTGGACACAGCAACATGTCTGCCATCGTTGGTATTCTGGTGTTCTTACAGTTTTGGTTCTGGTACCCGCTGAGTCACTTCTTGTCCCTGGCTTTCACGCCCACATGTACTGTTGGACTAAACTCTGATTTGAAGGTAAGGAGTTTGATTGTTCCTTCTTGTATACTTGTAACAGATGCCAATCAGATACAATTATTCATATAAGCACCATTGTATTTATGTTACAGATGCAAAATATGGTACAATTATTGGTATAAATACCATTGTTTTTGTGTTACAGGTGCCCGAGGTGGTACAATTATTGGTATAAATACCATTGTATTTGTGTTAGATTGCCCAATGTGGTACACTTATTGGTATAAATACCATTTTATTTATGTTACAGATGTCCAATATGGTACAATTATTGGTATAAATACCATTGTTTTTGTGTTACAGATGCCCATCATGTACACTCATTGGTATACATACCATTGTTTTTGTGTTACAGATGCCCATCATGTACACTTATTGGCATAAATACCATTGTTTTTGTGTTACAGGTGCCCATCATGTACACTTATTGGTATAAATACCATTGTTTTTGTGTTACAAATACCCATCATGTACAATTATTGGTATAAATACCATTGTTTTTGTGTTACAGATGCCAAAGGTAGAGTTCAAATCCAATGCCAAGCCCTCTACGTATGCCTATCCACCCCATCTTGAAGAGAAGAAAGAGAACAAGAAGGATAAAGTAGAGACTGCTGTACTGAGTATTACTGCTAAACAGAAGAAGAAAGAAGCTGAGAAGAAGAAGGATGAAGAAAAGATGGAAGTTGTATGTACAAGAAAAAAAGAAATTTAATTTGATTTATGTCATATGCAAAGGACCATTCGCTTCTATATAATCAAGGACACTTTTGGCAAAAACGGGAAAAATCTCAATAAATAGAAGTTGAATTATCAAATAGAGTTGTAAACATTGTGGCAAAAGGCTCATCATGAGCAATTTCTCCTTTGGCTACAATGTTTTCAAAAGTCGTCTGCTGCAGAAAGCGTCTGTATGTGGGAAAGGGTTAAGAAGATTAATCTGTAATAATAATTTGGCTTTCCTTTGGCAAAAAAATATTGTTAAAAATTGTCTACTGCAGACACATCAATAGTCAATTCTTCAAACATTCCTGATCAATTTATGTTTTCAAATCTTTTTATAGGATGAGAAATCCGATGAGACAAAAGAGAAGGAAAAGGAAAAAGAAAAAGAGAAGGAGAAGGAGAAAGCAGAGGAAGAAGAAAAGAAGAAAGAAGAGAAGAAAGAACCAGAGCCCAATTTTGAACTGTTGAACAACCCTGCTAGAACAATGAGAGCCCAGGTATGTCAGCCCACCTTTATGATATTTCTCGTTATACCATTCCACATACAGACGGACACAGTGTGTGTCACATTGGCAGCAGACGACATTTGAAGAATAAAATGGCCAAAGGAACAATTTCTGGTTTTTCAAATCTATTCAATTGTTATATTCTCATTGACAGAGATTTACCATATTTTTACATAGTTACTTTTAGAGTCGTCTGCTGAACTGGGTATTGTGCTGGAGTTCCCTTTGGTAAGGCATGTTTTCTTGCCCTCTATTGGTTTGTTTATACAGGGAAAATAAATAAATGGACTGTTGCTGTGATATAACTGAAATAATGTTAAAATGTCCAAAATGCCCAGTACTCCAACTACAGAGGCATCAAAAGAAACATACATGTAATAACCAGTAAAGAGTTAACTCTTTCCCTCATACAACAATTCTGCAGCAGACGACTTTGAACGTATTTTGTCAAAATATAGAAAATCTCCATAATTGAATGGATAACCTATGACTAAAAGTGGAAAACATTGTGGCAAAAGGAGAAATTGCACGTTTTGTGCAATTTCTTCTTTTGTCACTATGTTTTCAAAAAGCCGTCTGCTGCAGAGGCGTCAGAAAGCGTCTATATGAGGGAAAGGGTTAACTCTTTTCCACAGGCAACAAATCTGCAGCTGAGGACTTTGGAAGCCTCTAAGCACATTTTACCCTTTCCCACATCCAACAAATCTTCAGCAGACGACTTTGAAAACGTTGAGGCAAAAGCACAGAAAATCCCTTTAACCCTTTCCCTCATATAGACGCTTTCTGACGCCTTTGCAGCAGACAGCTTTTTGAAAACATAGTGACAAAAGAAGAAATTGCACAAAACAATTGTCGTATGAGGGAAAGGGTTAAGTGAAAGAACACAAATTGAATAGAGTTAAAAGCATGGTGACAAAAAGAGAAATTGCTTGTTTTGAGCAATTTCTTCTTTTGTTGTCAGAAAGTGTCTATATGAGGGTAAGGGTTAAGGAAAAAATGTATACATATGAAGGTATAATTATTAAATAGAAAAGATAACATTGTGAGTAGTTTTCTCCTTTTGCTATGATGTTTTAAGAAGACGGCTGCATGTTGAAAAACATTAAAGGCTCTATCTGAACAATTTTATGATGCATGCTTTATGAACATTTATGCATAAATTCAGGAAACAAGATTAAAATTACTTTAGATGTTTGTTTATCTTTCCCTAGAGGATTTGCAGAGTTTAATGAGATTGTGGGGATTGTTTAAACACTGTCAAGCAAAAGGCATTACACTATAATTTACATTTAGTTGTGTTGAAATTAAAAATATCTGCTAAAATGTTTGGAAATCTTTAAAAATAAAAATATATTTACCCTCTACTATATTTGGATACTTTTTTAAAACATCTTCAGCAAACGTCTTTTGAAAACATTGTGGTAAAAGGAGATATTGCTCATAATGAGTAATTTCTATTTTTGCCACAATGTTTTCAACTCCAAATTTTTGCCTAGATGTTTATTTCAAAGTACATGTAGTACGAAGCAGATTAACCCTTTCCCTCATACGACAATTCTACAGCAGACGACTTTGAATGTATTTTGTCAAAACATAGAAAATCTCCATAATTGAATGGATAACCTATGACGAAAAGTGGAAAACATTGTGTCAAAAGGAGAAATTGCTCGTTTAGAGCAATTTCTTCTTTTGTCACTATGTTTTCAAAAAGCCGTCTGCTGCAGAGGCGTCAGAAAGCGTCTATATGAGGGAAAGGGTTAATGAGCATTTGAGTGTTTTGCCACGAGGTTTTCAAGTTCAACAAGAAATTATACTACAAATGTTCCACTTTGTTATGCTTTATGTGAAATATATTCCAAGCAGACATTGTCTTCGATACGAGATTTTGTCTTAACCATTTCCCACATAAAGGCGCTTTCTGAAGCCTTTGAAGCAGTCGACTTTTGATAATATTTTTTGCGAAAGGAGAAGTTGCTCATGAAGAGCAATTTCTCCTTTTGCCACAATGTTTTCCACTTTTGGTCATAGGTTATCCATTCAATTATAGAGATTTTCTATTTTTTGACAAAATATGTTCAAAGTCGTCTGCTGCAGAATTGTCGTATGAGGGAAAGGGGTGTTAAGGAGTTATTTCTCTTGATTTCGTGTTTACCAGTGTTATTGATGGGGCCTAACCCTGTCAGTTACTCACTCTCAAGGCTCCCACAATTTGATGCGTTTTAATCACAGTGAAATTTGATGTTTTCCCTACTTTTGGAATAGATCGTCAACCCTTTCCCGCATACAAACAAATCTACAGCAAAGGACTTTAAAAACATCTAGGTGAAAAAATGGAAAATCTCTATAAACGTAACCCTTTTCCTCATACGACAAATCTGCAGCAGATGACTGAACATATTTTGTCCAAAAATAGAAAATCTCTATAATTGAATGGATAACCTATGACTAAAAGCGGAAAACATTGTGGCAAAAGGAGAAATTGCTCGTCTTGAGCAATTTCTTCTTTTGTCAATATGTTTTCAAAAAGCTGTTGTAGTTGAAAATGTAGAAATTGCACATTATTAGCAGTTTTTTTCCTTTTGTCAGAATCATTTCAAAACTCCATCTCTAGATGCTTTAACTTCTGTCTGTATGTGGAACCAAGTTATGTAGGATATTTTGATTGTACTCCAAAATGGTTTATGTTGACAGTTGAATCTGATTCACCGTTTATTTGATGCGTTTTTTGTGTAGAAGATATATCAAAAAGAATAAAAAAGACTTTAAAAATGGTAGTAATGGTTTTCCCTCCTTGGCGCTTAGGAGATTGGTGCTAGCGTTACAACTGACTCGCTGGTGTCGGGAGTAGTTTTTGTAACTTACCAAGGAAAACTGTGATATAGCTGTAAAATTGTTGAAAGCTGCATAAAACTCCATTTAACCCTTTCCCTCATACCACAATTCTGCAGCAGACGACTTTGAACATATTTTGTCAAAAGAAAGATTATCTAAATAGATAGGTTATCTAAATTATCCATTTAGATAACCTATGACTAAAAGTGGGAAACATTGTTGCAAAAGGAGAAATTGCTCGTTTTGAGCAATTTCTTCTTTTGTCACTATGTTTTCAAAAAGCCGTCTGCAGCAGAGGCGTCAGAAAGCCTCTATATGAGGGAAAGGGATAAACCAAGAGAGGGTAAACTTTTAACATTTTATTTCTTTCAACCTAACAGCTGAAGGTGCTGAGCATGCCGGAAGGAAGTCGATACACACCACTGAAGGATATCAGTAACGGGGGACTCGTTCTACTTAAAGACGTCACACCAGGGGAGAAAGAGGAAATTGTTGAACCTGTCGCAAGTAAGATAATTTGTTTATGTCTTGGCCTCGATATGGTCTTAAAAATGCTTTGTTGCGCAAATATGGTGTCTTCTTCTTGTGTCGGTGTTGACAATTTTACTTTAAAAAACCGTTTTCATACACTTATATTCTAATGCATCAACAGCAGAGGAAATTTGAAAAAATTGCTCATGATGAGTAATTTGTCTTATTGCCACAATGTTTTCAACTCTTATTCAATAATCATACTTTTGTTTGTAGAGATTTTCTTTATTTTTACCTAGATGTTTTCAAAGTTGTCTGCTGCTGAATTGTTGTTGATTGATTGGCAAAGGTTTAAACAACAAGACTGGAAAACTTTAAAAACATCGAGGCAAGAATATGGAAATTTTCTATATTGTAGCAATAAGAACAAGAGGCCCATGAGGGCCTATGCTCTACTGGGATGGTTCTTTGGTCATTTTCAGAGCATGTATGTATGGTGAAGATCGGATAGTAAATGGAGCCTCTATTGTGTTCACAAGCTCTATTATAGCAATTTTGACACTTTCAAGGGCCATAATCCAGTCTTGCATGGGCGAATCTGTCTGGTTTGCGAAAGGAACCAAACTCTCATGGACATCTAACTACTGTATAAGTTTGATTGAGATACAATCAAAACTGAAGACTGTATCGCGTTCACAAGCAATGGTTTACGGACGCACGCACGGACACCACGCCACGGCATTAGCTCTTCTGGCCAGTAGAGCTAAAAATTGCTCATCATGAAAGTTGAAAACAATCTGACCAAAGGCGAAATTTCTCCTTTTGCTACATTGTTTTCAAAAGTTGATTACTGCAGGTGTGCAAGTTATTCTGGATCTGTATTGGCTGCAAATGCCTGAAGGTTTGTTTTCCTGTATCACAGCTAAAAACCACCTTTGTAAAGCAATTCCCTGTCTATAACAACCACACGTTTAATTCCCCAATTAATCATTTTCTGCATAAATGACCCTACAATTAAACACCACCTGTGAACAAAGACCAGATTGTTCTCTTTCCATGGGTGGTCTTTAAACACAGGTTGGACTTTATTTATAATTACTACTTACAGCTGGAGGTCCAAAGGTAGAAGAAGAAGAAGAGCCAGAAGCCCCAGAGCCGTTTGAATGGACCGAGGATTAAAGGGACACTTTCAAGAAGAAAGATTTTAAAGGGACGCAATCACTTGAAGAAAACCCTCAACACATGCAACTTTTTTGAAGAATTATAATTAAAACTTGAACATTTGAGAAAAGGGAATTTTAAACGGTTTTGTGATTGCTTTTGATTTCATTGTAGTTGTTATTGTAAGTGAAATTGTATATCTAGATACTTATATCTCATAAACTGTTTCAATGTTGTGCTCCAGAATTAAGTCATTGTGAAAGTTATCAATGTACTTTGTATACATTAAACCCTTTCCCTGATGCAGACAGGATTTGAAACCACCACAGCAGATGACTTTTGAAAACAATGTGGAAATTCAGAAAAAGCTTTCTGACACCTGTAGCAAACGATTTTTTTTTTTAATATTGTGACACAAGGAGAAATTGCTCATGATGAACAAAATTCTCATTTTGTTCCAATATTTTCAACACTTTTCAACAACTAACCTGTTATTTATAGAAATTCCATATTATTGCTATACAATGTCTTTCACAGTCATCTGTTGCAGATTTGTATATCAGGGAGATGGTTAACCCTTTCCCACATACAACAAATCTGCAGCAGACAACTTTGAAATAATGTAGACAAAAACAGGGAACGTTTCTATACTTGATAGTTTAATTATTAAATAGAGTTAAAACATTGTGGCAAAAAGGACAAATTACTCATTATGTTTTCAAAAGTTGTCTGTTGCATAGTCTTCAGAAAGTCCATATGTTGGAAAGAGTAAAGTAGCCTTTTGAGACAAAGAGAAATTACGCATGCTGCAATATATAAATCAATCCTGTTCAGCATTGTTAAATTGTATACTAACTTCTCTTTGAACACATGATCCTATATGCTCTGACTCTTGTTGAATAACACCATCTGCAAAAGTAAATGAAATTTGACCAAATGAATATCAGACGATTTGGGTAAAAGTGTAGTCAAAGATGAAATATCGGACTCTTTCCTTTACCAAGTATGTTGATTTCTCAAGTCATTTATCACTTACGTCAGATCAAATGTAACCAAAATCTTCATTTGTGTTAGAAAAGGGTTCACTTTTTACCCCATGTGTGGACATTCAATATAAAATGCATATTTCATGTTGTATAAATCTTTATTTTTTACTCATATACCTAAAACTAAATTATTTGGTTTAGAATTAATGATTTTAGGGAAAATACTAGCTACCGGTAATCTAGACTTCTGACATTTAAAAAAGAAAGTTTACTGTTGAAACAGAAAGAAAGCAGAAATTGCTTATCATGGATAACCTTTACTTTTCACAATGATTTCCATACACGAAAATTCTGGAGAGTATAGGAAATACTTCTATACAAGTGAATGCATGCACAGATGCAATTTGACAAATCTGCAGCAGATGCTCATTATGAGCTTCATTTGTTACAATGATTTCAATTCTATTCAATAATATTAGTCTATTTAATGAAATTTTCCATATTTGAGCAAGGTGTTTTCAAAGTTTCTGTGAATTTATTGCATGTTGGAAATAGGGTGGATTTAAAGTGTTTCTAAACATCTTCAAGACACTTACATCTAGTGTTACATCGTTCAAATACATTTGGGTATCATATATGTTATTTAAAAACATTTTAGGATCCGTTAAATTGTTGAGGAATAATTAAATATGTGTCCCTTTTCACGTGTTTGGTAATTGAATAAACATTTTTAAAGACAAATAAAAAGATCACACTTTCAATATAAACAGTTTGTTGTTGATATCCCATATAGCTCAGCAGTTTATACAGACAGCTTTCCCAAATTCAGCAAATCGGCAGCAGAAGACTTTGAAACAATCGAGGCAAAAGATTGGAAACTTTTGATAAATAAAAGTATGATTATTGAACAAGTTGAACACATTGTGGCAAACGGAGAAATAGCTTATTTCTCAGCAACTACCAGTCGGAATTCAATGATAACTGGTGGGAAGCTTCATTCACAAGAGAAGTGCATATTATCAGCATGTGCAACCTGAAAGATTTTTCATAGAAATTTGGCCTTTTGAATTTTTATATAGGACCATTTTTGTCCAGACTATTTCTCAGCAACCATCAGTCCGAGGTCAATGCTACTTTAAAGGAAAGCTTCACTAACAAGAGGAGATGTGCAGGTTATTAACATATTGCAATTAACAATGAAAACATTGTCATCCTCCATCATTCAACCTTATTTATGCACTCGTTATAAACATTTTTAGCTCGCCTGTGCACAAAGTGCTCAAGGTGTGCTCACATTATTATCCCCTTGGCTAACGACGTTTGCGATGGGGATATAGTAACGGGACTGTCTGTTCGTAACAACCTTGTGACCACTCTGACTTCTATATCAACAACCTTGTGACCACTCTACACTGAACATCCTTCGACCGATCTTAACCAAACTTGGTATTCAGTTAGTGTATGACAAGGTCTAGAAGCCTATTTATTTTCAAGGTTAAAGGTCAAGGTCAAAATTGGACTGACTATTTTCCCATATCAACAACCTTGTTACTGATCATCTTTTGGCAGATCATAGCCAAACTTGCCATACATTTAGTATATGGTAAGATCTAGAAGCCTTTTGATTGTAAATGTCAACGGGCAAATGCCAAAGGCGGAGACGAGGACAAATTACACTTAGTTCTCTGGTACATAACATTAATAACAATTTAATAAAGGCAAGGACAAATGACTAGAAACCAGTACTAGAATCTGAATCTGAAATTGAAAAAGCAGTTAATAAGTTGAAATGTGGTAAAGCGCCGGATATCGACGGCATCTCGGGAGAACTTTTAAATATGCACAAAATGAAATTGTGCCAGTTTTAACCGATATTATAGACTATCTTCAAAGATTTAGATGTACCAGCATTCCTCAAGTGTGGGATTCTAACACAAATCTTTAAGAAATGAAAAGATAATTAATGTTTAACCAATAGCTATAGAGGAATAGTAGTTTCAAATGTTTTTGCAAGAATCCTAGAAAGTGTAATGAAATACAGATTAGACTATATTTTTGATCAAAAACAAAATCCACTCCAGAGAGGTTTTACTGAAAAAAGCTCATCAATGAACGCAGCAATCAGCATTAGTGAAGCAATAGCCCATCACAAAGATGTAAACAAACCGCTACTCATGGCCACTTTAGATGCACAAAAAGCATTTGACACCGTAAACCATGACATTCTTTTCAATAAACTATATCACATCGGAGTACAAGAGAAAGTTGATGCAACGCATCAATGTCGCCGGATATCCATAGTGCAGTTATGCATAACACTAACATTATAGTAGTTGAATAAACAGTTATCAACTGAGGGGCATATTGGAACATCAGGGGTGGGGTCAAGTGAAAATGTATCATAACTTGCATTGTTTTGTCAACGAAGTGAATGATAATTGAAGCCTTTCATTGTTTATGATCAATCTCCATTCCAAAGTAGGTTGACCATACACACAACCAACTAATTATTGATCATAAACAGTAATGGAAATGAGTAATCTTGCCAATCATTAGTCTTAGTATGTATACAGTGCTTTCATTAAGGAATAATTATAAGATTTGTGAATTCCACATACACTTTTCAGAATATTTGAATTTTATTATTTTTTAATAAAACCACAAAACAGACAATTTAGGATTTGCATGCAATAGCACGTCATTTTACCTTTCCTTTTTTAAAGTCAACAGTGGACACCTTTGCAGCAATCTACTTTTAAAACAATGAGATAAGGGTTAAATCGCTGAAGACATGAGTTTTCTCTTTTTCTCAATATGATATTAGCTTGGCATCCTAATTATATCATACTTTAACAAATATTGAAATGTAGTCCAATATTTATAAATTAGACCACCTTCGAAATATAATATCAACTAAACAGTTAAATCTCATTGAAATTGTTGTATAATTATGTATCAGGGGAGATATATTGTTTTTGTCCTTGATGTCTGTCTGTCTGTCTGTTCGTCCCCAAAATCTTGTCCGATCCATATCTCCGAGACGGCTTGAAGGATTTTCATGAAACTTGGGTCACATGTTCACCTCATCAAGGCGACATGCAGAACCCGCGTCTCGACAATATAGAGTCAAGGTCACGCTTGAAGGTCAAAGGTTTGAGGCTTTATTTCGTGTCCGCTCCATATCTCCCAGACGGCTTGAAGGATTTTCATGAAACTTGGGTCACATGTTCACCTCATCAAGGCGACATGCAGAACCCGCGTCTCGACAATATAGGGTCAAGGTCACGCTTGAAGGTCAAAGGTTTGAGGCTTTATTTCGTGTCCGCTCCATATCTCCGAGACGGCTTGAAGGATTTTCATGAAACTTAGGTCACATGTTCACCTCATCAAGGCGACGTGCAGAACCTGCGTCTCGACAATATAGGGTCAAGGTCACCCTTGAAGGTCAAAGGTTTGAGGCTTTATTTCGTGTCCGCTCCATATCTCCGAGACGGCTTGAAGGATTTTCATGAAACTTGGGTCACATGTTCACCTCATCAAGGCGACGTGCAGAACCCGCGTCGCGACAATATAGGGTCAATGTCAAGGTCACGCTTGAAGATCAAAGGTTTGAGGCTTTATTTCGTGTCCGCTCCATATCTCCCAGACGGCTTGAAGGATTTTCATGAAACTTGGGTCACATGTTCACCTCATCAAGGTGACATGCAGAACTTGCGTCTCGACAATATAGGGTCAATGTCAAGGTCACGCTTGAAGGTCAAAGGTTTGAGGCTTTATTTTGTGTCCGCTCCATATCTCCCAGACGGCTTGAAGGATTTTAATGAAACTTTGGTCACATGTTCACCTCATCAAGGCGACGTGCAGAACCCGTGTCTCGACAATATAGGGTCAAGGTCACGCTTGAAGGTCAAAGGTTTGAGGCTTTATTTCGTGTCCGCTCCATATCTCCAAGACGGCTTGAAAGATTTTCATGAAACTTGGGTCACATGTTCACCTCATCAAGGCGACGTGCATAACCCGCGTCTCGACCATACCGGGTCAAGGTCACGTTTGAAGGTCAAAGGTTTGAGGCTTTATTTTGTGTCAACTCCATATCTCCAAGACGGTTTGAAGTATTTTCATGAAACTTGGGTCAGATGTTCACCTCATCAAGGCGACGTGCAGAACCCGCGTCTCGACCATACTGGGTCAAGGTCACGCTTGAAGGTCAAAGGTTTGAGGCTTTATTTTGTGTCCACTCCATATCTCCTTAAAGGATTTTCATGATACGTGGGTCACATGTTCACCTCATCAAGGCGACGTGCAGAACCCTCGTCTCGACCATACCGGTTCAAGGTCAAGGTCACGCTTGAAGGTCAAAGGTTTTAGGCTTTATTTCGTGTCCACTCAATATCTCCAAGACGGCTTGAAGGATTTTCATGAAACTTGGGTCAGATGTTCACCTCGTCAAGGCGACGTGCAGAACCCGCGTCTCGACCATACTGGGTCAAGGTCAAGGTCACGCTTGAAGGTCAAATGTTTGAGGCTTTATTTTGTGTCCGCTCCATATCTCCTTAAAGGATTTTCATGAAACTTGGGTCACATGTTCACCTCATCAAGGCGACGTGCAGAACCCGCGTCTCCACCATACCGGTTAAAGGTCAAGGTCACGCTTGAAGGTCAAAGGTTTTAGGCTTTATTTCGTGTCCAGTCAATATCTCCAAGACGGCTTGAAGGATTTTCATGAAAATTTGGTCACATGTTCACCTCATCAAGGCGACGTGCAGAACCCGCGTCTCGAACATACTGGGTCAAGGTCAAAGTCACGCTTGAAGGTCAAAGGTTTGAGGCTTTATTTTGTGCCGCTCCATATCTCCAAAACAGCTTAAAGAATTTTCATGAAACTTGGGTCACATGTTCACCTCATCAAGGCGACGTGCAGAACCCGCGTCTCGACCATACCGGTTCAAGGTCAAGGTCACGCTTGAAGCTCAAAGGTTTTAGGCTTTATTTCCTGTCCACTCAATATCTCCAAGACGGCTTGCTTATGTTTAGCAACAGTTGTTAACTGTTTTGAAGAATACTTCAGTCTTGAATGTTACAGCTGCAGTAAAAATATGTGTTTCTGTAAACCATTTGAAATCATGTCCACTTTGTACCAGGTCAAGACAAAACATTAGTAATTAAAAATTGAGTACTGTCCAACTTGGTCAAATTTTTGTTTGTCTGCTTTATAGGTTGGAATGTTTTGACAGATATTTGAGGGGGAGACATATGTTTTTGTCAAAACAATTCTAGTTTAAACTTAATTTCGAACATAAACTTAGCCCTACAACATGTTGATTTATTTTAATTCTTTCCTTCCTTTTTTATAATGAAAATAACAAACTACTCATGTTTTAAAATTATATTATGATGAGCGCCCTTGTGTCAATGATGCATAACAATATGCAGATCGGAAGCAATATGCCTTTAGGGAATTAAATGACTCATTTAAAATTGTCAAGGACGAAATAATTTTGTACGAAAGACCCGATTCTTTCTTATTCGCAGAGGTGTCGTTCTTGAAACTCTTTATAGGCAGAGAGTGTTCGTTCAAAGTCATTTTTCCATTAAAACCAGTTTTATCTCGGTTTGTTCTTTTCTTCATTTGTTTCGAACCAAATAAACATTTTAAATCACCTATAATTTACTATTTGTAAGTGAGTGTAAAGAGCGGCTCTCTGCAAAGGAGATTGATCTACGCAGTTGGTATTCGCGAGTCACGCAGGTGCGCGTAAGTAAACAATTAGACTGTCGACGTAAAGGTTTGTAGTTATCGCCTTTTGATTACATGTAATATATAGTGTAAAATAAATGTATACCAGTCTAGCTAATAGGGACTGTTTTGTCTTCGCAAAAAAACAAAAAAACATAAATGCGAGTCCAAATAAAGAAACTGAAAATACCTAAAACATCGGAATATTTATTTCATTTTAGATGTGTCATTACTTAGTGTTTTTAAACAAACACAATTGTAATATGTTCAAGACATCTAAATGTGTTTCTTTCTAATAATAATCCCCCCTCCCATGTGATTTCAGAAAACCTATTAAAAATAGAAGTCGCGGGCTTCTGCCCGGCGACTAACAAGGCCCGTTCTGGCTACTTTTGAGAAACCAATACAGAAACACAACGGTTAAAGTAAAATGGGAAAATGACTTATCAACAGAATTTGAACTGCTCCAAGGCACGAAGCAATGTGCGAAGCTGTCTACAACCCTCTAACTGTTACCACAACAACCTATTAAACTGGTGAGAGATTCAGTCCCACTACGAATCTATTGTTTCCATTTTGGACAAGTATTGAACCCTTTCCCTCATACGACAATTCTGCAGCAGACGACTTTGAACATACATGTCAAAAAATAGAAAATCTCTATAATCGAATGGATAACAAGACTAAAAGTTGAAAATTTGTGGCAAACGGAGGAAATTGCTCGTTTTGAGCAATTTCTTCTTTTGTCACTATGTTTTCAAAAAGCCGTCTGCTGCAGAAATCGTCTATATGAGGGAAAGTGTTAAAACCTTATTTCATTGTATGTAAACACGTGTGATCATATACAGCAATTGAAACCACAATTGGTTAAGATCAGAGTGCACATGTGTGCTCTCTATTCAGCAGCTGTCCTGCCCATCCGTCGATCTGTTACCTACAAGCAACTTCTCCCAAACCAATTGACCCAATTTCAAAATAACGTCATAGGAATGATCCTTGTGTGGTCCTTTTTCAATTTTGTTAAAAGAGTGGAAAATCTTAGTTATTTATTTGGGTTTCTCGCTGCTTTCAACAATATTTCAGTTATATCACGGCGACAGTTCACTTATTCATGATCCCTGGGTAAACAAACCAGTACTAGGCTAGAAAATTTGCCTTGCCCAACGGCACTCCACCATGACCTTAGTGCCGCGACTGGGGATCGAACCCGGGACACCCAGTTTCGAAATCCCCGACGCTAACCACTCGACCACAGCGGATTCCTTGAAAAACTTAGTAAGAAACCGCATGTATACAATCTTCTTGTCCATAATTATATATCCGATGTGACCCTCTACCAGGATTGTTCACAAGTTTACGTCGCGGGATAGATTTTCCTAACATGTATATATATATAATAAATACTTGAAATATCGTATTAGCCTGTTTTAGAAATGATCCGACAAAAATAGTGCGTGACATTGCGGGGACAAAATTCGTGCCAGTGTCAGGGTGACTTTAGTCTGATCCTCTGAATAACATGAGCGCCAGGGGGTGACGGGACTCTTTTTCCTTATGTGTCTAGATTTAAAATCTTGGAAGAAGTAATGGCCTGATTTGAAATTATGTTTGCACAAGTTTTCACTTATCAGCTCTGCAAAGAGTGTTCAATTTTTTTTTTTTTAGAAACAATTAAAACATGCTCGCCTTAATATATCAACCACAACATTTACATTTTAAGAGAGACCGAGAAGAACTTTAATCCTAAACATGTATTTAACAAAAGACCGAACGTTTTTAAAACATTAATATTTTTTATTAGAAAAAGCAACTTTAAACATAAGTATTTATATTACAAAGTACAAGTTTAAACATAAGTATTTATATTACAAAGTACTGGGAACAAGTTTAAACAAAAGTATGTATATCATAAAGTACTGGGAACAAGTTTAAACATAAGTATTTATATTACAAAGTACTTGGAACAAGTTTAAACATAAGTATGTATATCATAAAATACTGTGAACAAGTTTAAACATAAGAATTTACAAGGTTAATAATAAGTACTTATATTACAAATTTAAACATTAGTATTTATATTAGAAAGTACTGGGAACACGTTTAAACAATAAGTATTTATATTACAAAGTACTGGGAACAAGTTTAAACTTAAGTATACTTGGAACAAGTTAAAACAAGCATTTATATCACACAGTACTGGGAACACGTTTAAACATAAGTATTCATATTACAAAGTACACAGAACAAGATTAAACATAAGTATTTATATTACAAAGTACTAGGAACAAGGTTAAACATAAGTATTTATATTACAAAGTACTGGGAACAAGTTAAAACATAAGTATCAATATTACAAAGAATAATTTTAAACATAAGTGTTTATATTACAATGTACAGGGAACACGTTTAAACATAAGTATTAACAAGGTTAAACATTAGTATTTATATAACAAAGCACAACTTTAAACAAAAGTATTTATATCACAAATAACAAGTTTATATTTATATTGCAAAGTACTGGAAACAAGTTTAAACATAATCATTTATATTACATGTAACAAAGTTCTAAGATAAAAAAAATCATTTTTATACAGGGAACGAAAATCCATCCGATCATTTAGATTACAGAGTACAGAAAAAACAACTTTAACCATTAGCATTTTTATAACAATTTAGATCTCATTATGTGTATTACAAAGTACATACGATTAGCCACTTTACCCCCTTGTAAGCTTGTGATTCTTCAAGCCATACTGGTAATTTGAATATGTGTGAAGACATTCCAGTGAAATTAAGAAATAATCTAGCACTGCTGATTGTCTATGATAACGGGACAGCAGTATTCTTGGCACAAACTAAGGGCGTCGAACTCGTGAACGAATTTTCGTAAATTAATATTATATCTAAGCCACTCCAGCCCTAAAACTGGCATATGGAAAATTGGGAGCAGCGAATATCCAGATGAGCCTTCGCGTCGATGCAGTTTGGTTTGTACCTTCCATGATTGCTACCCGGCCGGGTAGCTCAATTGGTAGCGTATCTGACTCGTGATCTGGAGGTCACGGGTTCGATACCCGGTTGCGGCGACATTCTTTCGGGCGATGTTTTCCATTGCCTCTCACCTCTGATATATGTGAGAAAGTAGTCAGTGGCTTCGAAAGAATGTTGTGTAAGTACTGGTGTGGGAAAGCCAGGAAAACATGGGTAGGTGCACTGACCGCCGTGATATGACCAAAGCTGTTGAAAGCGGCGTTAAACTCCAAACAAACAAACAAAAATCCATGAATGCTGAAAAGCCACAAGCGTATGACCAAATAATGACGACATGTGTATGCAATCTGATCTCAAACGCTGTTGATAAAACAGTTTTTATGTGGCATTGTTTGTTTTATGCCGATCAAAGTTGATGATTCAATGTTAGTTTACAACAAGGGCACCGCAAAGCGGATGCATTCCCTCGGTATTCAATCATCACATCGAGTTCTCTTGTGATCAGTCAAAATAGTCAAAGTCCAATTTTGACCTTGACCTTTAACCTACTACCTTGAAAATAAATAGGCTTCTAGACCTTGCCATATGCTAACTGTATACCAAGTTTGGTTAAGATCGGTCGAAGGAAGTTCAGTGTAGAGTGGTCACAAGGTTGTTACGGACGGACGTACCCATGAAGTGTATTTGTGGGGTTATTTCTTTTGTTTGAATATTGTGGGTTGCACCCCACAAGTATGTTTTTCATTCCGTAATTAACCCCCTTTTACGGAATGAATAACATTAATATGCAAATGAGATACCCGTTATAAAAAATAAAAATAAACTATTTATCTAAGTGTCTTTATAAGGGTGGGACGGATGGACGAACGAACAAACACACAAACGTACAGTCCCGTTACTATATCCCCATCGCAAATCTCGTTAGCCGGGGGGGATAATAAAAACATAATCCTACTCAACCGCAATAAAAAAGTACCCACTTCTGTTATAAGATACAGTTGAATAGTGTTTGATACACTATCTTACTCAGTACATCCAGTAATTTATCGTACAGTGTGTACGCAAAGACATTAATCATATATAGTTTTTAACAACGTCACACAATTGTGTTACAATCACTTGTAAAATGTTTATGCTTCAACAATAAGCCATTGTAAATGTTTACTGTTATGACTTGGAACTCCGTGTTTCTCGGTGCAACATGTACATTACTTACGCTGTGTGTTTCGGACGATAATAGTTTAATGAAATGGTTCAAGTTTGAAATATTAATGACAGAAACGCGAGTATTTTGCCAATGTTAAGTTCGACACTCTTTAAAACGTATCTATAACAATCGGCGTACAAAAAAAAAATCTGAAACACTTAGTTTGCCAATATATATAGGTTGTATTAATCAGGATACTATAATAAACAGCGTACAAAAAGTCTGAAACCCTTAGTTTGCCAATATATGTAGGTTGTATTTATCAGGGTATTATAATAAACAACGTACAAATAGTCTGAAACACTTAGTTTGCCAATGTAGGTTGTATCTATCAGGATTTCTTTAATAATCAGCGTACAAAAAGTCTGAAACACTTAGTTTGCCAATATATGTAGGTTGTATCTATCAGGGTTTCTATAATAATCAGCGTACACAAAGTATAAACACTCAGTTTGCCAATATATGTAGGTTGTATCTATCAGGGCTTCTATAATAATCAGCGTACAAAAAGTATAAACACTCAGTTTGCCAATATTTGTAGGTTGTATTGATCAGGGTTTCTATAATAATTAACGTACACAAAGTCTGAAACACTTAGGTTGCCAATATATGTAGGTTGTATCTATCAGGTTTTTTTTAATAATCAGCGTAGGTCAAGTCTTAAACTCTTAATTTGCCACTATATGTAGGTTGTATTTATCAGGGTTCTTATAATAAACAGCGTAGACAATCAGGCGACTGGTTAATTCCCTTTGTTTGTCTATAGTGCAAACTCCTCAAAATTTCTCCCCTGGAAGTTCCAATCCGATATTAAATTTGTTTACAGATAATTATACCCATCTTCATTAGTCGAAACGGGGCACACAGAAATTGTATTAACATGTGTAATATTAAAACATTTGGAAACATTGTGTGAAAATGATAATTTGTTCATTGTCAGCAATTGCTCAATGTTGCACAATATTAAGAAACGTCTTTTGTTACAGTAGCTATCACCAAAAGGTTATAACCTTTTACGCTTACACACGCTGTTTGGTGCATGTGCAGCAGACGTCATTTGAAAATATCGTGGCCAAAGGTGAAATTGCTTATCGTGAACTATTTCTCCTCACAATTGCTCCATCTCCTTTCAATAAATTTACTTTAATTCACAGAGGTAGCCATATTTTTCTGAAGATGTATTCAAAGTCGTCTATTGAACACGTGTTGGTGTCACACTATTATTGTAACAAACTGACATTGAGGTCAAGCATAGTTTATTAGTAAGTCGGTTTTCATTTAGGCCTATAACACACGTTAGAACTGATTTGACAAAACAATAGAAAACGGATGGATCATGCGTTATCTGGTCAACCAATCAAATAAGTGTGAAGCAGATAGATGGCAGCCAATCAAAACCTCGATTTTAAAAATTTAACAAAAGAGTTCAACAAAGTTGCAACCAAACGTTTTATTGTCGAAACACCATGCTAAATAATGTTTAAATTAACAAAGTCATGCGTCTTTGTGGCATGACGGAGATACCTCCTACGCAGTGCTCCAAGACATTTATTTTATCAATTAAGTTGAGGTTAACGCCGTTTTCGATAGATTTTATAGGAAGCGTGTTTAAAGAGGGTTTCTCAATCGATGACGTAATAAGATGAGCTTAAACTTATTCAAACGATGGAAGGTTAGATCACAAATCGAGGGCTTGGCGTGAAACTGTTGTAACTAAAATTTGTATTTTTTTACCAAGGTTAATTGCCTCGCCATGAAGTCTTTATAAGCGTTAAAATCATTTTTCTTGGTAAACAATGGAAATTTAGGTGCCATTGCTCGTTCTGGACAATGGCACCTAAATTTGCATTGTTTACAAAGGGGTCAAAATTGCCCCTAAACCAGGGTTTTCAAAATAGGTTTTTAGTTACAACCGTTTCACGCCAAGCCCTCGAAATATACTAAGTCTGAATCTCGAAAGATTCGCATCATTTAAATTGCTTTAAAGTCCTCTGAAAATCCACCAAGGGGCATTTGCGATAAACGAAAATAACATTTCTCTTAAAGTCTTGTCATTATTTTCCTATTTGTAAGCTCGTTTGTTTTTCGAAGAAAAAGAAATCGGGCTATTTTGATTCCCTTGTCGTCGTTGTCTGAATCGTCAAAAAGCTTTATCCTTACCTCATTTATAAAAAAAAACGTTGAGTATTTTCAAATGCAACTGGGAACACATGCTCCTAAGAACAATACGCATGTCTATGCCAAGTCACATAACTCTAGCTTGCCCCGTTGTTGACAGTCGAGCGTTTGCGCTCTTATTTAAATACTTGTCATCCCCTTGTTATAACTAGATCGTTCACATACAGCAGTTCCTTACATCGAGCAAAGACGACGGTCTCGTCCAATACTTCATCTTTTGTAATAAATAGATTTGTTCTCATGTATTTATTGGAAGTGTGGAAGATTTGGAAGTTTAGTTATGTTTTTCTTCTTAATTTAACTATTTCAAACATTATTGGACCGTAAATGCCCCCCCCCCCCCCCCCCCCCGTTTATGCTTGCACCTTTCGTATTTTATCGCATGACAATGCTTGTATTTTTCCCGACCCATTACGTATTTCTTTATATATCACACGTGTAATATAACATGGCCGAATCACTATTTTTGTATTCATCCGCGAATGTTTACAAAATGGCTAAGAACGAGTATCAAATAAAAACAACCCTCACGATAGAAGGACGAGGTAAAGGGACCATTATCGGTCATAACAATATGTTTGTATGTGAATAGTTAACAGTTTATTAAGTATTACATGTTGGAACCACTTTCTGACAGCGAAAACCCGATTTTCTTTTTTGTGTTTCGTCATGTGATAAAAAAGAATCTGACATTCGTTGTCATTTCATAAAGTTGTATTAAACTCGTCCAAGAAATTTGTTATTAAGCTCGCCAGATGCTCGCTTTATAAAAAAAAATCTTCAACGCGTTGAAAAAAACTTTATATGAAATGACAACTCATGTCAGATCTTATATATCTTACTCAATCACGTAAAACCAAACTGTGCTGCAGTAACAATCGTTCGTTCAGATATGATGACATCCTTTTACTGGTCGTTTTAGATTGACCTTGTGTTAGAATTGTTACTGACAATTCGTTTAGTATCAACCGGGTTAATCAAAGCGCTGAAAGCGCTGGTGGTATAGGGGCATATGTAAGTTGAAAACATATGGCATAGATCATATGGACAAACATTGTTGAAATAATGAAACAATGACCTTTAAACAAACCAAACCAAAAATGTTTGAAGCAACACATATTGCCTGCCAATAACATATACCTCATTTGTCAAAGTTTTACCCTTTTCTTGTATAAACAAAATATCGAAGGACAAAAGATTGACAAAAAAAACCGAGCAGCTACACTTAATTAAAATATTTCTAATTCAGAAATCACTAAAGATCCACAATGTATATTGTAATCATGCTGATAAATGAAAGACAATCGAAAGCATGATAGAGTTATGTTTCTTTTGCACTGCACAGTTGCAGCTCTGAGTTTCCTATACACCAAGTCTTAAATTGATATATTGGACATATATTGAGACAATAACCGAAGAAATGAAAAAATTGAGTTTACACCTAAAAAACAGATTAGATTTGACGAAGTACAAAGCTTGGGGAAGCACTCATTAACGAAAAAGGGAATTTCAAGGAACGCATGTGTTGCATGCGAAAGTCATATAATAAGTGAGAACATGGGAAGACAAAAATATACACACTCCAAACGCAGCATGCTAAATTTATGGTAATGGTGCACTGCAAATCTGTAGGTCATAAGTTACCTACAAACCAAGTTTGAAATTGATACAATGAAAATTAATTGAGACAATCGCTGAACTAAATAAGGAAAAATGGAGATAACTGAAAAAACAGACCAGAGTTATGTACCTAGTACTTTGCCGTTCTCCTGATCACACGGGTATAATTGTGACCACTTTGAAATAAATCTGCCATACAGAAACAACGTGTTAACCAATACATGCAATCCATGACGAACGGACGAATGCACATTCAGGCAGACAGCCGGCCGGACGCCGGATTATACCTCCAAGCTTTACAGACAGAGACAACTCATAAAGTATTGATTACAGAAGACTGGTTCGATGCGTCAAAACACGTCAGCTTAGATTATGGTATTTGTAAAGTATTTGCAATTTAATTGTATCTCCGAAACGGGACCGGACCGTCAAGGTTAATTTTCAAAAACCTATTTAGACTACATTTCTAGTTTATTTGTCAACAGATACATCTAGGACTATATTACACGTTGATGAACGTTGAGTCTTCAATTAACGCAAATGCATATACATTATAATTTTAGTCCCAAAATCGCTAGAAGCGCCTCAATTATAAAATAAATAATGACCTTGCTGTTATAACTCGGATGTGTTGACAATTTCGGCCAAATTTCTTTCCGACGTTTGACAAAAGTCAATGCGACATGCGTCATTCGTCTTTCACCAATGGGCTAAGTCTATGTGGAAACGCAGCCAGTTGCTGGGGAAGATTGTTGTGAGGAGTACTGGTTTGAGAAAACCAGGAAATACATTTGTAGGTGAACTGGCCGCCGTGATATGACTGAAGAAATGTTAAAATCGGCGTTAAACCCCAATCAATCAATGTTGAAATTAACTTATCTATAATTTGTAGATTTAATTTCTATTTCCTAGTAGGGTCTACATACAGCGACACATGAGAATATTCAACACAAAACGCGACCTGTTTTACCAACAATTCCCCAGTAGCGGTGAGACCGTTTGTAACATTATTTCATGGCATGTATACACAGTAGGACCTCTCTCTTTGGACGAATTATGTTGTAACAAGTTTGTTTACAGTATTCCGTAACCTTGACCACATAGACTAAATATACAGCAAACAACATTGAACTAAGGCATAACTATTGACCTGAATTAATAAAAGTATGATTTTGAATCATGAGTGATGAAAACATTGTGGAAAAAGACAAACTTGTTGATTATCATTCATCTGTTAAGGTTAGTCAAATGTGTCTAAAAGGGGCAAAGGTTAAAATAATAACTGTAGACAAATGTTTTCGTTATCTAGGTTATAGAAACAAATTGATTCATGTTTCAAAGCATTGTTTGAAAAGGAGGAATTGCTCATTGTCAGCAATTGCTCCGTTTGCAAATATACTTTCAACATTTGTTTGTAACTAAGTAGCTATAACGGGAACGGTTCAACCCTTTCCCGCTTACAGTCGCTTTTTGACGCATGTGCAGGAGACGGCTGCAGAATTGTTTATCATAACCCATTTCCTCTATTTCCACAAAGGTTTCAACTATATATTTTTCCCCTTGATGTAAGGCAAAATTGCTGGTAATCATTCATCTCTAGCATGTTATTCAAAATGTGTCCGGAAGGGAGAAAGAGGGAAAGAACGTCCATAGTAAAACGTTTAAATATGAAAAGAATTAATTTGAAACGTGTTTGAAAGCATTGTGTGAAAAGGAGGAATTGCTCATTGTCAGCAATAGCTCCATTTTCAACAATATTTTTAAAATATTCGAACTGTTATAGTATCACGGAAAGGGTTCCGCTTCCATGGGGAGGATGTAACCATTTTCCGCCTACAGACGCTTACAGACGCATGTGCAGCAGACGACAATCGAAAACATTGTGACAAAAGGGGAAATTGCTTTTCGTAGGCATTTTTTCTACTTTTGCCACAATGGTTTCAACTCCTTTCAATAATTTTATTTACAGTGCTTTGCACATTTCTCTATAAGTCGACTGTTGTAAACTAATGGGGTCACAGAACGGTCGACGTTACCTCACACTACTGACATTGAGATCAACCATAGTTCAGAGTGTGTTTCATTCATAGAAACTATTTTGTCTCATAAATTTATGCAAGCGGAGGGTTTCGTGATTCGGTCGAACCAATGAAATCGTTGAAAAGGCAGATTATAACCAATCAAAACTCGATTTTGGTGTAGGTATGCACATGTGGACTGTGGTTGCAGCTTTTATCCGACTTTTCGAAAGCAGCTTCGCTATGGGATAGTGGCGAAACGCCCCTATCCCAAAAATTAGGACCGGAGTCAAGAAATAGAGGTGAGTCAAAAGGACAATCAAAGCGCTGAAAGCCCTGATGGTATAGGGGGCATATGTAAGTTGAAAACATATGGCATAGATCATATGGACAAACATTGTTGAAACAATGAAACAATGACCTTTAAACAAACCAAACCAAAAATGTTTGAAGCAACACATTTTGCCTGCCAATAACATATACCTCATTTGTCAAAGTTTTACCCTTTTCTTGTATAAACAAAATATCGAAGGACAAAAGATTGACAAAAAAACCCCGAGCAGCTACCCTTAATTAAAATATTTCTAGTTCAGAAATCACTAAAGATCCACAATGTATATTGTAATCATGCTAAATGAAAGACGATCGAAAGCATGATAGAGTTATGTTTCTTTTGCACTGCACAATTGCAGCTCTGAGTTTCCTATACACCAAGTCTTAAATTGATATATTGGACATATATTGAGACAATAACCGAAGAAATGAAAAAAATGAGTTTACACCTAAAAAACAGATTAGATTTGACGAAGTACAAAGCTTGGGGAAGCACTCATTAACGAAAAAGGGAATTTCACGGAACGCATGTGTTGCATATAATAAGTGAGAACATTGAAAGACAAAAATATACACACTCCAAACGCAGCATGCTAAATTTATGGTTATGGTGCACTGCAAATCTGAAGGTCATAAGTTACCTACAAACCAAGTTTGAAATTGATACAATGAAAGTTAATTGAGACAATCGCTGAACTAAATAAGGAAAAATGGAGATAACTGAAAAAACAGACCAGAGTTATGTACCTAGTACTTTGCCGTTCTCCTGATCACACGGGTATAATTGTGACCACTTTGAAATAAATCTGCCATACAGAAACAACGTGTTAACCAATACATGCAATCCATGACGGACGGACGAATGCACATTCAGGCAGACAGCCGGCCGGACGCCGGATTATACCTCCAAGCTTTACAGACGGAGACAACTCATAAAGTATTGATTACAGAAGACTGGTCCGATGCGTCAAAACACGTCAGCTTAGATTATGGTATTTGTAAAGTATTTGCAATTTAATTGTATCTCCGAAACGGGACCGGACCGTCAAGGTTAATTTTCAAAACCCTATTTAGACTACATTTCTAGTTTATTTGTCAACAGATACATCTAGGACTATATTACACGTTGATGAACGTTGAGTCTTAAATTAACGCAAATGCATATACATTATAATTTTAGTCCCAAAATCGCTAGAAGCTTCTCAATTATAAAATAAATAATGACCTTGCGGTTATAACTCTGATGTGTTGACAAATTCGGCCAAATTTCTTTCCGACGTTTGACAAAAGTCAATGCGACATGCGTCATTCGTCTTTCACCAATGGGCTAAGTCTATGTGGAAACGCAGCCAGTTGCTTGGGAAGATTGTTGTGAGGAGTACTGGTTTGAGAAAACCAGGAAATACATTTGTAGGTGAACTGGCCGCCGTGATATGACTGAAGAAATGTTAAAAACGGCGTTAAACCACAATCAATCAATGTTGAAATTAACTTATCTATAATTTGTAGATTTAATTTCTATTTCCTAGTAGGGTCTACATACAGCGACACATGAGAATATTCAACACAAAACGCGACCTGTTTTACCAACAATTCCCCAGTAGCGGTGAGACCGTTTGTAACATTATTTCATGGCATGTATACACAGTAGGACCTCTCTCTTTGGACGAATTATGTTGTAACAAGTTTGTTTACAGTATTCCTTAACCTTGACCACATAGACTAAATATACAGCAAACAACATTGAACTAAGGCATAACTATTGACCTGAATTAATAAAAGTATGATTTTGAATAGTGATGAAAACATTGTGGAAAAAGACAAACTTGTTGATTATCATTCATCTGTTAAGGTTAGTCAAATGTGTCTAAAAGGGGCAAAGGTTAAAATAATAACTGTAGACAAATGTTTTCGTTATCTAGGTTATAGAAACAAATTGATTCAGGTTTCAAAGCATTGTTTGAAAAGGAGGAATTGCTCATTGTCAGCAATTGCTCCGTTTGTAAATATACTTTCAACATTTGTTTGTAACTAAGTAGCTATAACGGGAACGGTTCAACCCTTTCCCGCTTACAGTCGCTTTTTGACGCATGTGCAGCAGACGGCTGCAGAATTGTTTATCATGACCCATTTCCTCTTTTTCCACAAAGGTTTCAACTATATATTTTTCCCCTTGATGTAAGGCAAAATTGCTCGTAATCATTCATCTCTAGCATGTTATTCAAAATGTGTCCGGAAGGGAGAAAGAGGGAAAGAACGTCCATAGTAAAACGTTTAAATATGAAAAGAATTAATTTGAAACGTGTTTGAAAGAATTGTGTGAAAAGGAGGAATTGCTCATTGTCAGCAATAGCTCCATTTTCAACAATATTTTTTAAATATTCGAACTGTTATAGTATCACGGAAAGGGTTCCGCTTCCATGGGAAGGATGTAACCATTTTCCGCCTACAGACGCTTACAGACGCATGTGCAGCAGACGACAATCGAAAACATTGTGACAAAAGGGGAAATTGCTTTTCGTAGGCAATTTCTACTTTTGCCACAATGGTTTCAACTCCTTTCAATAATTGTATTTACAGTGCTTTGCACATTTCTCTATAAGTCGACTGTTGTAAACTAATGGGGTCACAGAACGGTCGACGTTACCTCACACTACTGACATTGAGGTCAACCATAGTTCAGAGTGTGTTTCATTCATAGAAACTATTTTGTCTCATAAATTTATGCAAGCGGAGGGTTTCGTGATTCGGTCGAACCAATGAAATCGTTGAAAAGGCAGATTATAACCAATCAAAACTCGATTTTGGTGTAGGTATACACATGTGGACTGCGGTTGCAGCTTTAATCCGACTTTTCGAAAGCAGCTTCGCTATGGGATAGTGGCGAGACGCCCCTATCCCAAGCCCCTATCCCAAAAACACAGATAGAGAAGCGTTGACTGCCAAGCGTTGCTTGTATCGTGTGATTTCATTGGACAAAACAGTGAGTACCTGCTCATGACTATTTACCATAGAGTCAATTCGAATCTACGTACAGCAACGTATTTGGTCTGAGAATAAGTAGTACCTTACCCCGATATGAACACTTGTGTCGTGTACATCTCTAACAGTTTGGTTGTATGTATATAATTAGAAGTAAACTTAAGCATGCCGACGAATGTTTTTGGTTTGGTTTTGTAGTCACGTCAGAAACTTGCAATGGGTATCGCTACAAAGGTTCGTATCATCTTTGTAGCTACACAATCACCTTTCATTCACGGTATGCCACCTTTAGACATATCAGTGCTTGTTATATCTGGAGTGAGACTGCCCTGTAATATTTTTGGCAATTAAATATAGAGTGAAATTCGCCGTATTTTGAGCTCTGCTAATCTTGTCCCACAGAGTGTTGGATTTGTCTGGCTCTTGTTTTGAATAGTTCATTCACTGTCCTCAAAAATTAGGCAAACAAAGACACACAATTAGCGCACATTTCTTTCGCTGTTCGCAGTCGAACACGTCCGCGGTAAATTCCTTTGGTTTGAATTCTCGCAAACCTTTGTGGCATTGAAAAATTCATTTTATTTAATTGGACATCAGTGTTTAAACATGTGTTAAAACATAATTGAAATGAATGCATCAGTTTGTTTTTAGTTGGGTTACGTTAGTAGTCTCCGCGAGTTTAGGCTCTCGATCTTCTCCAAGTACGTGCTTTCTTTCCCAACGAAGTGAAAGTACAATTTGTCAAAGATGAATCCACGACAAGGACGGTGTTAGCGACATTATTACCATTGAACGGTAATACATTCTGTACATAGTATACCAAATCGTTTTGGAAAACGTTATAAATGGATTGACTTATTAAAATGTTTGACTAGGTTCCTTTTAGATTTGTTTTGTCAACGAACAGATATGTTATTCTTGAAAGCAGTGATTTGGTATACTAACAAACAAAATGTAAAGTCGTAATATTTAGTTTTTTTATTTAATTTGATTTTGGTTGCTGTTTTTCTTTTTTGGATCTGGCAGGCATCAGTCCAAATAATCTAAGGAAAGGCTTCGGGTATTGAGCTTACTAATTCCTGTGTGATTCTTCAACAATGGCCAAATGCCTAGAACTGAATATAATTTTGATTTAAACAGGCTCATCCTTTTTCAACATACAGCACACTAGCAGACGACTTTGAGAAGATCTACATACAATTATGGAAACTCTCTGAAAATGAAAATGTATTATTGAATTTGAAAATCAAAAGAAGAAATTGAGCTGATCGTATTCAGGGTCACTACTCGCTTCCAAATTAAAGAGACATTCAAGAGGCATCTGGCATATATTGTCCTATTAGATCACATAGTATGGCTGTATATATGGGTCGTTTTCTACACTTATCAAAGTGCTCAAAGGTTTGTTTTCGTAGAGCATGGATCAAATGCCCGCATTTTGTAATTTTCTTACGATGTTCACCGATTTTCTGGATTTATTCCCCCCCCCCCCCCCCATAAGTCACTCTCTCTGGCGTTATATCCCAGTTAGTCTAGAGTTCATCTCCCATAAGTCACTCTTTCTGACGTTATTCCCCCATAAATCACCCTTTTTGGAGTCATTAGTCACTCTTTTTTGAGTTATTCCCCCATAAGTCAATATTTCTAGAGTTATTCTCTAATAAAACAATATTTCTGGAGTTATTCCCCCATAAGTCAATATTCCTGGAGTTATTCCCCTATAAGTTTCTCTTTCTAGAGTTATTCTACCTTAAGGTACTATTTCTAGAGTTATTCTATCTTAAGTCACTCTTTCTAGAGTTATTCTACATTAAGTCACTCTTTCTGGAGTTATTCTCCCATAAGTCACTCTTTCTGGAGTTATTCTGTCATAAGTCACTTTTTTTGGAGTTTTTGTTCCATAAGTCCCTCTTTCTGGAGTTATTCTGTCATAAGTCACTTTTTTTGGAGTTTTTGTTCCATAAGTCACTCTTTCTGGAGTTATTCTGTCATAAGTCACCTTTTTTTGAGTTTTTGCTTACATAAGTCACTCTTTTTGAGATGAAGAAACAACTAACAGAAACGTCTCATGAAATATGGTCTAAATAAATTGATTATGCTAAGAGTACTGAGACTAGTTATAAAAGTGAATATATTTGAGCCGTTCCACGAGAAAATCAACATTATGAACTCTGCGTAATGCATCAACAAAGATCTGCCTGCGCAGACTAATCCGGACCGACACATTCTGTTTTAGGGGGATAGAAGTATAGAGTAATGATTCATGAAACAGAAAATCCACAGGAGACGAAAAGTGTCTGTCCGGGTGAGCCTGCGAGGCATGCTTAGGCTGATCCGGTTCGATACTTTTCGCAGAGTCCAAAATCTTGGTTTTTTCGCGGAACGGCAAATTTGCATATCATATTGATTACGTATTAATGTGTAAACCGTTTTACTTATACAGACTTTTCCTTACGACTTTGCAACAGACAGTTAGTTGTCTTTTGAAGAGAAATAGTTCATCGTGAGCAATTTTCCCTTTTGCCACAATATTTTTCAACTCAATTTTAAATTCCTGATCTGACCAATACTAATGATTTAAACGCTTTTTGTTGTTTGAAATTGTGATTTCGAAATCGTAATGTAGTCATAAATAGAATATATAGAATGGAAGAGACATAGAGGTAAATACAATAAATTGCGCCAAGTTTGGCGATTGCGGGTGTTATTGACTGTCTGTATGGGGA
Source organism: Serripes groenlandicus (assembly GCA_031761405.1). Classification (NCBI taxonomy): domain Eukaryota; kingdom Metazoa; phylum Mollusca; class Bivalvia; order Cardiida; family Cardiidae; genus Serripes; species Serripes groenlandicus. The sequence goes on along the minus strand of JASEVX010000009.1, from coordinate 15,841,632 downwards.
TCACTATTGACTGTCTGTGTCACATAAGTGTAAATAGGCGTATTTAACTAATTGGGCTACATAAAGGAAAATTCAATAAATTGCGCCGAGTTTGGCGATTGTGGGTGGTTGACTGTTATGTCTGTCACAAGATGGTCAAGGGTCGACAACTCACTAAAGTAGAATTGAACGCCGATGGTTGAATAAAAATATATGTTTAATTTACAGTTATGAAATATATACAATTTTGAATAATCAACTTTCCTGACAAATCGAGAGGCTATAAACAAAAATACTACTCACGCACTCTCATCCACACTTTCACCCAAATCACTTAACTGTCCCATCACTTCCGTTACTGTACCCTGTATTTGGAATGTTCATACACGTTGTCCTTCACATCCAACTGTATCCGTTTCCCGACTTCACCGAGTCGTTGTACTTATATTCATTGCGTCGCGTATATCCTTGGATTCCGGGATCGACAAGCCACACAACTGTGGATATATGGTTCTACACGTCCTATGACGGCACTCCTCCTAATGTCCCCCGTTACGACGTCTTATTAAGTTGTGGACTGCGTCACACACTGGTTCTTCAAACTTCTGCGTTTGGAACTTCGGTTGTCTGGCTATCGATATGGACTAGCCATAGACATAAAACGGCCATATGCCGTGTGAATTGGTCACATCAACTACCTCTCACTATAACGAGTGAAAACCCTCTGGCGACTCCTATGATACTGACGACCAAAACAAATGTTTGAGTAAGCTATATAGCACCAATCGACCCCCGAGCCTCCTGATGACAGGCATAATTCCCGTGCAAATCGTAATTCACAATCACCAACTAGTTTCAATACAATTATAGGCCAAATGAAAATAGCAACATAGTTTAACGTAATTAACGTTTTTAAACCCGTCAATTCCTTAATTCTCAACGGATTTACATGAAATGAACTCTTAATATGCTTAATATCACTTATCACATATGTATATGATAATAACTTCATAAACAATGATCTCCCTGACAATCCTGCGATAAGTTAAAACCATACGTGACCAACCTGCACTGACTGACCGACTTTTATTTAGGCCACGCCAAATCTATTTTGTTACAACACGTTCCCCCCAAGGATAAAGTGGTTACACTTTGTCTATTTAACAAAATACACCAGGTTCGTTCCCTGTACTATTTACAACCCGTATCTTAATTTCCCTTAGTATTGCATTCCTGATATATATATACACGATTACACAGCTGTCATGACTCCAATGTGTGCCTCATTTCACTAACTGTTTTCTGATTCCTTTACTTGACTGTTTACTTTACTTAAGTAATCTGCCCCTACATTTTCTCTACCTGGAATCGCTCTAATGCTAATCCTATACAAAACCGAACTGTGCCGTCCTTCTTCCTAACAAATACTATAGGACTCGAAAACGATGCATTAGAATGCTCTATGACTCCTAACTCTAACATCTTACTGACCTCTTCGTTTACTGTCGCCACCGACTGGTATGGAATAGGATAACCCTTGAACCTGATGGGTTCTGATGTATTTAATTTAATATCATGTTCAACAAGTGAAGTAGTTCCCGGTATGTCTGTCAAAACATCGGCGAACTCTTCCAAAACCATGTCAACCTGCTCCCTCTGTTCAGGAGACAATTCTTTACAAACGTCTACATCTTTCTTAGACTCGTTACCTACTCTAGAAAGACACTCTAAAGGTATCTTCTCATCTACCCAATCTACGTCTGCATTATCTAATTTCCGATCTTCACTATCTTCAATAACTGCAGAACAAACCACTGCTAATATACCTTTATCACTACTACCGTCATCAGCACTTCGCTCATTGTACTGTTTCAACATATTGGCATGAAAAGTATTTTCCTTACCCTTCATATTAATTCTATAATCTACCTTATTCATCACCTTGATCACTTCAAATGGACCCTTCCACTGCAATAATAATTTATTGTGACTTACCGGAAGTAATACCAGTACCTTGGCATCTATCGGGAAATTTCTGTCCTTTGCCCGTTTGTTATAGTATATCTTCTGTCTAGACTTTGCCTTACTTAACTCATCCTGTGCCATCTTACATGTCTCTTCGAGTCGCTCACGTAAATCTATTACGTACTGGTATGTCAATTTCACTTCAACATCATTGACCTCGCCAGACCATAACTCATTCAAAATGCTCAACGGTCCTCTGACCGTCCGGCCATAGAGTAATTCAAATGGGGAAAACCCCAGACTTTCCTGTGGCACTTCCCTATACGCAAATAACGCAGCATTAATGTACTTATCCCAATCCTTGGGCCTCTCGCTACACATACGCTTAATCATCCGTTTCAATGTTCCATTAAACTTTTCCACCAATCCGTTACACATTGGGTGGTATGGCGTTGTAGTCAACTGACGTAAGGATAAAAGTCTACTTACCTCAGCCATCATCTTAGATGTGAACTGTGATCCCATGTCCGTCAACATCTCCTCCGGTATTCCTAGTCTACTGAACATATCGACCAATGCTTCCGCTACTCGTTCAGTCTCAATCCCTGGTAAAGCCACGGCTTCCGGATACCTTGTAGCATAATCTACCATGACTAAAATGTACCTGTTTTTCCTGTCTGTCATTGGTTCGATTGGTTCTACTAAATCAACTGCTACACGCTTAAAAGGCGTTTCTATTAATGGCATCTCTCCTAATGGTACTTTTTGAACCTTACCTTTTGGCATCGTTCGTTGACATATATCGCATGATCTGCAATACCGACTGACTTCCGAACAAACCCCTGGCCAATAGAACTCTGCTAATGCTCTGTCCCTAGTTTTTCGTATACCTAAATGCCCTGCCATCAATGACTCATGTGCTATCTTTAAAACCGCTTCCCGACACGTCTTAGGAACAACTAACTGATAAGACTGCTTCCGATTAGGAAATTCAAATTCCCTATACAATAATTTGTTCTTAAACAGATACCTTACCTGTCCACCCCCTTTACAATTATGAAAAGTTTTTTCATTCGCCTTTTCCCTCGTCTTCGACAATGTTTCATCTGCCATCTGCAGGTCGCGGTATTCTGCTTGCGATATATCTAAAATCTTACCTGGAACATGTAATTTCCTGTATGGTTTAGGATTTTGTTCTGTTTGCGACCGAGTCTGCATTGCATTTGATACATCTCCGGGTTCCGGATATTTCGCGCCTGTAATGTTACCTACAACTAAATCATAGAGTGGAGTGTCTATACATAACGCCTCCGTTATACCCTCATAATACGGAGTCTTCACCTCTATCATTGCTACCGGAAAATAATGCTCAGATCCATCGATATATTTGCAACATCTTTCCTTACCTAAGAACTGGTGTTCCTGTACTAACCGTTTCCTTACAACTACGCACGTGGCACCCGTGTCTCTCATCGTGTTTACTCTTACTCCGTTAACTGTGCCTTCCTTGGTAGGACAATTCCTTTCCATACATGCACCTAGCTGTTCCGAACTATCGTTACACAAATATATGCAACTAGAACTGGCTGTTCGCTTTAATCCCCCACGATACAGACCTCGAGGCTTTCCTCTTCCTTTGAAATATTGGTTACCCTGATTGTGGCTATACCTTTCAAATGGACCAGTACTTGCATTCCTAGTATCTCCAGATGTAAATCGTCCCCCAGTATCGTCGACAGCAGCCATACTATGTCTACTACCCCTTTTCCTACAATCGTCCGATCTGTGATTTCCACCACAATAGCTACATTTCCAATTAGTGAAAGAATTACCTGCCTTCTGCGTACTGGAACCCTGTCGTTGTCCTGTATCGGACCTAAACCCTCTAGCAACCTGATCCTTTTCTTTATTATTTCCACTTAAAACAACATTCCTACACCCACCTCTTGCTTCAGCAAATAGATCCGCCTGTACCGCCATCTCATTACCATCTGTAAACATCTTTTCTTTCAAAAATAAATACAAGTCCTTATTGCAAATTGACAACAACTGATCTCGTAACAAAAAATCAATGACGCCTTCGTACGATTTTACTATCTTTCCTAATTCCAACCAACGTTCGAGATAATTCATTGATCTCCGTAAGTACTGAACAAACGTCTCCCCCGTTTCTGGTCTAGCTACTTTGAACCGTTTTCTAAACCCTTCTTCAGTTAACTCAAAACGTTGCAATAATGCTGACTTTAACTTAATATAGTCTAAAGCGTCCTCTGCAGGTAATCTAGAATAAACATCTAACGCCTTACCTTTCAATAATGCACTAAGATGTAATGACCACTGATCATTCTTCCAACCTTGTGCTGCTGCATATCGCTCAAACCTGGATAGATAACTGTCCATATTATCCTTATCCTCGTCAAACCATGGTAATTTCGGTCCTTTGATTTTATGATCTTTAATAAAAGACTTACCTACTCCATGTTTGGCCAACTCCATCGCCTGCTGATGTTCTAATTGAACTAACTCCAATGCTCTCCTATGCTCCCGATCCCTCAGCTCTTCTTTCTCTCTCTCTAATAATCTCTGTTGTTCTAATAACTTAACTTCTTTCTCTTCCTTCTCTCTCTCGGCTTCTTTCTGCCGTTCCAGTAACTCTCTCTCAAATTCACGATCTCTCAGTCTATGTTCTCGTTCCTTTGCTTGTTCATCTTGAACGAACTTTTGAAGATTCTCACCTTCATGACCTAACTCCTTGCCCAACTCTATCAACTCCTTCATACTAGTCATGACTATCAATAGTACTATACGCTAACCCTATATCAAAACTTAACAAACTACAATCTAAGTTAATAATAACTACACTTCATTGGACTTCAAATCTATATTTGAATTCTCTGCATATCCTGTACGGTATAATCCCCTTCTATCCCTCAGACTCCACGCTTTACTGCAGAAACGCTTATGGCAGCGCCGCTGTGTCTCATCACAGGGAATAAACAAAAAAATTAACTTAAAACCCCATGTATAAATCATAAGCTATTTGTATCAAGTGTAAAATGCACTGTACAATTGCCAGTAAAAAATGAATCTAATGAAGGAATATCTGCAGAGTTACAATTAACCTATCCAATTCTACCCTAGTTCGTTGCCGCCTCGATACATCGAGCGAATCATCCCACTTCTGACACCATTTGTCACAAGATGGTCAAGGGTCGACAACTCACTAAAGTAGAATTGAACGCCGATGGTTGAATAAAAATATATGTTTAATTTACAGTTATGAAATATATACAATTTTGAATAATCAACTTTCCTGACAAATCGAGAGGCTATAAACAAAAATACTACTCACGCACTCTCATCCACACTTTCACCCAAATCACTTCCGTTACTGTACCCTGTATTTGGAATGTTCATACACGTTGTCCTTCACATCCAACTGTATCCGTTTCCCGACTTCACCGAGTCGTTGTACTTATATTCATTGCGTCGCGTATATCCTTGGATTCCGGGATCGACAAGCCACACAACTGTGGATATATGGTTCTACACGTCCTATGACGGCACTCCTCCTAATGTCCCCCGTTACGACGTCTTATTAAGTTGTGGACTGCGTCACACACTGGTTCTTCAAACTTCTGCGTTTGGAACTTCGGTTGTCTGGCTATCGATATGGACTAGCCATAGACATAAAACGGCCATATGCCGTGTGAATTGGTCACATCAACTACCTCTCACTATAACGAGTGAAAACCCTCTGGCGACTCCTATGATACTGACGACCAAAACAAATGTTTGAGTAAGCTATATAGCACCAATCGACCCCCGAGCCTCCTGATGACAGGCATAATTCCCGTGCAAATCGTAATTCACAATCACCAACTAGTTTCAATACAATTATAGGCCAAATGAAAATAGCAACATAGTTTAACGTAATTAACGTTTTTAAACCCGTCAATTCCTTAATTCTCAACGGATTTACATGAAATGAACTCTTAATATGCTTAATATCACTTATCACATATGTATATGATAATAACTTCATAAACAATGATCTCCCTGACAATCCTGCGATAAGTTAAAACCATACGTGACCAACCTGCACTGACTGACCGACTTTTATTTAGGCCACGCCAAATCTATTTTGTTACAATGTCTGTAAGGGGATCACTATTGACTGTCTGTGTCACATATGTGTAAATAGGCGTATTTAACCAACTGGGCTACATAAAGGAAAATTCAATAAATTGCGCCGAGTTTCGCGATTGTGGGTGGTTGACTGTTATGTCTGTAAGGGGATCACTATTGACTGTCTGTGTCACATAAGTGTAAATAGGCGTATTTAACCAATTGGGCTACATAAAGGAAAATTCAATAAATTGCGCCGAGTTTGGCGATTGTGGGTGGTTGACTGTTATGTCTGTAAGGGGATCACTATTGACTGTCTGTGTCACATAAGTGTAAATAGGCGTATTTAACCAATTGGGCTACATAAAGGAAAATTCAATAAATTGCGCCGAGTTTGGCGATTGTGGGTGGTTGACTGTTATGTCTGTAAGGGGATCACTATTGACTGTCTGTGTCACATAAGTGTAAATAGGCGTATTTAACTAATTGGGCTACATAAAGGAAAATTCAATAAATTGCGCCGAGTTTGGCGATTGTGGGTGGTTGACTGTTATGTCTGTAAGGGGATCACTATTGACTGTTCGTGTGGGGATCCCATAAGTGTCAATAGGCGTATTCAAATAATTGGGCTACAGTTTTATCCATTTTAGCAATATATACATGTAGTCACTACCATGAGTGTGGCATAGGAATTAAGCGACCGAGTCATTGAAACGCCAATATTCCATGCATAAATTGGTCCAGTTGTTTTTGTTTATATTTTTTAATTACAAGTAACTGTCTCTCTGTTGTCATGGGGATATCTAGAGGAAGAGGTGGAACTGCGTGTACGTCTAAATCGGTGGAGTTACGGTGTGTCTCTTCTACTTCTACGTCGTTCTGCTGACAACTGATACAGTACCAGTTGATGTACAGTGACCCTCGTCAGGGGCGTAGCTTTGCAATAATCAATGTGTAGGCCGTCTCGTGAGAAAATCAACATTGTGGACTCTGCGTAAAGAATAGACCCGGATCAGCCTAAGCATGCCACACAGGCCTACCCGGATAGACACTTTTCGCCTCCTGTGGATTTTCTGTTTCAGGAATAACTACTCTATACATCTATCCCCCTAAGACGAAATGTGTCGGCCGGATCAGTCTGCGCGAACAGCGCAGGCTGATCTGGTCGATACATTACGCAGATGTCTATCGCCACAGCTTCATTTTGGGGCATTTTGAGAAGAATTGTATAGGCACGTGCCTACAGTGCCTAAAGGGAGCTACGCCCCTGCTCGTCTTAAGCGTAGATATACCTGTTAAATAAAATAAATTCAAAATATTAAACCAACAAACACACACAATCTACAAGGGTTACATATTTTAAGATGTATTTTGATGAACAAAGAAAATAATCTTATCTAGCATATGGCCTTCAACTTATATATATACCTCTATACTCATCCATGCACACATACATACACGTACATCCATATAAACACGTACATATACATAGACACATATACATACCATATATGCATACAAATACATACCCATATACTTACATACACATCCTTATACATACAAATACATACCCATATACTTACATACACATCCTGATACAACATATATAACTATATACAGACACGCATACATGACATTTAACTTGTTATCAACTTAGCGACAGACACTCGAGTCGGCAGCGTATATATACATAATATGACACAATTCCATGATAATTAACAGTCATATATATATATACTCAAGACTGCAGTAAACATTGTTTATATGTTTCTTTAAATGTTTTAACGCTTAGCGATGCTCGTATGTCACATGGGATATCATGCCAAATAGATTTACTATAACATGTGGATGAGTTAGTTCTTCATACAATTGGTACGAGGTATATCTTTCAAAAACACTTGTTTATATGTCTCTGGAAAAATGTATCATATCTGTCAAGTATGATGGTACCATATTATTCATAGTTTTATAAATAAGGACAGCTGTATGATCCTTACATCGATCAGCAAATTTAAGCCATTTTAATTATTTGAAATGTTCAGCTGAATATGGGGGTTTTCCGATTTTTTAATTATGATTTTGGCAATTCTATTTTATAAGTTAAATACTTTATTCGTATGACGATTAGGTCCTCTACCCCAGACCGAACAACAGTAATTTATAATTGGTAATATCTATAAGCATTATAAAACATAGCCTTCATGTCTGGCGTAAGGAAATAAATAATATGTTTCAGGAGAGAAATCTTATTATTCATCTTTTTACAAACGATATCAGTTTGCGCTTTCCAGTTTAATTTGTTATCAACGTATACGCCAATTTTTTTTTTTTGTGGTAGCATTTTCTAATTTGGCACCATTCACATACAGATTAAATGTTTGAGTATATCTCAAATGATAGGGAGATCCATAGACTTGGTCTTTAATGGGTTGAGTGTCATGTTATTTATTTTACACCATTTCTGTATACAATTTAAGTCATTTTGTAACTAGTTTTCAATTTGTGCCAATCTATATCCGGATTCAAATATAGTCGAGTTTTTTCATAATGTTTCTAAATATCTAGAATGTCATACCAATTAAACAGTTGTTTGTTCACACATAGGACAATTTGGGTAGGTCATCGTATACTATAATAACACTATATCATTATGAAGTCCTTTTTACCGAAACCCCCCATAGTCAGGGGTGTTAGGGATATTTTGGTTCAGATTCTTCCAAAAGCACCAAATTTGGCCCAGTGGTCGCCCATGCCATACATTTTCAATTTTTGATGGGCGCCAAGGAGTGCGCCCCATGGGACCGCCATATTGGCAAAATCCAAATTGGCCGCCATCCGGGTTATATGTCAATGGCAGTTAAGAAACTAAAAGGGCTAGAGTCATAAATGATATCACATTTTAGTGGTTTTCAGGGTCAGGGAATCCGATTAAGATGTTATTTCAATGATCTGAGGTCAAGTTTACCCTTCAAGGCCACTAAAAAATCAATAAAGATTATTCAGGAGCAATTTTGATTAAAATTATTTGGATTAAAATTGATAACTATTTTATGTTCTGGATTGCACTAAGATGTTAGCACTTCTGGATCTCACCACCGTTATTAACGCACTCGCCTTCGCGTTTGCAGAGGGCCGTGCATCGGACACCGGCTCGGTTGCATTTGCACCTTCCTGTGCATGCCTTGAGGCAGCCACAGTGCAAAAGAATGGCACATGACACTGAAGGCTTGGTACTTGGCTATGGGGCTAAACTTTCTAGCTGATTTCTGCACAACAAAATTGCCCTTACAGAATTCAGCATGTACTTGAGAGTGTTTATTGGCTAGCTCAACCATGTCGCGTACATGTATCGGCAGCCAACGCGCATAGTTTGTGTGGTCCATTGCGTGAAACCAGTCGCATAGTTCGTCACATGCTTGCACATATAGAGCAAAGTCCCCCTCCCGAAGTGACCGCACAAAACAGAACATCAGCAGTTCCAGCTCGATTATGGTTGACCAGAACTTGAACTGTTAGTTAGAGTAGAGGGTAGAGTTTGGGAACGTTGATCCCACATGTCAAATGATTCAGGTGGTCCCATTACATTCTGACAAACTCGGAGTAGGCGGTCTACTTTAACAGGTAAAGGGACATGAGAGAAACTTGATGGGCGTACCTTGTGCGCTTCATGTTATGCGCATTGAGTGCAGACTGTGCACGACCAGATGACAGGACATCAGCCTGAGAAAGTACGGTGGCCCACCCAGTGTCAAGCAGCAGCTTCCCTACCATAAGATGCATTTTGTCTTCAATGTGCAGCGCACCTATCATATCTACCAGCTTGTCTTCTCCCAAAGTGTCAGGGTATTGTCATTGAATAAGTTTGATGAGAGCATACAGTGGCTGATCTGCACCAAGAACGCTGATCTGGCCTGGGTTGAGGAACTCAGTCGCCTGCATCGTCAGCTCCATCGCGTGCTTCATTGAAGATGCAGATGCGGCCTTGTATGGGAATAGGGGGTAAACCCCGATCTAGGCAGGGGGCTTCACCGAATCGTCGCTTGCTAGCATCGAGTTGTAACCCCATATCCTCTGCAAGCGTGCCTTGTTTCAGCACCCTGCTGACATGTGCCATCCCCGCCGCATCCTTGACATTTGCATCTCGCACATCAAGGGGTGGTCTGACTTTGCTGTTGCCGAGTTTGGGTGCAAAGACATCTGTTTGAGTGAGTTTGACTGGGGGCTGGATCATGTAAGCATCTGGTAGCTTTGGGGTTGACGTGTCGGAGGTGTCAAGCTTGATGGTAGCTCGCTTCACTCCAAGATTCCCGTGAGAGAGATGGTTTGTCACGCTCAGGGCATATCCTTGGAACTCATCATGTGAGAAGTTGTCCTGAGCCTTGCTATCTATATTATCCACGTCATGGATGGTGAAGACCTTGAGATGGCTGTTGGTTGGTAGCACTACCCCATCCTGAGCGTGCCAAGCACACATCGCACGCGCAATACCTCTCTTAACTTCCATGACTCGATTGTACGATACTGAGATACCCTGTTCGTGGTCAAGCTCAATCTGTTTTTGTCCCGTCCGTGTCCATGCAGCTTGAGGCCATGATAAAGAGGGAAGGGGGTTTCTCGCTCCTTGTTGTGGCGTACTGCAGCTGTCTTTACTGCATGGTGCGTACCCTTTCTTGTATTATAGATAAGCAGTTGTGATATCTTACATGCGATCTTCTCCCTTGCATCCAGATTGGCGTCGCCACCGATCTTCTCACGTCCATGAAGAGCTGATGGACCCCGGAGCACTATGTTGAAGAAACTCCTCATTTCCTCATTTACTGAAGCCGTCAGGCAGTCGGGGGGGGGGGTGGGGGGGGGCTGTTAGACTGATCCACACATTTACAGATTATGCAACACTTGGTATTGGCCGGAGCCATCATTCAACTGACTAATCGTGACATTAATACCAGTGGAAGATCATTGGCATTTATAGCAATGAAGTCTTTGAGATCTCTCTCAAGGGATACAAGTCCCTCTTTCTTAGGCGTTTGCAGGGCTTCCTCGGTTTTGTCCGTTTTACAAAGACAGCAGAGTTCCCAATTCATAATTGTAGAATATATGTGCTTGACACTTGACACAACGATGTACTACCAGTCCATTATAATTGCGTAGGCTCGTCGTCCCAATGAATTTTCATTTGTCATCTTGTCTTATGGCGATCGGATAGCAGGTCGAGTCGCAGGTTTCGTATCAGCTCATAAATATGCAAGAAGGACGTAACTTGCAAATCTAGTTAGCATTTAAATAATGTCAATTTTTACACACACATTTACGGTTCTTTCTGTGATATGGAGATATGTCAAACTTGTGCAACATAAAGTTAATAATGGGAAAGGATTTTTGGGGATGACGATGAGTCACCAAAACACCGGGTTTACCCCCACAGTGACCTTTACAGTGTTGATGAGGGGTAAACTTGACCTCAAATCATTGAAATAACATCTTTATCGGATTCCTCGACCCCGAAAACCCCTAAAATGTGGTATCATTCATGATTCTAGCCCTTTTAGTTTTTTACCTGCGAATGACATCTAACGCGGATGGCGGCCATTTTGGATTTTGCCAATATGGCCGCCCCAGGGGGCACCACTCTTGGCGCCCATCAAAAATGTAACAAGTATCGCATGGGTGACCTTCAGGCCAAATTTGGTGCTTTTGGAAGAATCTGAACCAAACAGCCCCTTTAATGCCCCAACACCCCCGACTACCACAAAGTAAATACAAATGGAAAGTTTTCCCACTATTGTCAAAATTACCATGATTTCTGCCTAGATGAACAAAGGAGTGGGTACATTTTGGCCCGATTTTGGCCCAGATTTTCAATAATAGCATGAATGATTCCAATGATAAAATATGTTTTGCAATAAATGTTCCGCAGGATAAATTTATCCGTAATTACGTTTTGGATTTTTAGCTCACCTGAGCTTTGCTCAAGGTGAGTTATTGTGATCGCCTTTTGTCCGTCGTGCGTCGTGCGTTGTCCGGCGTCCGTCGTGCGTCAACTTCTTCTCCTCAGTAACCAGTGGGTCAATTTGGATGAAACTTCACAGAAAGCATCCTCTCAATGACCTTACCAGAATTCCTTCAAATTTGTGGGATCCATGCAAAATTCTGGTTTCCATGGCAACAAAACCGAAAAAACTTCAAAATTCTTCTTCTCCCAAACTGGTTGGCAGATTTTCAAATAATTTTGTAGAAATGTTCCTTAGATGACCCTCTATCAGATTCCTTCAAGCCATGTTGATTGGTCGAAAAACATGGCCGCCAGGGGGGGCGGGGCTATTTTGCCTTATATGGCTATAGTGAAAACTTAAAAAATCTTCTCCTCCGAAAGTGTAAGGCCGATTTTCAAATAATTTTGTAGAAATGTTCCTTGGGTGACCCTCTATCAGATTCCTTCAAGCCATGTTGATTGGTCGAAAACATGGCCGCCAGGGGGGGCGGGGCTATTTTGCCTTATATGGCTATAGTGCAAACTTAAAAAATCTTCTCCTCCAAAAGTGTCTGGCCGATTTTCTAATTATTTTGTAGAAATGTTCCTTGGGTGATCCTCTATCAGATTCCTTCAAGCCATGTTGATTGTTCAAAAAGCATGGCCGCCAGGGGGCGGGGCTATTTTGCCATTTATGGCTATAATGAAAACTTAAAAAATCTTCTCTTCAATAAGTGTCGGGCCGATTTTCAAATAATTTTGTAGAAATGTTCCTTGGGTGACCCTCTATCAGATTCCTTCAAGCCATGTTGATTGGTCAAAAAACATGGCCGCCAGTGGGCAGGGCTATTTTGCATTATATGATTATAGTGAAAACTTAAAAAATCTTCTCCTCCAAAAGTGTCTGGCAGATTTCCAAATAATTTTGTAGAAATGTTCCTAGGGTGACCCTCTATCAAATTCCTTCAAGCCAAGTTGATTGGTCGGAAACTATGACTGCCAGGGGGCGGGGCTTATATAGCTAAAGTTAAAAAAAAAATATCAGGTGAGCGATTCCAGGGCCATTATGGCCCTCTTGTTTTTATTTATGATACATGTTATATTAAACATTACATAACATCAGTGACATTATCTTGTAAGAAAATAAGTGTTGTGGTATGTGTCTTTATCACCACATAATATTTATTCTATAGTCTCAATCAGCTCAAAATTTACGCTACATAGCTCAGAAAATAACGATCTACAATATACATGTATAGAAATTTCAAGGAATTTGATCATGGGCCGAGATCGGCCCAAAACTTACCCAGCCCTGTATTATTACACATTGAAAAAGTTACAATCCACATATTTATACCCTAAGATTCATAGTATATGGGGCTATATAGGAGTCACGCTTGTCGGTCTGTGGACATTTCTTGTGAACACTATTTCTCAGCAACCCTTGGTCAGAATTCAATATAACTTCTCAAGAATGATTGATACCAAGCCTAGTTGTGCATATTGTCGGCGTGTTGCACTGGAATTATTTTTAAATGAGTTATGGCCCCTTGAATTTCTCATACATATGTATATTGTCAGGCACCAGCTGGGGGTATTCATCACCTTCAGTGATAATTAGTCTGTTCCAAGATACAAAGAATATTTGATAATTATACAGCAGATAAGTTCCAATACATTGTGAGCTAAAGCAGAAATAGAGAGTATCATATTTTTCTGGTTGGATATAAACTCAATCTGAAATGAAGTTGGGACTTGATAACTGTAAAGCCTTTAGCAAGACAATTATCCGCTCTACCATTCAAGTCAGATTAATATTATTAACGCTTTCCCTCATACGACAAATCTGCAGCAGAAGACTTTGAACATATTTTGTTAAAAAAATGGAAAATCTCTATAATTGAATGGATAACCTATGACGAAAAGGGGAAAACATTGTGGCAAAAGGAGAAATTGCTTGTTTTGAGCAATTTCTTATTTTGTCACTATGTTTTCAAAAAGCTGTCTTCTGCAGAGCCGTCAGAAAGCGTCTTAATGAGGGAAAGGGTTAAATGTAAACCATTATTTTGAGTACCCCCAACATAGGTTTTACCCTTTCCCACATATAGAAGCATCTGCAAAAGACAACTTTTGAAAACATCGTGACGAAAGGAGAAACTGCTCAAAACAAGCAATTTCTACTTTTGCCACAATATTTTCAACTTTTTTCAGTAATTAAACCTAAATTTATAGAGATTTTCAGTGTGTTTACCTATACTATATACTTTCAAAGTCTTCTGCTGCAAATTTGTTGTATGTGGGAAAGGGTTAAGAGGGTCAAATAAGGATTTGAGAACATTCAAACCGCATTTCATCTAGAGCTCTGAATATCCTATCAGGTAAATATGGCATCATGCGGAAAACAAACACATATCCTCTATTCATTATCTACCGGAATGTTGGAACTTGTAAATTGATGTTATGCAATAGGAAACGTTTGCGATATGTACTGTATAAAAACCATTATAATCCCTGTGATAGCGAAGATGAATGGTACTCTGCCAAACAACCAATCGGTGTAGATCCAAATCAGCCTGTGTATCTGTGGTCTAATTTGACTCTGCACTGTTTGTGAATTAGTCCTGCAGGAAGGTCACAAACTCCTGTATCTAAGCAGTATCTTTTTAACCCTTTCCCTCATATAGACGCTTTCTGTTGCCTCTGCAGCAGGCGGCTTTTTTGAAAACATAGTGACAAAAGAAGAAATTGCTCAAAACGAGCAATTTATCCTTTCGACACAATGTTTTCCACTTTTAGTCATAGGTTATCCATTCAATTATAGAGATATTCTATTTTTTGTCAAAATATGTTAAAAGTCGTCTGCCTCAGAAATGTCATATGAGGGAAAAGGGTTAATCCTAAAGCATGGGCATGCCTTTTTCCTTATGCGTAATCATCATGTTGAGGTTAGTTTTCCCAGAGCTCTGTTCGGATTGGAAAAAAGAGTGAATGAAAAGAAATGGAATAATTAAAAACCGGGTGGATTTTAAAACAGTGTGACAAAAGGAGAAATTGCTCGTTTAGATCAATTTCACCTTTTGCCACAATGTTTTTAAAAGTTGTCCGCTTTATGCAGATGCATGAAATGTGTCTATAAGTGGGAAAGGTTTAATTAAACATAACTATCACTATCTGTTATGGTTTTAATAACATCAGATTTAATTTTAGTCGTTTCCAATAATGAGAGGTCTTATTGACCTTCCAAAACAGGATCACTGAAAGGGTTATCGTAATAACACCAGAGGTTCAATAATTAATTTCATATTTTTAAAAAAAAAAAAGACTTTATTTTCCAAATGTTCTGCTGCAGAAGTGTTGTATTTGGAAAAAAGGCAGGTTAAGCCAAACAGAAATAGTATTTCTTTCTGAAATCAGAATAGTATTTAGCTTTGTTTGGTAAATACTGGGCATTATGTTAGGGGGGTGCTATCTTATCATACATAACAATTCTAGTGCTTTTGATCCTGGCAATTTAATGTACTGTTGTCATTTTTATTACACAATATAAAACAGAAAGAAACCTCACATCATATATTTGTTTTATTTCATGAATTCAAGATGCTGTTTTTTGTCATGCTCTATAAAGGACTCAGACAGAGCTCTAGATACGGGCCATATTTGTCTCGCCATGACGAAGTAGTGAAAGCGAGACTTAGGTGTTGCTTTTCTGGCAGCATCAAACATCAACGTTAAAGTTTTTTTTGTTTTTTAGCTCACCTGAGCTTTGCTCAAGGTGAGTTATTGTGATCACCTTTTGTCCGTCGTGCGTCGTCCGTCAACATCTTCTCCTCTGACAGTAACCAGTGGTTAATTGAGATGAAACTTCACAGAATTCATTTTGCCTTATATGGCTATAGTGAAAAACTAAAAAAATCTTCTCCTCCGAAAATGTAAGGCCGATTTTCAAATAATTTTGTAGAAATGTTCATTAAGTGACCCTCTATCAGATGCCTTCAAGCCATGTTGATTGGTCGTAAAAACATGGCCGCCAGGGGCCGGGGCTATTTTGCCTTATATGGCTATAGTGAAAACTTAAAAAATCTTCTCCTCCAAAAAAGTTAGGCCGATTTTCAAAAGAATTTTGTAGAAATGATCCTAGGGTGACCCTTTATCAGATTCCTTCAAGCCATGTTGATTGGTCAAAAACTATGGCTGCCAAGGGGGCGGGGCTTAAATGGCTAAAGTGAAGAAAAAACAATCAGGTGAGCGATTCCAGGGCCATCATGGCCCTCTTGTTTAATTTTCTTAATAAGTAAAGGTTTTCAAATTTGGATTAAAGATACATCTAGTACCCTTTTTCGTATTTATGGGTCAAATCAGATGTAATTATTTATAAATACTTATTTGTGGTCCAAACCGTATGTTGTGGATACCCAGCATAATCTTCTAAGTGAAACTATTCTTTTGAATACCATAACGAAGGAGTTAATTGAGGCATATTTAACCCTTTCTCACATACAGATGCTTTCTGGCACCTCTGGAGCAGACTGCTTTTTGAAAACATTTTGACAAAAGGAGCTGTTGTTCAAAACATGTCATTTCCCTTTTTTGCCACAATGTTTAAAACTTTATTCAAAAATCTTTCTTTCATTTACAACGAGCACAGCTTGTTTTGAGCTAGTACCTTTATTTAAGAAAAATTCCCTATATTTAGTAAAGACAATTTTTTTTGGCCCAGCTTGAGCTCGTGAATTCAAGGTAGAATTAAAAAGAAAATTACAATGAACCAGTTTCATTCTCGTATCTACTTCCGTATTACTGGGCATGCACATTGAGCTTCATTTTAGGACACTCGATTGGCTACATGTATTAATATAATTGAAATAAAATTATAATTTTTTTTTTATAGATATTGTTTCATAGAGAAATGATATTGATAAAAAGCATAAACACAGTTATATTTTCTACAAAGAAAATAACGTATGAAAACAGAAACACAAGGTTATGGTTTCCGTGCAAATTCACTCTAATTCTGTGCCTATTATTTAAGATGCCGGTAATCACTAGAACGCTAATACTTCTTCTACGTCTGTCAAAGCCAAGAGTTTCAGGTAAGATATCTGTATCTCTGTTGTTTTCCCCCTGATTAACTAATGATTACATAATTATTACAAAGCACATTAAGTGATGTGTGTAGTTTTAAATATAAAACAACCATGTTTTGCTATTTATCCCAAGATCGGTTGATTCGCTCTATCACATTCTCTCGGGTCAGCTATGGGTGTATGCAGTTTCAAGTATACATTATTATTCTGGAACACATATTAACCCTTTCCCACATACATAAATCTGCAGCAGACAACTTTGAAAACTTCTAAACAAAAACACGGAAAAGCTCTATAAATGTTGGTATAATTAATGAAAAAGAGTTGAAAACATTGTGAAAAAAAGAAGATATTGCTCAATTCAAAAGTCCTCGGCTGCAGATACGTCAAAAAGCGTCCATGTTTGTCTAAATTTTAGTGATCGCTTTCAAGAACCGAACATGGCCGAATCACACCAGCTGACCAAGTATATTTTTGCCTCGTCATTTTCTTACAAGGTTTACTGTAGATAATTTTGGTCCATGGACAATTACTTCAAGACACATTACAGTAAACGTTGGGCTAAGTTTTTCACTTGTCTCACCATTAATAGTGCAACTCATACAGAAGTACTGAAAGAGTAGAGCTCCTTAGCCTTCACGTCCATTCTGTTCAGACAAGTTAAAGAATTCTGGTCTGACTTAGGGACAAATTTCGTTGTAGCAGTGAATGAACTCGACTTGAATTGCATCAATGTGAATTTCAGAAATATGGTCCAGGTTGTTTGTTTGGTATTTCATGCCGCTTTCAACAGTTTTTTCAGTTATATCATGACATTTCCTCTGTAAGTTACAACTTCTACTGGTCCATTTATCCCGACACCAGCCAGTCGGTCGTTATGGTAAGACCACAACCCTGAGCGCCAAAGAGGGCAGCCATTACTACCATTTTTTAAAGTCTTTGGTTTTGACCCGGCCAAGGATCAAACCCGCTACAAGACACATCTACCACCTAGGCAGTAGATACTCCAGATCACTAAAAAAGACAAAAAAATCTCGAAATTCAATCGGCCCAATCATCAAATAAGGGGAGGGGTATAAGAACAGATGATGTGTTTTGGATTTGATACCTGTAGATCATATCATGGCTGTTGAAGTCTTATTCAGTAACAACCATGACAGAAAATGTGTTAAATTGTTTATAATAGACCAATCATTCACAGAAGATACAGATTTAAAGATTCTTATTCCAAATGTCATTTTGACAGCCTAAGGAAAATATAAAACAAGCATTGTGAGTTTTGTTTTATAGAAGATGGTCTAAATTGATTTTAAAAATATTTTGTGAAAAAGCTAATTTTCTGAAATTAAACAATTCCTCCTGTTCCCACAGTCTCATCCGTTCTTGACTCAATAACATATGTTTTAAATTGTTCAAACTTTACATTCTTTCTTCTTATCCTTTATCTACAAACAACAAATCTACAACAGGTGAAAAACCATCTTGGCACAAAAAAGTAACATCTCTATTATGAAGGTATAGTTTATATTTATAAAGTGTTGGTAAAAGGTCAATTTTTTCCTTTTGCCAAATGTTACCACAGTTTACTGCTGCAGATATGGAAAAAAGTGTCTAACATGATAAGTTACATAGGTGATGGTTTGGGAAGGGTTGTATAAAGTTTCAATGCAATGCATCAAGTAGTCACTAAGATAAGGACTCCTGATGTAATTGCACGCAAAACTTTAATAATAATTTCCAGGTTAAAAAGAGCCATAGTTTGAATTTGAATTATATGCAGGATAGTCATTGTACTTGATTGTGTACACAAGTGTGATGGTTTGGAAGGGTTCTTTCAATACAATACTTCAAGTACATGTAGTTTTCTAAGATGTCCACACAAAACGTTAACCAGAATTTCTAAGAAACAAGAGGGCCAAGATGGCCCTAAATCGATCACCTGAATGATAGTTAATTAGAAGCAAATATTTAACTGCAAATATCTGTGAAAATTTGATCAGGAGTTCAAATGAAACTGCAAAGAGTGGACACTCAGTTAAAGAAATAGTTTATCAGTAAAAGCCATTTTTATCTTGAAATCTAACAAGAGCTTTCTCAATTTCTGATGCTGCAGCAACAAAGGTTCTACACAGAATGCAAGTCTTTGAACAATTTTGAAAGAGGACCATCAAAAGAACATTCCTGTGAAGTAACGTTGAAATTGGTCAAGTGGAATGGTAGGAGTTGTCATTTGTAGCTAAAAGTTCAATTTACCCCTTTTGTGATGACGCGAGGTTGCTATGATTTTGTAACCAATCAAAACGGCTTGAACAAATTAAATGTAGAGGATCACTGAAGTAGGATTTATATTCAATTTCCTTAATATCAGACAAGAACTTAAAAAAATGGAATTTCCAAATTTTGCCCCTTTTCTGATGCCTCCTGACTGCCATGTTTTTCAACCAAACAGTATGCCTTGAACAATCTTTGTAGAGGCTCACCTAAGGAACATTTCTACCAAACTATATTGGAATCAGACATGCAGATTCAAAGCAGAAGATTTTTAAAGCTTGGACATTTTGCCCCCTTTCTGATGCCGCAGCAACCCTGGCGGCCATGTTTTTCAACAGATCGGACATATTTGAACAATGTTGGTAGGTGCCCCAATGAACATTTGTGCAAAATAATGTCAAATCGGGCCAGAACTTTTAGACAAGAAGATTTTTAAAGTTTTAACAATGCACATATAAGGAAAACAGGCTCCACCCCCTGGCGGCCATGTTTTTCAACGGATCGGAATAAAGGGTGCCCAAAGGAACATTTGTGGAAAATAATTGTCAAATCAGGCCAGTACTTTTGGACACTTTCTGATGCCGCAGCAACCCTGGCGGCCATGTTTTTCAACAGATCGGACATATTTGAACAATGTTGGTAGAGGGTGCCCCAAAGAACATTTGTGAAAAATAATTTTCAAATCGGGCTAATTCTTTTGGACGAGAAGATTTTTTAAGTTTTAACAATGCACATATAAGGAAAACAGGCTCCACCCCCTGGCGGCCATGTTTTTCAACGGATCGGAAATATTTGAACAATCTTGGTAAAGGGTTCCCAAAGGAACATTTGTGCAAAATAATTTTCAAATTGGGCTTATACTTTTGAACAAGAAGATTTTCAAAGTTTTAACAATGCACATATAAGGAAAACAAGCTTTAGCCCCCTGGCGGCCATGTTTTTCAACGGATCGGAAATATTTGAACAATCTTGGTAAAGGGTGCCCCAAGGAACATTTGTGCATAATAATTTTCAAATCGGGCCAGTACTTTTGGACAAGAATATTTAAAAAAATTTAACAAAAAAAAAACAGGCTCCGCCCCCTGGCGGCCATGTTTTTCAACGGATCGGAAATATTTGAACAATCTTGGTAAAGGGTGCCCCAAGGAACATTTGTGCATAATAATTTTCAAATCGGGCCAGTACTTTTGGACCAGAAGATTTTTAAAATTTTAACAAAAAAAACAACAGGCTCCGCCCCATGGCAACCATGTTTTTCAACCGATCGGAAATATTTGAACAATCTTGTTAAAGGGTGCCCCAATGAACATTTGTGGAAAATAATTTTCAAATTGGGCCAGTACTTTTGGACAAGAAATTTTTTAAAGTTTTAACAATGCACATATAAGGAAAACAAGCTCCGCCCCCTGGCGGCCATGTTTTTCAACGGATCGGAAATTTTGAACAATCTTGGTAAAGGGTGCCCCAAGGAACATTTGTGCAAAATAATTTTCAAATTGGGCCAGTACTTTTGGACAAGAAGATTTTTAAAATTTTAACAATGCACATACAAGGAAAACAGGCTACGCCCCCTGGCGGCCATGTTTTTCAACCAATCGGAAATATTTGAACAATCTTGGTAAAGGGTGCCCCAATGAACATTTGTGGAAAATAATTTTCAAATCGGGCCAGTACTTTTGGACAAGAAGATTTTTTAAGTTTTAACAATGCACATATAAGGAAAACAAGCTCCGCCCCCTGGCGGCCATGTTTTTCAACGGATCGTAAATATTTGAACAATCTTGGTAAAGGGTGCCCCAAGGAACACTTGTGCAAAATAATTTTCAAATCGGGCCAGTACTTTTGGACAAGAAGATTTTTAAAATTTTAACAATGCACATATAAGGAAAACAGGCTCCGCCCCCTGGCAGCCATGTTTTTCAACCGATCGGAAATATTTGAACAATCTTGGTAAAGGGTGCCCCAATGTACATTTGTGCAAAATAATTTTCAAACGGGCCAGTACTTTTGGACAAGAAGATTTTTAAAGTTTTAACAATGCACATATAAGGAAAATAAGCTCCGCCCCCTGGCGGCCATGTTTTTCAACGGATCGGAAATTTTGAACAATCTTGGTAAAGGGTGCCCCAAGGAACATTTGTGCAAAATAATTTTCAAATTGGGCCAGTACTTTTGGACAAGAAGATTTTTAAAATTTTAACAATGCACATACAAGGAAAACAGGCTACGCCCCCTGGCGGCCATGTTTTTCAACCAATCGGAAATATTTGAACAATCTTGGTAAAGGGTGCCCCAATGAACATTTGTGGAAAATAATTTTCAAATCGGGCCAGTACTTTTGGACAAGAAGATTTTTTAAGTTTTAACAATGCACATATAAGGAAAACAAGCTCCGCCCCCTGGCGGCCATGTTTTTCAACGGATCGTAAATATTTGAACAATCTTGGTAAAGGGTGCCCCAAGGAACACTTGTGCAAAATAATTTTCAAATCGGGCCAGTACTTTTGGACAAGAAGATTTTTAAAATTTTAACAATGCACATATAAGGAAAACAGGCTCCGCCCCCTGACGGCCATGTTTTTCAACCGATCGGAAATATTTGAACAATCTTGGTAAAGGGTGCCCCAATGTACATTTGTGCAAAATAATTTTCAAATCGGGCCAGTACTTTTGGACAAGAAGATTTTTAAAGTTTTAACAATGCACATATAAGGAAAATAAGCTCCGCCCCCTGGCGGCCATGTTTTTCAACGGATCGGAAATATTTGAACAATCTAGGGGGTACCCCAAGGAACATTTGTGCAAAATAATTTTCAAATCGGGCCAGTACTTTTGGACAAGAAGATTTTTTAAGATTTGGAAATTTTCCCCTTTTCTGTTGCCGCAGCAACCAAAGTTCTCGATGGAATTTAAATCTTTGAACAATTTTGAAAGAGGTCCACCAAAGGAACATTCCTGTGAAGTTTGGTTGAAATTGGTCAAGTGGTTAAGAAGGAGATGATCTAAATGTCTAAATGTTAACGACGGACGACGCCAGACGAACAAAAAGTGATCAGAATAGCTCACCTTGAGCCTTTGGCTCTAGGTGATCTAAAAATAGGGCCGTAACTTGCGTTTAATGTTTGTCAGAGTTATCTTACTTAATATTTTACATAAGTGTGATGGTTTGAAAGGTTTGTATAAAGTTTCAATGCAATTCATTTAGTAATAACTAAGATATGGACTCTTAATGAAAATGCACGCAAAACTTTAACCATAATTTCTAGGTTAAAAAAAGAAGGCCATAATTGCATTAAATGCAGGAAAGAGTTATCTTAATTTATTATTAACATATGTGTGATAGTTCGTAAGTATTGTAAAAAGTTTCAATGCAATATATCTAGTAGTTACTGAGCTGTGGTGAAATATATATACTAGCATGCAAAACCTTAACCACGGTGTGGCATGGAAGCAGACGATGACACCGATGTCGACGCCAGGGTGAGTAGAATAGCTCTCATATTCTCCGAATAGTTGAGCTAAAAATGAGGCCTCCAGATTGTCAATAAGATTTTATTCCCTTCAATTTGACCTTGTCACCTGGTTTTTGTCCTCACATAACCCAGTTTCGAACTTGGCTTAGATTTGATGGAGATGTAAGTTCTGATAAACTTTCATGAGAATTGGGTGTAAACTGTTGCCTGTTGAGTGTTAACAAGGCAATTGTTGACAATGCGCGACAGACAAAATGTGATCACAATAGCTCACCTTGAGCACTTGGTGCATAGCTGAGCTGAAAACTTAAAACTTTTTAGAGCCTCGATCAGATTCCTTTAAGCCATGGTTTAGTCGAAAAACATCTTCTTTTCCAAAAGTATCAAGTCGATTTCCAAATAATTTTGTATAAATGTTCCTAAGGTGACCCTCTATCAGTTTCCTTCAAGCCATGTTGATTAGTCAAAAAACAAGGCTGCTAGGCGACGAGGCTGTTTTGCGTTATATGGCTATAGTGTAAACTTAAAAATATCCTTCTCCAAAAGTATATGACCAATTTCCAAATAATTGAGAAGAAATGTTCCTTGGGCAACCTTCTTACCTTCAAATCATATTGATTGGTCAACAGGGTGCACACAGCTGTTTTGCCTTACATGGCTACAGTGAAAAGAATTTTCCTCCGAAAGTAATGTGCCATTTTCCAAATAACTTCTTAGAAATGTTTCTAAGGTGACCCTCTATCAGATTCCTTCAGGCCATGTTGCATATGGCTATAGTGAGAACTTTAAAAATCTTCTTCTCCGAAAGAATTTGGCTAATTTCCAAAAGATTTGTAGAAATGTTCCTTGGGTGACCCTCTTCAAGATTATTTTAAGCCATGTTGATTGGTAAAAATCAAGTTATTGTGGTTGACATGACAACTCACATGCATTACTCGGGTGTGCGATCAGGGGCTATCTTCTTTTCTTTTTCTCACAAAGTTTTCAAGTCCTCTGATCCGTTTGCATTAAAGAAATTCTATGAAGGACAGGGCTAAATTATAAAGTAGCGCAACTTAAAATATTCTCATAATTTTTATTTAATTGACAAATCTGTGATATGACATTATTTTTTATAAAATAATTAAGTGGATTTCTCTGTGAAAGCCATAAATACAGTATACATTGCTGCACATGAAAACAATTTGTATACCCTTCTCTGGTACCTTTTGCAACCAAATAGCTCAACCCTTTCCCGCATACAGGCTTATTTTGTTGCATCTACTGCAGACATTTGAAAAAAATTCAGCAAAACATCAATGGCTGTGGCAATGAGCCATTTCTCCTTTAGCAGTTTTCCGTATTTTTGCCAAGATGTTTTCAAAGTAATCTGCTGCAGATGTGTTGTATGTGGGAAAGCATTGATAACTGCCTCTGACAAGTCAAAAGGTACTCCCTTAAACTGTTTCCTTTCATGACAAATATAGTTATTAACTTTTAACAAGTACATTGGGACTGTTTTGCAGGCATATTTCAGAAAGCTTATTATTTGATTGTAAAGAGGCGTTTACAGTAGGAATGTTTGGATATTTACAATTTAGAGATTAGGTATTAACCCTTTCCCACTACACACATATGCTTTCAGATGCTTCTGCAACAGATGCCTTTAAAAAACATTATGGCATAAAGAGAAATTGCTCAAATCAAGCAACTTCAAAACGTTTTCAAAGTTGTCTGCTGCAACAGATGCCTTTAAAAAACATTATGGCATAAAGAGAAATTGCTCAAATCAAGCAACTTCAAAACGTTTTCAAAGTTGTCTGCTGCAACAGATGCCTTTAAAAAACATTATGGCATAAAGAGAAATTGCTCAAATCAAGCAACTTCAAAACGTTTTCAAAGTTGTCTGCTGCAACAGATGCCTTTAAAAAACATTATGGCATAAAGAGAAATTGCTCAAATCAAGCAACTTCAAAACGTTTTCAAAGTTGTCTGCTGCAACAGATGCCTTTAAAAAACATTATGGCATAAAGAGAAATTGCTCAAATCAAGCAACTTCAAAACGTTTTCAAAGTTGTCTGCTGCAACAGATGCCTTTAAAAAACATTATGGCATAAAGAGAAATTGCTCAAATCAAGCAACTTCAAAACGTTTTCAAAGTTGTCTGCTGCAACAGATGCCTTTAAAAAACATTATGGCATAAAGAGAAATTGCTCAAATCAAGCAACTTCAAAACGTTTTCAAAGTTGTCTGCTGCAACAGATGCCTTTAAAAAACATTATGGCATAAAGAGAAATTGCTCAAATCAAGCAACTTCAAAACGTTTTCAAAGTTGTCTGCTGCAACAGATGCCTTTAAAAAACATTATGGCATAAAGAGAAATTGCTCAAATCAAGCAATTTCAAAACGTTTTCAAAGTTGTCTGCTGCAACAGATGCCTTTAAAAAACATTATGGCATAAAGAGAAATTGCTCAAATCAAGCAACTTCAAAACGTTTTCAAAGTTGTCTGCTGCAGATTTGTTGTGTTTAGGAAAGGGTTTAACTCAAATTGACTTGTCATGCAAAAAAGGGTCTTTCAAAGAAGAGTAAATGAGATTAATAGTTGATAACTTGCTACATTCATTCTTTCATTCATTCAGGACTCTAACAACATTTAACACAATTCTAATTTTGCATGAATATCCATCCATGACATAACAATATATTTACATTAATGGTTCTGACATTCAAGTCAATAGTAAATTGGCAGACATAATTCAGATAATAGTAAATAGTAAATAACAATGAGAAAACAAAATCTCCATTTTAGCCGTCCAAGGGAAAGGTGAAAGCTGAACTCTGTACAAATTGTCAATTTATGCATCTTTATTGTTAATCCTTTCCCACCTGCAGACGCATTATGACGTAATAGCAGCAGACGACTTTTGAAAACATTGTGGCCAAAGGTGAAATTGCTCATTATGAGTAATTTCTCCTTTGGCCACAATGTTTTCAACTTTACTTAACCATTAAGCTATTTTTAATGGAGATTTTTCAGGTTTTTCTGGCTTCTGCAACAGATATCTTTAAAAAACATTATGGCATAAGGAGAAATTGCTCAAATCAACCCACTTCAAAATGTTGTGGAAAATCTTTATAAATATAAAGTATAATCATTCGATAGAGTTGAAAATATTGTGACAAAAGGGGAAACTGCTAATAATAAATCATCATAAGAAGTTTGAAAGCATTGTTGAAGATGTTGGAGAAATTGTTCATTATGATTAATTTATTCTTGTTGGGTTAAAGTTCTTTTCGCGGTCTAGACTACAGAATTCTCCTTTTGTCACAATGTTTTCTAAAAGTCGTCTGCTGCAGAGGCTTCAAAAGCGTCCAAAGTGGGTCAGGGTTAAATACCTCAAAAGCAGACAACTTTGGACAATATTGTGGTACAAGAATAAATTGTTGGTGATTAAAAAACTCTCCTTCCACAAAATGTCTTAAGCTCTTTACTCAAAATTCCACGCCGATGATGTAACTTTTCCCTCAGATGTCTTCTTCAAAGCACACAGCTCTTAAGATATCATATCAGGTAAACGGTTAAAACCATCCATTCAATCGTTGACAACAACTCCCACACCAAAACATCCACTCAGAACGACTCATGTTTCAAACTCTCTAATTAGAAGGTGGCCAGCACAGATAAGCACATTACATAAATGAGTTGTTGTTTTCTGATTATATAAACATGTATATATATAAACATTTATTACGCACAACCGTATTCAGTTTTTATAGCTATGTACATCTATATACATTATTGATATTTTTAACCCTTTCCTACATACAGACGCCTCTGCAGCAGACGTCTTTTGAAAACATTTTGAAGTCGTCTGCTACAGATTTGTTTTATGTGCGAAAGGGTTAACTTAGAGCTTATATCCTCTAGTAGTTCTATAAACCGAATCTCACTTTTAACAGATCTGCTGCAAATAAATTTGAGAACATCAACTTCAAAAATATGGAAAATTGTTACTATTGGATAGATTCCAAAAAAACACTGTGGCAAATTGAGAGTTTGCTCACTATGATTCCTTTCTCCTTTACCCACAACGTTTTCAGAAGTCATGTGCTTCAAGTACAAAACACGTCAAAATGTGTCCGCAAGAAGGAAAGGAGTTAAAGATTTATTAACAAGAGGTGTCTGTATACAACAGAGCTCACCAAGTGAAGGCAATTTATCCCTTTCCAATATACAATAACATTTGAAATCTGTAGCAGATGACTTCAGAAACATTTTAGTAAAAAATATGGAACCTCTCCAAAATGAAAGAATATTTCTATGTATTACTTAAAGTTGAAATTCTTTCGTCATCATGTTTTCAAAAGTCGTCTGCGTCAGAAAGCATCTATATGTGGGAAAGGGTTAAGGCTTCAGAAATAGGTCCTTGAAGTCTTCTTTTCCCTTTCCCACATACAACAAATCTGCAGCAGACGACTTTGAAAACCTCTATAAATGCTAGTTTTATTATTTATTATTTGACAGAGTTAAATACATTGTGCCAAAAGAACAGAGAAAGAAGTTTTTGAAAGGCATCTGCTACAGAAAGGTCAGAAATTGTCTGTATGAGGGAAAGGGTTAATATCTCAGTTGGTCTTTTTTTTAATCAACAGAAAAAAGAAAAGAAATAAGAACTAAACATCTTATAACAAGATCTGATCATTTTCACATGTATACATGCCTTTGAAAGTAAAGTTTTACATAGAGGATATTACACGAGTGGTCATTCAATACGACATTTCATTAAACGAGTTTTCTAAAATTGATAGAAACGAGCCTTGGCGAGTTTTTAGCAATTTTAGAAAACGAGTTTAATAAAATTTTGTATTGAATGACCACGAATGTTATATTCTATTTATATCATAAATTCCAATTCGACGATTATTAGCGCAAAATATATATAACGTCACTATATAGCGCGGTCATTTTCAATGCTTTTCATTATGACGTTACGTAGCATTGTTATTACACTAGTTGAATACGCAATTTATTCAATGGCTTTATTACACTACCGGCGACGTCATTTATGATATAACAAGAGCTGTCGGAGGACAGCGCGCTCGACTATTCCACCGCTTATTTAAGTTACTGAGATAATGGACTCTAATGTAGTTGCATGCAAAACATTAACCACAATTTCTTAGTGGGTGATAATTTGCATTATATGCAGGATAGTGTTATTTAACATGATTATTTTCATAGGTGTGATGGTTAGAAAGGGTTGTATAACCTTTCAATGGAATACATCAAGTAGTTACTAAGAAATGGAATCTTAATGTAGTTGCACGCAAACCTTTAACCATAATTTCTAAGTAAAAAAAGGGCCATAACTTGCATAAAATGCAGAATAGTGTTATCATACTTGATAATCTACACAGGTGTGATAAATGGGTAGGGTTGTATAAAGGTTCAATGCAATGCATCAAGTACATACTGAGATATGGACTCTTAATTTAGTTGCACGCAAAACTTTAACCAGAATTTGTAAGTAAAAAAAGGGCCATAACTTGCATAAAATGCAGGATAGAGTTATCTTACTTGATAATCTTCACAGGTGTGATAGTTGGGTAGGGTTGTAGAAAGATTCAATGCAATGCATCAAGTAAATACTGAGATATGGACTCTTAATTTAGTTGCACGCAAAACTTTAACCAGAATTTCTAAGTAAAAATAGGGCCATAACTTGCATAAAATGCAGGATAGAGTTATCTTACTTGATAATCTACACATGTGTGATAGTTGGGTAGGGTTGTAGAAAGTTTCAATGCAATGCATCAAGTAAATACTGAGATATGGACTCTTAATTTAGTTGCACGCAAAACTTTAACCAGAATTTCTAAGTAAAAAAAGGGTCATAACTTGCATAAAATGCAGGATAGAGTTATCTAACTTGATAATCTACATAGGTGTGATAGTTGGGTAGTGCTGTATAAAGTTTCAATGCAATGCATCAATTAAATACTGAGATATGGACTCTTACTTTAGTTGCACGCAAAACTTTAACCAGAATTTCTAAGTAAAAAAGGGCCATAACTTTTATAAAATGCAGGATAGAGTTATCTAACTTGATAATCTACATTGGTGTGATAGTTTGGTAGGGTTGTAGAAAGTTTCAATGCAATACATGTAGTATTTAAGAACTTGCATGCAAAACCTTAACCAAAGTGTGACGTGGACGCCGACGCAAGGGTGAGTAGTATAGCTCTCATATTCTTCTAATAGTCGAGCTAAAAATATGAAGCAATTAAATGTTATGGCAAGATCCAAGACTTTATACAATGTTTGTTAACCTTTCCCAACTAACAACAAATCCGAAGCAGACAGCTAAGAAAAAGTGTAAGCAAAAATGTGTAAAATTAGTGTCTGCATGTGGAGAGGTTTAAAAGGAACCATTTACATAATTGACGTCTTCTTTTCTGTGCCAAAAAATTGGAACAGCGAATGATCTTCTTTTTTCCTCTATGAGAGAGAAAATGATAAAGTTCCAACAAACTGACATTATAAAGTAAGCAATTATTTCCACCCCCCCCCCCCCCCCCCCCAAAAAAATCTATGACAGAAATATTCCTATAACCCTATCCCACATACAACAGATCTGCAGCAGGCGCTAAGAAATCATAAAGACAAAAATATTGAAATCCTCTATAATTGAAAGTATAACTACTGAAAAGAGTTGTGGTAAAAGGAGAAATTACTTGTCTTGAGCCATTTCTCCATTTGACTCAGTATTTTTTTTTAAAGTTGTCAGCCCTAGATGTGACATCATACATCTATTTAAGTGGGCAATAGTTTAACTATAGATAGCCTCAAGCTAATTTGTACATACTCAACAAACACAACGAAAAGAAAAATAAAGCATTAAATACAGGAATGTAACAATTAACACTTATAGGTTGCCTATACACATGTGTCCAAAGCAGCAAAAGTATGTTTTTTATGTTTCACTTTGTCTGATTTCCCATGTTCTATACTTTGTTTTCTTTGGTGGCCTGAAAGTGAAAGAAATACATGTATATCAGTCAGACAAAATCGTATCACAGCCCTAGATAAGAGGTGTATTTGCATATTCTTATTATTTAAAGATGGCGATCAAAATTTCGAAATGTTGTAAGTTCTGCAAATATTGCTAAAAGTGACAACAAAGTAAGTAAAAGGTAGTTCAAAACTATTTTGGCAGTAAATGTTGAAAAACTGTCAATTAATTGAAAGTCATGAAAATGTACAAAAGTTGCCTTAATAGGTATGTCTTCCCACTATCAAATGAAGCATAAACAATCAATATTTAGATGTTTATAGTACTGGAAAGTGAAACTACTACTCTAATTTTATCCTAGAATTATGATTCTAATATTTCAAGACAACTTTTGAACAGTTTTAAAACTTTGACTATAATATCTTTTTTCTGGAGATCAGTACCTTTAACCAACGCTTTCGGACACCTCTGCAGAATTGTTGTATCAGGGAAAGGGTTAAGGACATATTTGACCTCAAAACCCTATGTTGTGCTACTCAAAACAATCCTCTTGCTAAGATGATAGTTATGAGTACCCACAACAAAGGAATTAAGGAATTACAAGAATATTGCCAGAGGAAGACTTGTTTACACTATCTTATCTATGCTTTTGTAAAATGGAAGAATGTTCAATCCTGGGAACATTAACATAAATAATTAAGTTATAGAAGAACAATTTCCCAGATGCAAACACCTTTGCAGCACATGATATTTAACCTTTACAACTTGTAGATGCATTTTAACGCATATACAGCAGATGACATTTGAAAACATTGAGATGTTTTAACCCTTACCCTCATAAAGACACTTTCTGATGCCTCTGCAGCAGACGGCTTTTTGAAAACATAGTTACAAAAAAGAAGAAATTGCTCAAAACGAGCAATTTCTCCCTTTGCAACAATATTTTTCACTTTTAGTCATAGGTTATCCATTCAATTATAGAGATTTTCTATTTTTTGACAAAATATGATCAAAGTCGTCTGCTGCAGAATTGTCGTATGGGGGAAAGGGTTAAAGGTTGTTTGCTCAAGAGTTGTTTTATCTGGAAAAGGAACAAATCTAAAGAAAATCTCTGTGTTTGTTTTATGTCCATCATTAGCATTTTCTTCTTTTGCCACAATGTTTTAATCTTTAATCAATAATTATACTTTTGTTTATAGATATTTTCCATTACTGTATTTTGCCGAGATGTTTTTAAAATCGTCGGCTGTAGATTTCTTGTATGTGGTAAAGGGTTAAACAGTTACAGTAATATAGACGCTATCTGAAACGTGCAATTTCTCATTTTGCCACAATGTTATCAACTTTTTGTCATAGGTTATCCATTCAATTATGGAGATTTTCTATGTTTTGACAAAATACGTTCGAAGTCGTCTGCTGCAGAATTGTCATATGAGGGAAAGGGTTAATACAACTTACCAAAAGTTACTAGAGCACTAGCTATTGCTATTCCAGACAGACCAGCAGGTGCCCAGTCTTCACTACCTGTGGGTAACTGGACAAATAGGGAGACCACAGCTGCTTTCTGATTACTGAGGGGTTCTAACGCTATCTGACTCGGCTTGTTGGATGCCTGAAAGAGAAATTCATTATCCATGTAAAATGTTTGAATATATGACAAAGAAACACTTGATTTGATGTCAGTTCTAACCCTTTCCCACATACAGCAAATCTGCAGCAGAAAACTAATGGGCCAAAATGTAGAAAACTGTATGAATAACGCTTTTTGATGCCTCTGCAGCAGACGGCGTTTTGAAAACATAGTGACAAAAGAAGAAATTGCACAAAACGTGCAATTTCTTCATTTGCCACAATGTTTTCCACTTTTAGTCATAGGTTATCCATTCAATTATGGAGATTTTCCATGTTTTGACAAAATACGTTCAAAGTCGTCTGCTGCAGAATTGTCGTATGAGGGAAAGGGTTAAGAAAGGAGAATTTCTCCTTTTGCCACAGTGTTTTCAACTCTATTTCAATAATTATAGCTTCATTTCTATAGTTTTTCTATGACTTGGGTAGAGGTTTTCAAAGTTGTCTGCTGCAGTTGAGTCGTATGTGGGAAAGGGTTAAAAGGAGTAGAACACAATTTTGAACAGTAAATCAAGGTGATTAATATAAGTGTAAACAAGAGCACCGCGTACGGCACAGATGCTCGACTGATAGAAAACAGAAAAAAAGCTGAGCTGAACAAAAAACCTTAACCGGACGACCACGCAGCCGCCAACAAAAAACCTTAACCGGACGACCACACCGACGACGACGTCAGGGTCATGACAATAGCTCTCGTTTTTTCAAGTCAAGCTAAAAATCAAACATACAAAAATATTGCCTCAGATTCTGTGTATATCAATAGTTAAAGATACATAGCAGAGGCAATAATGTATGAAATTTGATCACATTGTACCCTTCCCCACTTACCAAAAATATGCAGCAAATGACCTGCAAAAACAATAACCAGTTGAAAATAACTATAAATGAAGGTATGATAATTGGATATAGTGTCGAAAACATTGTGGCAAATGAAGTTGCTCACCTTGGACAATTTCTCCCTTTGTCACACTGTTTTCAAAAGTCGTCTGTATAGACACTTTCTGACGCCTCTGCAGCAGACGGCTTTTTGAAAACATAGTGAGAAAAGAAGAAATTGCTCAAAACGAGCAATTTCTCCTTTTGCCACAATGTTTTCCTCTTTTAGTCATAAGTTATCCATTCAATTATAGAGATTTTCCATTTTTTGACAAAATATGTTTAAAGTCGTCGGCTGCAGGATTGTCGTATGAGGGAAAGGGTCAACTAATTTGCAGCAAAAATGTCTGCACATGTGGAAAGGGGGATGAAACAGCTGTAATACTCACCCTTTTTCTCTTTCGTAAGTCTGGGTTGGTATCTTTATTTTCAGCCAATTCAGCTTTCTTCTCGGGTTCTACGACAACAGTTGCAAATGGACGGCTTGCCATCTCCTCCATCTCTACTATCATTCTCTGTAATTAAGCGAAGTTAAGCACAATAAGCCCTCGAGAAAATCACTTCCTGATCTATGCTTGTGTTCAGTAACTCTTTGTGGAGGGGGGCTTAGAGCTCAAACTTTTTGTAACAAGCTGTATCTCAGACTCAATAACATGTACTCGATTTGTATAAATAACACTTCCATGAAGGGATCATAAGAGATTGTTGAATTCCAATAATTTAATTTTTTTTTTAAATAGTAAAGACAAAGGGACATTGATGTAAATGTACAGTTGAAAATTAGCCCAGTGAAATAGATGAAGATACTATTAAAAGAAACTAAGTGCTTATCATGAGCAATATCTTTTGTTGCCACAATGTTTTCAAAAGTTTTCTGCTCGGATCTCCCTGAAGCATTTTATAATGTTTTACTTATTTGAACTAAAAAAAAAGGCAATAACCTGTGCTCTTCTGTAGCTGTCATATTTATGTTTTATTTTGTACAACACTGCAGCAATGAACAACAAGGCTATAAAACAGCTGAAAAATAAGCAAAAGAAAAATTAATAGCAATTGAAGCAGCAAATTTTTAATAAAAAGGAGCTATGAGTTATTGTGGAAAACATTGTGGCAAAAGGAGAAATTGCATGTTTTGTGCAATTTCTTCTTTTGTCACTATGTTTTCAAATAGCAGTCTGCTGCAGAGGCGTCAGAAAGCGTCTATATGAGGGAAAGGGTTATAATACTTATATATTGTACAAAAGGAACAACATCTAGACAGAGAACCTGCAGTTGACACTTTTCCAGACTCGAACCACTTGCGATAGATAAGTAGCAGATCATTTTTTCAAAACACTGCACGTAAAGGAGGATTTATTCATTTATATGTAAATTCCCATTTTTTCTTTTTCAATCCTCACTTTGAAGGAAACACTGCTGGTGAAGGAGTAGGTATTCATTGTTTGTAAATTCCCAAATTTCTATTTTAATCCTTACTTTGAATGAAACACTGCGGGTGAAAGAGTAGGTATAGTAGGTATTCATTGTTTGTAAATTCAAATTCCCCTCCATTGTTTCATTTCAATCCATACAATAGAGGAAACACTGCGGGTAAATGATTAGGTATTCATTGTTTGTAAATTCCAATTCCCCTCCATTGTTTCATTTCAATCCACACTTTGTTTAAATTTTGTCTGCTGTAGATTTGTTGTATGTGGTTAACCCTTTCCCTCATACGACAATTCTGCAGCAGACGACTTTGAACTTATTTTGTCAAAAAATAGAAAAACTCTTTAATTGAATGGATAACCTATGACTAAAAGTGGCAAACATTGTGACAAAAGGAGAAATTGCTTGTTTTGAGCAATTTCTTCTTTTGTCACTATGTTTTCAAAAAGCCATCTGCTGCAGAGGCATCAGAAAGCGTCTGTTTGAGGGAAAGGGTTATTTGTTTAATGACTTTAGAACATGTTGAACACTTACCTAAAGAATGTGACAAAAAAATGAACTAGGTCTATTTTAGGGAACTGTGAAAATGATATCTGAAATAGAAAAATGTGCAATGTCTTATTTGACATTTGTCAACAGGCAGGTAATAGTATATAAATATATGATTTTTTATAAGAGTTTAATACTGTTTTCAACATTATTTCAGTTATATCACAGGGACAGTTCACTTATTCATAATCCCTGGGTAAACAAACCAGCACTAGGCTAGGAAATGTTCCTTGCCCGAGGGCACTCCGCCAGGACTGTAGCGCCGAGACTGGAGATCAAACCCGGGACACCCAGTTGCAAATCCCCAACGCTAACCACTCATCCATAGCGGAAGTAAATCAATGAATATAATTATCTTTAATAATTGTCTCAAAATTTAATCACATGTAGTATATAAGTCCGAATGAAGCATTCTAAATTCAACATATACAACCAACAAGAAAAAAGGTCCAAATCATTCAATGTATGAAGGCTTTTTCTTTTCCAATGTCTACTATGAAAGCCACAGTTAGAGGCAATAAATGTAAAACATCTTTTAAAGTATGAATTTTACTTATGAAAAATTTCATTACTTGAAAAGCTTACAATTCACAAAAACAAAAGCACACATCATGTTTGGAAATTAAGTCTTGCCTCACCAAAAACAAATATCAAGACCAGAAAAGAGCTAGATCACCATGCGTGTATGTGCAGTCTGATCGCCATCTTGCCTGTTCACAATCTAGTTATACAACTATCCTGGAAAGCGTCCAAAGAATGGTTATGACGAAAAATCGGACTTGAGATAACTAGAACATGTAATAATTCAATAAATCGTTTATTTTCGCACTTTCTCACATACAAGAAATCTGCAGCAGACGATATTTATACCATCTAGTTAAAAATACAGGATATCCCTTTATATGAAGGCATAGTTACTCAAAAAAGTTGCAAACAAAGTGGGAAAAGGAGAAATTGCTTGTTTTGAGCAATTTCTCCTTTTGTCACAATGTTTTCAAAAGTCGTCTGCTGCAGAGGCATCCAAAAATTCTATATGTGGGAAAGTGTTAACCCTTTCTCTCATATAGACGCTTTCTGACACCTCTGAAACAGACAGCTTCTTTGAAAACATAGTGACAAAAGCAGAAATTGCTCAAAACGAGCAATTTCTCCTTTGCCACAATGTTTTCCACTTTTAGTCTTAGGTTATCCATTCAATTATAGATATTTTTTTTTTTTTGACAAAATATGTTCAAAGTTGTCTGCTGCAGAATTGTCGTATGAGGGAAAGGGTTAAACTAAATAATTCCTACATTAATTTGCGAAACAAGTTTTCAGCTTATATTAATCACACTTGATGAATACTTACTGAATACCTAACCAGTACTCATGCTTGTGTGTGAAAAAATCCCTTAACCCTTTCCCTCATATGACATTCTGCAGCAGACGACTTTGAACGTATTTTGTCAAAACATAGAAAATCTCCATAATTGAATGGATAACCTATGACAAAAAGTGGAAAACATTGTGGCAAAAGAAGAAATTACACGTTTTGTGCAATTTCTTCTTTTGTCACCATGTTTTCAAAAAGCCGTCTGCTGCAGAGGCGTAATAAAGCGTCTATATGAGGGAAAGGGTTAAGACTCACCTGTAACCAAAATGGAGTTTCAAAACCATAAATATATACATAGAATGTGACATTTTCGTCGGGTCCAAAATTGAAGTCTTTATGCTCAAATTTAGCTCTAAAATCCATACATCTATACTCTCTGGCTTTAAACTGTTCATTTGGACTGGATTCTGAAATTGATATCAATGTAATGCACTTAACCCTTTCCCTCATATAAACGCTTTCTGACCCCTCTGCAGCAGACAGCTTTTTGAAAACAGTGACAAAAGAAGAAATTGCTCAAAACGAGCAATTTCTCCTTTTGACACAATGTTTTCCACTTTTGACTATGTTATCCATTATAGAGATTTTCTATTTTTTGACAAAATATGTTCAAAGTCGTCTGCTGCAGAATTGTTGTATGAGGGAAAGGGTTAAGATTAACACTGGCTTTAAAATGTTCATGTGGGCTGGATTCTGAACTATCAATTGGTATTGAAGTAAAAACTGCATTAACACTTCTATGCCAATATTCTTTTAAAACTATTGTGGTAAAAACAGCCCTTACTCTAGAAATAAGTCCATATAAAACAGATGCCACCACTTTTAGCCTTTTGGTGTACATTTAATTAATTGATTCATTGGGGTTTAATGCCGTTTTTAACAATTTCTCAGTTATATCACGGCGGCCAGTTCACCTACTCATGCATTTCCTGGTTTTCTCACACTAGTACTCCACACAACAATCTTCCGAAGCAACTGGCTGCTTTTCCACACAGACTTAGCCCATTGGTGGAAGACGAATGACGCATGTCGCATTGACTTCTGTCAATCCTCGGAAAGAAAGTTGGCCGAGCCGGGATTCAAACTCACAACCCCTGGATTGACAGCCCGCGTCGCTACCGGGGCTTGGCTTTTATGGTGTACAACTTTCTATGCTGGTGATCTCTGCTGTTAAGTTTTGTAACTTATACATATATTTCTTAACCCTTTCCCTCATATAGACGCTTTCTGACGCCTCTGCAGCAGACGGCTTTTTGAAAACATAGTGACAAAAGAAGAAATTGCTCAAAACAAGCAATTTCTCCTTTTGACACAATGTTTTCCACTTTTAGTCATAGGTTATCCATTTAATTATAGAGATTTTCTATTTTTTGACAAAATGTGTTCAAAGTCGTCTGCTGCAGAATTGTCGTATGAGGGAAAGGGTTAAGATATGCAGGATTAATTCTAGGGCCATAACACTGCATGCATAGGGCTAAACAACAAGCACAACTTTACATACCAGAACCCCTCGAATTCACAACTCCTTGATTAACAGCGGGAAATTGTCATATGATGTTTTTAAGTGTATCACATGTAATTGACTACTAATAATTTGAAACAATAAAAAAAAAAGAGGTTTTGATTTTTTTTTCAGGCAAAGAGTTATATATTTTACTTACTAGATTTCCATGTTATGTTGAGGTAGGCCAAGCCAGAACAGTTAACTGTAAAGTCTACATCCCTGTCACTCTGGAAATATAAGATGATTGATTGATTTATTGTTTGGAGTTTTACAACATTTTTCAATTTTTTTTCATTTATATCAAGGCATTTCCTAGGTAAGTTTCCAGTACTACAGGTCCATTTTACCTGACACCAGCCAGTTAGTTGTAATGCAAACCCCGCAACCCTGAGCGCCAAGGAGGACAGCCATTAGTACCATTTTTCTGAACCCTTTCCCTCATATAGACGCTTTCTGACGCCTTTGCAGCAGACAGCTTTTTGAAAACAGAGTGACAAAAGAAGAAATTGCACAAAACGTGCAATTTCTCCTTTTGTCACAATGTTTTCCATTTTTAGTCATAGGTTATCCATTTAATTATAGAGATTTTCCATTTTTTGACAAAATATGTTCAAAGTCGTCTGCTGCAGAATTGTTGTATGAGGGAAAGGGTTAATCATAAGGGGAAAAGAGAACCATTTAATTGTTCACTAGGTAAGTTGTATATTCCTTACCTACATATAACAAATCTGTTGCACACAATCTTTTTGAATATATCTTGGGAAAAACATTGAATATCTCAATAAATAAAGTATAATTTTGTAATAAAGCTGAAATCATTGTGGCAAAAGGAGAAATTGCTTATTATGAGTAGTTTCTCCTTTTGTCACAATGTTTTCAAAAGTCGTCTGTAGGTAGGAAAGGTTTCACTGATATTATATGTTCAGAGTCGTTCACTATGAAAATGTCTTGAGAAATTAATAAATATGTCTTATCTCAACAAATTGAAGTATGAATTTTCTCATTTTCCAAAAATGTTTTCAAAAGTCTTTTGCTACTAAAACTTCATTTTTCTTAACAATACTGTATTTTAAACCAAGACAAATATTTTTAATAAATTCCTTTCTGACAAATAATGTTATTCCTTTTTATTATTTTTATTTCAGGGTGGCCAAATAAGAGTAACTTCTTTATCAAGTACATATCAACAAAGTATTGTAAATTTTTAACTTACCGATGGAGGGATGTTCATGAAATTTATGTTATTATAGTAATGATCATCAGGTTTTGATAAGTTGAAGGTAAACTGGTAATCAGTTTTCAAATTATCTGAAAAAAAAAGATATATAATTTCTAGTACAATTTATTTTGTTTGTATGTTGTTGTACACCGCATCCAACAATTCTTCAGTTACATCACATGCTTCCTCGGTAAGTTACCAGTATGACTGGTCCATTTATCCA
Source organism: Serripes groenlandicus (assembly GCA_031761405.1). NCBI lineage: Eukaryota > Metazoa > Mollusca > Bivalvia > Cardiida > Cardiidae > Serripes > Serripes groenlandicus. The sequence continues at coordinate 15,802,967 of JASEVX010000009.1, read as the reverse complement.
GACACCAGCGAGTCAGTCGAAATGCTAACCGAACAATCCTGCGCACCTAGGACGGAAAACCATTACTACCATTTTTAAAGGTTGGTATAACCTGCGACCTCCCGCACCAAGGGTTCTTGTATGTAAATGATATGCTAAGAACGCTACAGCTTTTTGAAAAAACAAGCACTTTCTCCTTTTGCCACAGGTTATGCATTCAATTATAGAGATATTCTATCTTTTGACAAAATATCTTCAAAGTCGTCTGCTGCAGAATTGTCGTATGAGGGAAAGGGTGTTATAACTACATCTTGAAACTTGATATAGCTACAACCATTTTACATGAAGTCCAACACCTGGTAATCTTGAACCCTTTTCCTCATACGACAATTCTGCAGCAGACAACTTTGAACATATTTTGTTAAAATATGGAAAATTTCTATAATTGAATGGATAACCTATGACTTAAAGTGGAATACATTGTGGCAAAAGGAGAAATTGCTTGTTTTAAGCAATTTCTTCTTTTGTCACTATGTGTTGAAAAAGCCGTCTGCTGCAGAGGAGTCAGAAAGCATCTATATGAGGGAAAGGGTTAAAGATAATTGATGTTTAACCTGTAAGATTACATCATACTACATGGGTAAAAACAGTTGCTAAGGACGCCACAACAACTTGTTTAACCCTTTCCCATATATAGACACTTTCTGATGCCTCTGCAGCAGACGGCTTTTTGAAAACATAGTGACAAAAGAAGAAATTGCTCAAAACGACAACTTTTGAAAACATTATGGGAAAAGGAGAAATTGCTCATTCTCCATTTGCCACAATGTTTTCAACTATATTCACTGAATAACCTTTCATTGATAGAGCATTTCCATAATTTTGTCTAGAAGTGTTCAAAGTCGTCTGCTGCAGACTTATTGTAAGCGGGAAAGGGTTAAAATTTCTTTGTTTGAACATACTGACTCTTTCAAACATACACTGAATCTGTAGCAGACAACTATGAAAATCACAAAGCAAAGTATGGGAAATATCAATTAGTTAAATTGTGAGCAATTCTCCTCTTGTCACAATGTTTTCAAAAGTCATCTGCTGAAGATGCTTCAAGATGCATCTGCAAGTGGGATATGGCCAAACCCTTAAGCTTCCCCACATACATCAATCCTGCAGCGGATGACTTTGAAATCATCATGGCTTACATACAAAATAAGACGATAAATGAAAGTGTATTAATTGAATAAAGTCGAAAACAATGTGGCAAAAGACGTCTGCTCCAGAGGCCTCAGAAAGTGTCTTTATGTGGGAAAGGTATAACTGCTCTATGTAATTTAACCCTTTCCCTCATATAAATGCTTTCAGAGGCCTCTGTATCAGACGGCTTTTTGGATACATAGTCACAAAAGAAGAAATTGCACAAAACGTGCAATTTCTCCTTTTGCCACAATGTTTTCCACTTTTATTCATAGGTTATCCATTCAATTATGGAGATTTTCTATGTTTTGACAAAATACATTCAAAGTCGTAAGTAGGTTAATGGATTACCTATGACTAAAAGTGGAAAACATAGTGGCAAAAGAAGAAATTGCTCGTTTTGAGCAATTTCTTCTTTTGTCACTATGTTTTCAAAAAGACGGCTGCTGCAGAGGCGTCAGAAAGCGTCTATATGAGGGAAAGGGTTAAGAAATACTGAAAAGCACTTACAATAACAGGTTCCTCCATTGTTTGGATTTCCAAAGTAGTTGTTAGTAACATCACATCTAAAATTTAAACAGAAATGTTTTTAAAACCAAACAGACGGTTAAACCTTTCCCTCATACAGACGCTTTCTGACGCCTCTGCAGCAGATGGCTTTTTTGAAAACATAGTGACAAAAGAAGAAATTGCTCAAAACTACGAATATCTTCTTTTGCCACAATGATTTTCCACTTTTGGCCATAGGTTATCCATTCAATTATAGAGATTTTCTATTTTTTGACAAAATATGTTCCAAGTCGTCTGCTGCAGAATTATTGTATGAGGGAAAGGGTTAAGAAGATTGTAAGAAGGAGCACAAGTGTAGTCGGACAATAATTTTATATGTGATTGACAGATGACAGCAGAAAATTTATCTGAATGCAACATGCCACTGATATGCACAACTAGGCTTGTTACTAGTAGGTAACGATACAGATCAGAACAAAGGAAGGCACTTTCAGACAACAAGAGGGCCATGATGGCCCTGGATCGCTCACCTGATTATTTTTTTCTCACTTTAGCCATATAAGCCCCGACCCCTGGCGGCCATAGTTTTTGACCAATCAACATGGCTTGAAGGAATCTGATAGAGGGTCATACTAGCAATATTTCTACAAAAATATTTGAAAATCGGCCAACCACTTTCGGATGAGAAGATTTTTTAAGTTTTCACTAAAGCCATATAAGGCAAAATAGCCCGCCCTGTGGCGGCCATATTTTTCGACTTATCAACATGGCTTTAAGGAATCTGATAGAGGGTCCCCTAAGGAATATTTCTACAAAATTATTTGAAAATCGGCCAGACACTTTCAGAGGAGAAGATTTTTTAAGTTTTATAAGGCAAAATAGCCCCGCCCCCCTGGTGGCCATATTTTTCGACCAATCAATATGGCTTGAAGGAATCTGATAGAGGGTCATCCAAGGAACATTTCTACAAAATTATTTGAAAATCTGCCAACCAGTTTTGGAGAAGAAGATTTTTAAAGTTTTGGTGAGGTCAATGTGAGGATGCTTCCTGTGAAGTTTCATCCCAATTGACCCACTGGTTACTGAGGAGTAAAAGTTGACGAGCGACGGACGACGGACGATGGACGACGCACGCCGGACAAAAGGCCATCACAATAACTCACCTAGAGCACATATATAAGCCCCTATATACATTAAATATGGCAGTATAATAAGAGAGATGCTGTGGGACAAACATGTTTAATACAGTTTCACAAAGCCCAAAATAACAAGCAATGGTCTCATTTTAAGTTCATTCAGAATGATCTGATTGAGAATAGATTGATTGATTGTTTGATGTTTTATGCCGCTTTCAAAAAATTCAGTTATATCACAGCATTTCCGTGGTAAATAACCAGTACTACTGGTCCATTTATCCTGACATCAGCTAGTCAGTCATACTGCTAACCCCCAAACCCTGAGCACCAAGGAGGGCAGACATTTCTACCATTTAAAGTCTTCGGTATGACTCAGCCAGGGATCAAACCTGTGACTTCTAAGGCGGATGATCTACCACTACATCACAGAAATGTAATACATGTAGTACTTACTCATTGCACTTATCTCCCTTCACACCCCTTGTTTTACAGAAACACTGACCAGTTAGACTGTTACATTCATCCGCTTGATCGAAACATTTACATTCTGTAAATATACAAAGTTTAAACGACAATAAACAAGAAAGAAAAAACAAGAGCACCATGTACGGCACAGACGCTCGACTGATAGGGAGAAAAAAAAAAAAACCTTAACCGGATGACCACGCCGCCGCCGACGACAACGCCAGGGTCGTGACAATAGCTCTCGTTTTTTCAAAAGTCGAGCTAAAAAGGAAAGAAAATTGTATAGTAATATGATCTGTGTGAATAAACATTCATGAATAACAAGTTTTATACACCTCCATAAAAGATAGCATAATTGTTAAATAAAGTTGAAAACATTGTGACCAAAGGAGAAATTGCTCATCAAAGTCGTCTGCTGCTATTGCGTCAAAATGTGTCTGCAGGTGGGAAAGGCTTAATACATCCAGTTTGCTGGGCCTATAAGCCAACTTAAATATAACTAGAACTGTGAGTGAACTCACAAAAGGATACCCCCCGTTGCGCTTACAAGACATATGGACAGACGGACAGACGGATATATTTCCGACCGGGATAATCTTACTTCATGCACATCCTCAGGTTGTGTACTGCAACTGTGTAAAGTTTCATCAGAATCGGTCCAGCCGTTAAGTAGGAGTTGCGCTTACAAGACATATGGACAGACAACGGACGGACATACCCATGAAGTGTATTTGTGGGGTTAATTCTTTTGTTTCAAACTTGTGGGTTGCAAACCCACAAATATGCTATTCATTCCGTAATTATCCCGCTTTTATGGAATGAATAGCATTAATATGCAAATAAGATACCCGTTATAAAACAAACAAAATATGTCAGTAAGTAAACTTTATTTTTTGATGTTTTATGCCGCTTTTTCTGCTATATCACGGTGTTCCCTTGTTAAGATACTACTGGTTCATCTATTCTGACACCAGTCAGTCAGTTGTTATACTAACCCTGCAACCCTGAGCACAAAGGAGGGCAGCCATTACTACAATTTTGTATTGACCTTGGTATGACCGGGCCATTGATCAAACCCTCAACCTCCCGTCAGTAAGTGAAACTAGAGATGTGAGTGAACTCACAAAAGAATACCCCCCGTCCTGCCCTTACAAGACATATTGACAGACAGACGGACATATATATTTCCGACCGGGACAATCTTACTTAATGCACATTCTCTGGTTGTGTACTGCAACTGTGTAGAGTTTCATCAGAATCGGTCCAGCCATTAAGGAGGAGTTGCGCTTACTAGACATAAGGACAGACAGACAGACGGACGGACAGGATGATTCCTATATACCCCCCTAAAACTTGTTTGTGGGGTGTATAACTATGACAGACAGATGGAGGGACAGAGAAGTGATCCCTTTATGTCTCCCTGCCATGGGATCCTACATTAACCCTTTCCCACATACAGCAAATATGCAGCAGACGACTTTTTAAAGATTTAGTCAAAAATATGGAAATTCTCTATATATGAAAGAACAATAAATAATTGCATATAGTTGAAAACATTGTGGCAAAAGGAGAAATTGCTCAAGTCCTCTGCTACAGGAGAGCCAGAAGGCATCTGTTCGTGGAAAAGAAGGGTTAAACAGAAATCTTATGATACTTACTCGTACAGTTCCCTCCATTTTCTGGGTTACCAAAGAAACCTTTGACACATTCATCACAGTGATCTCCCTGTGTAAGGTTCGTACAAAGGTCACATTTATCAGAGATGTTTGCGCATTTACTGTGTCCATTACACTGACACACTGAAAATAGAGAATATTATTTATAGTCAAAGAAAACACTTTCTAACATGCAGGTGCGCTATGAAACATCTGCAGCAGACGGCCTTTGGAAACATCACCATGAGCAAGTTATCCTTTTGGCAAATTTGACAATTTCTTCTGCCCTTAAAATAACAGTGTTAACCCTTTCCCACATATGACAATTCTGCAGCAGACGACTTTGAACACATTTTGTCAAGAAATAGAAAATTTCTATAATTGAATGGATAAACTATGACTAAAAGTGGAAAACATTGTGGCAAAAGGAGAAATTGATCATTTTGAGCCGTCTGCTGCAGAGGTGTCAGAAAGCGTCTATATGAGGGAAAGGTTTAAGAGATAGCTATAGACATATTCCATATTTTGGCCAAGACATTATTAATGTCGTCTGCTGCATATTTGTTATATATGGGACAGTGTAAACCCTCCCATTCCTACAAGCAACAAATCTGCGGCAGACAACTTTATAATTATCTGTAAAGTCTGTATGTGTAAAGTCTGGAAAATATCCATATATATCCAGTTGGGTTTTAGAATAGAGTTGAAAACATTGTGGTAAAAGGAGAAATTGCTCATCATGAGCAATTTCTCATTTTGCCACAATAATTTCAAAAATCATCTACTGAAGAGACATCAAAAAGAGTTTTCTTGATTAATAAGAGAGATCAAGTTTGGAATTAGTTTACTGTCCTTTTAATATTAGTCTTCACTTCTGGCTTGTTTGATATTAACCATTTCCAAAATACAAGAAATTAGCAGAAGATGACTTTGAATAAGCTTTAATAAGCATCCAGGTAAAAATATAGTCTCTTTAACTGTATTTCACATACAGTCACTTTCTGAATTGTCTGCATCGGCAGATTTTTTAAAACATTTCGGTAAAAAGACAAATCTGTTTTTTATCTCGACTAGGCTTCTGGATCATTTTGATATTAACCATTTACAAAATAAAAGAAATCCGATGACTTTGAAAACACACAGGCAAAAAAAATGGGGAAAACTCTATAAATGTAGATATGATTATTTAATACAGTTTAGTAATTTCTCCTTTTGCAACAATATTTTCAAAAAACATCTGTTGCAGATGTGTAACCCTTTCCCTTGTTCAGACGCTTTCTGATGACTCTGCTGCAGTCAACTTTTGAAATCATTCTGGCAAAGAGAGGAAAATGCTCATAATGACCAATTTCTACTTTTACCACAATGTTTTCAACTCTATTCAGTGATGATAATTTCCTTTATAGATGTTTACCATATCTTTTTTACCAGTCCAGATGATTTTTAAGTTGTCTTCTGCAGATTTGTTGCATGCGGGAAAGGGCTAAATGCGTCTGCATGAGGGAAAAGATTTATCTGTGAAATACTTACATGGACAGTCAACGAAATGCCACTGTCTAGCCGGACAAATCTCCTCGTCTATTTTATATTCTGCCGTAGTCTCGTTGTAGGATATGGGGCCACTCGAGGCCCCTTGTAAACATATCCCGAGGCCTGTATCACTGGCGTTGTTACACCAACCACATGATGGATTCGACTTGCATTCGTCACAACTGTGTAAATCTGAACATCTCGTTCCTACAAATGATTAACAAAATTTTACATTAACCCTATTCCCACAAACAGTTGCATTCGAAGGCATTTCATAATGAGAAAAAATTTCTCCTTTTGCTTCAAATGTTTCCAATCTAATTCAATATTAATATAATTGTTCTTTCATTATTAACCCTTTGCCTCATACGACAATTCTGAAGCAGACGACTTTGAACATATTTTATCAAAAAATAAAAAATCTCTATAATTGAATGGATAAACTATGACTAAAAGTGGAAAAAATTGTTGCAAAAGGCTCGTTTTAAGCAATTTCTTCTTTTGTCACTATGTTTTCAAAAAGACGTCTGCTGCAGAGGCGTCAGAAAGCGTCTATATGAGGGAAAGGGTTAAAGAGTTTCAATATTTACTAACAGTCTATGTGGAAAAGCAGCCACTTGCTTGGAAAGCATGCTGTGCGGAGTACTGGCGTGAGAAAGCCAGGAGAAACATAGGCAGGTGAACTGGTCTTATTGATATGACAGAAAAAAGGTAAAAAAACGATGTTAACCCTTTCCCACATACAATAAATTTGCACCAGACGACTTTGAAAGCATAGTGACAAAAACCTGAAAAATCCAGAAAAGATAGCTTAATTGTTATATAAATATGGAAACATTGTGGCCCAAGGAGAAATTGCTCATCATGAGCAATTTCACCTTTGGCCGCAATGTTATAAAAAATAGTCAGCTGTTATTGGGTCAAAATGCATCTGCAGGTGGGATAGGGTTAAACCCAGATCAATCATGGCACAACTTTTTATAGATGTATAGATGTAATTGAAGTCTTATCTTTGTAAAATAGCTTGCTATTTATATGTTTAGTTATTTCTGATGATGACTGGCTGCCAAGTTTTTCAACCAATCAATATGGTTGGAATAAGTTTTGTAGAAGGGTGGGTCACTGAGGAAATATTTCTTCCCTTTTGTGTCAGACATACCTGTACATTTAGCGCTGTGCGTTGTCCATTCCTGACACTGTCCATACAAGAAGGAGGCCACATAGGAGTTGGTTTCCACACATCTCTGTTGGGAACCGCACCACATACATCCGCCAGTTGTACAGTTTTCACAACTGTTGTGTTGGAAACATGGAGTCTCGCAGTCAGGTACTTCATTCAGTGAGCCCCCGGATTCTATAAAAGAGCAAATTATAATTGTTTTTTGTTCTTCAAAAATTTGAATACAATTTGATATATTACAGTGTGCCCTCAGATTCTATAAAATAGTAATAATAACTGTTTTTTGTCTTCATAACTTAAAAATATATTTTGTAATATCATAGTGCTCCCCCAGATTCCATAAAATAGTAATAAAAACTGGTTTTTTTTTAGTCTTCATAAATTGAAATATATTTTGTAACATCTATTATCGAGTTTTCTGTTTATTTCTGCCATTTAACTCTTTCTCATATATAGACACTTTCTGATGCCTCTGCAGCAGATGACTTTTAAAAACCTTGCTCATGCATTTTCCCCTTTACCACAAGGTTTTCATCTTTATTCTATTAATTATTATACTTTCATCTACAGAGATTAAAGATATCTTTGCAAATATGTTTTCAAAGTCACCCACTGCAGATAAGTTGTATGTGGGAAAGAGTATAACAAGACTGTTCAAAGAAGTACATGCATTGTCTGTCTGTAATGGAAATACATGACAGACAGGCTGTAGAGAAGCAATCCAAATGTGCGAAGGCAGGATTGAGAAATTAATCAATAGTACTGTTACTCCTTTTCCTACAAAATATCTAAATGTCATCAGCTGCAGAGACATCAAAAGTTGCTAGTTTAAGAGGAAAGATTACATGTTACTTTATTCGAATTCAGCATACATGTAACTCTGTTTGAGTTCAGCAAACATGTAACATTTATCTTTTCCTTTCAGAAGTGCAGCAAGGTTTATATAATTTAGTAACATTGTGAAGAAAATGCTTATTACATAGTAAACAAAAAGGAAAGCATCGAGTACAAAAGTAATATTTCTTAATGTAGAAAAAGATATACATGTTCATGGAAATTTGCGGTAAAATGAATTATTTGAAAACATTGTGGAGAAAGAAAGAAATGAGTTAGTTTTCCTTTTTCCCATCATGTTTTTCAACTGTACAATAAAACCATATTATAAACTTTCCTGTTTTTTTCCTCTGATATTTTCGAAGCAGATGCACTTAAGTTAGAAATGTTTTCAAAAGTCTTCTGCTACAGACAGAGGCAGTTAAGGTCTTCTATATGAGGGAAAGCTTTAAACTAGTGATACATGTTGGGCCCTTGCACCTGAAAAGTCAGGTTTTCTTCACTGAATTTTGAAGTATAAGCTTTCCCTTTCCCAAATATAGATGCTTTCTGATGCCTCTGCAGCAGACGGCTTTTGAAATCATTATGGCAAAAGGAAAAATTGCTCATAATATTCAATTTCTCCATTTGAAAGAATAATTTCAACTGTATTCAATTATCATTCTATCATACATAGAGATTTTCTATATGTTGGAGTTGATCATTTCAAAGAGGTCTGCTGCAGATTTATTGTTTATGGGAAATTTTTATACAATACATTTGGTGGTTTTGAAACATTGGTTAAATAAATATACAATTATATATAAACACATAATAATCAATAGGACAAGAATCAAGAAATTAACCCTTTCCCTCATATAGAACGCTTTCTGATGCCTCTGCAGCAGACTGCTTTTTGAAAACATAGTGACAAAAAAGTAATTGCTCAAAACAAGCAATTTCTCCTTTTGACACAATGTTTTCCACTTTTAGTCATAGGTTATCCGTTCAATTATAGGGATTTTCTTTTATTGACAAAATATGTTCGAAGTCGTCTGCTGCAGATTTGTCGAATGAGGGAAAGGGTTAATGATCTATCTGTATACCTAATATGAACAATTGAAAGATGTCGGCTTCGAAAACCTCTACAAAATTAATTGTAAATGCTGGACAATTGCAGGCTTAACCCTTTCCCTCATATAGACGCTTTCTGACGCCTCTGCAGCAGACGGCGTTTTGAAAACATAGTGACAAAAGAAGAAATTGCACAAAACGTGCAATTTCTTCTTTTGACAAAATGTTTTTCACTTTTTGTCATAGGTTATCCATTCAATTATGGATATTTTCTATGTTTTGACAAAATACGTTCAAAGTCGTCTGCTGCTGAATTGTCGTATGAGGGAAAGGGTTAATCCAACCCGTTTCCACTTGCTGACGCATGTAAATGCATCTGCAGCAGACCACATTTGAAAACATTGTGGCAAAAAAAGAAGTAACTGATGATGAGCATTTTCTCCTTTATCCCTTTCCCTCATATAGATGCTTTCTGACGCCTCTGCAGCAGACGGCTGTTTGAAAACAAAGTGACAAAAAAAGAAATTGCTCAACACGAGCAATTTCTCCTTTTGACACAATGTTTTCTACTTTTAGTCATAGGTTATCCATTCAATTATAGAGATTTTTAAATTTTTGACAAAATATGTTCAAAGTTGTCTGCTGCAGAATTGTCGTATGAGGTTAACTACAATGTTTTCAACTCTTTTAAATAATTATTCTTTCTTTTTACCCAATGTTTTTAACCCTTTCCCTCATACGACAATTCTGCAGTAGACGACTTTGGACATATTCTGTCAAAAGATAGAAAATCTCTATAACTGAATGGTAAACCTATGACTAAAAGTGGAAAACATTGTGGAAAAAGGGGAAATTGCTCATTTTGAGCAATTTCTTCTTTTGTCACTATGTTTTCAAAAAGCCTTCTGCTGCAGAGGCGTCAGAAAGCGTCTATATGAGGGAAAGGGATAAAGTTGTCTTTTGCTGATTTTGTTGTATGTGGGTAAGGATGAATAGCCGGCCAAATTAAAATTGATCGTAATGAGAAATTTCTCCTTTTCAAACTATGTTTTTAAAAAGCATCAATGGACAATTCTATAAAGGAAATTGTTAACCCTTTCCCACTTAAGACAAATCATCTTGGTAAAAATGTGGAAAATGTTTTTGAATAAAAGTATTATTATTGAATAGTGATTGCTCATTTAATAGTCATCTGCAGCCGAGTCGTCAGAAGGCGTCTATATGTTAAAAAGGGTTAAATATTATCATCAAAATCTAATCCTTTCTCACATACAACAAATCTGCAGCAGACGACTTTGAAAAAATCTAGGCAAAAATATGAAGGGCCTCTGTAAATGAATGTGAAAGGAATGAAAAGAGTTGATAACATTGTGACAAAAAGAGAAATTGCTCATTATGAACAAACTGTCCTTTTGGCACTATGCTTTCAGCAGTTGTTTACAAGTGGGAAAGGGTTAAAAAACATTCCTTTTTAATATAATACCCAGGTAAACAAAGCAAAACTAGAGATTGCTTTTTTGAAAAAGCGCTTGTCTCCCCATTTGTGTGGTCGTAGGGGAGGAAAAGAAATGATGGAGATGAATTTTTTAGTTTTGGACTGGAGATGAAGCAACAGTGACAATCCTCAGTTATTGAGCGGAAACCATTTTTCAGCTGAGGGTTACCATGACCTTGACCTTTGACCTACTGACATCAAAATCAATAGGGGTCATCTACAGGTTAGGACCAAGCTGCACACCAAGTATGAAGTTCCTGGGTATAAGCGATTTTGAGTTATTGAGTAAAACACATTTTTCAGCTGAAGGTTACTGTGACCTTCGACATTTGACCTTGTGACCTCAAAATCAAACAAATTCAATAAAGGTCATTTACTGGTTAGGACCAACCTGCACACCAGGTATGAAGTTCCTCAACATAAGCATTCTTTAGTTATTGAGAGGAAACCATTTTTCAGCTGAAGGTTACCATGACCTTGACCTTTAAGCTAGTGACCTCAAAATCAATAGGGGTCATCTACTGGTGGTGACCAACCTGCACACCAAGTATTAACTTCCATGGCCACAGCATTCTACAGTTATTAAGCAAAAACAATGTTTCAGCTCATTGTCATGTGACCTTTCAGCTCAAGGTCACTGTGACCTTGACGTTGACCTCAAAATTAATAGGGTCTTCTACTGGGCATGGCCAACCTGCATAACAAGTATGGCGTTCCTCGGCCAAAGCGTTCTTCAGTTATTGAGCGGAAACCATTTTTTACCTCACAAGGTCACCATGACCTTGACCTTTGACCTTCTGACATCAAAATCAATAGGAGTCATCTACTGGTCATGACCAATCTGCATACCAAGTATGAAGATCCTATGCCAAAGCATTCTTCAGTTATTGAGCGGAAACAAGTGTGACGGATGTGACCTTGACCACTGTGACCTTGACCTTTGACCTTTAAATTAATAGGGGTCATTTGCTGGTGGTGACCAACCTGCACATCAAGTATGAAGTTCCTGGGCCCAAGCAAAAACTATTTATCAGCTCATTGTCACTGTGACCTTTCAAGCTCATGGTCACTGTGACCTTGACTTTAGACGTACTGACCTCAAAATCAATAGGGGTCTTCTACTAGGCATGGCCAACCTGCATACCAAGTATGGAGTTCCTCAGCCCAGCCAAAACGTTCTTTAGTTATTGAGCGGAAACCATATTTTACCTCACAAGGTCACCATGACCTTGACCTTTGACCTTCTGACATCAAAATCAATAGGATTCATCTACTGGTCATGACCAACCTGCATACCAAGTATGAAGATCCTATGCCCAAGCGTTCTTCAGTTATTGAGCGGAAACAAGTGTGACGGATGTGACCTTGACCACTGTGACCTTGACCTTTGACCTAGTGACCTTAAAATTAATAGGGGTCATTTGCTGGTGGTGACCAACCTGCACATCAAGTATGAAGTTCCTGGGACCAAGCAAAAACTATTTATCAGCTCATTGTCACTGTGACCTTTCAAGCTCATGGTCACTGTGACCTTGACTTTAGACGTACTGACCTCAAAATCAATAGGGGTCTTCTACTAGGCATGGCCAACCTGCATACCAAGTATGGAGTTCCTCAGCCAAAACGTTCTTCAGTTATTGAGCGGAAACCATATTTTACCTCACAAGGTCACCATGACCTTGACCTTTGACCTTCTGTTATCAAAATCAATAGGGATCAGCTACTGGTCATGACCAACCTGCATACCAAGTATGAAGTTCCTACGCCCAAGCGTTCTTCAGTTATTGAGCGGAAACAAGTGTGACAGACAGAAGGACGGAAGGAACGGGCAAAAACAATATGTCACCCCCATGTAATGGGGGAGACATAATAATTAGCTGAAAAAAGAAACAAGGCAATTGTTGACGCTGCAAAATGAACCTCAAACGACGGATGAGGGCAGACGGTAGACATAATGTGATCACATAAGCTAAGGTGAGCTAAAAATAAAGATGCAATTATTGATGTTCTCCATAAAAGATGGCACTAAAATTGAAAATTGTCTTTAGAAGTGATAGAATTAAAGCATTGAAATTCACCTACTCTAAACAGATTACTGAAAGAGAATCCATATAATATTAACCCTTTCCCTCATATAAACGCTTTCTGACATCTCTGCAGCAGATGGCTTTTTGAAAACAATGACAAAAGAAGAAATTGCTCAAAACAAGCAATTTCTCCTTTTGTCACAATGTTGTCCACTTTTTGTCATAGGTTATCCATTCAATTAAAAAGATTTTCCATTTTTTGACAAAATATGTTCAAAGTCGTCTGCTGCAGAATTGTCGTATGTGGGAAAAGGTTAATAATAGACTTTAAATTAAGCAAATTCTAAAAAATATCTTAGGATGAAAGATTCAGACTAAAACCTTGTTTAATTTACCCTTTCCCACATAAAGAGGCTTCAGAGCAGATGACTTTTGAAAACATTGTGACAAAAGATGAAATTGCTCATGATGAGCAATTTCTCCTTTTGCCACAACATTTTCCACTTTTAGTCATTGGTTATCCATTCAATTATGGAGATTTTCCATTTTTTGACAAAATATTTTCAAATGCTGCAGATTTGTTGTATGTGGGAAAGGGTTAAAGTCTGTCTTTATGAAATAGCTATTTGGTTCTTTGGCATCTATAAATTCCACTTTATGGTACCATCTATGTCAATTCCACTTTGAGATTGTATCCTATAGGAAGAAACTAGTGCAACTAGAAATATCACTGAAGGTGATGAATACCCCCAGCTGCATGGTGCCTGACAATATACATATGTATGAGAAATTCAAGGGGCCATAACTCATTTAAAAATAATTCCAGTGCAACACGCCGACAATATGCACAACTAGGCTTGGTATCAATCTTTCTTGTGAAGTTATATTGAATTCTGACAAAGGGTTGCTGAGAAATAGTGTTCACAAGAAATGTCTACAGACCAACGGACCAACCGACAAGCGTGACTCCTATATAGCCCCCATGTATGTGTATCTGGGGGTATAATAATCCAATCTCTGATTGGACAGCATGGCACGAAAGATGGAGATTTTCATGCTGATATGAGTTGGTAAAACACCAACAATTATCTTATTTTTAAAACTACATTATTAAAAACATTGTTGAAAAGTGAGAAAATTCAGATAACAAGCAACATCCCTTTGGCCCCACAAGATTATTAGCCCTTTCCCATATACAAACACTTTCTGACACCTTTGCAGCAGACGGTTATGGAAAACATTGTGAAAAATTGAGAAATCCCTCAAAATGAACACTTTCCCTCAATATTTTCAACTCTATCATAAAGTTACACTTTCATAAAAAAAGATATTTCTTATTTTTAAAAGAAATTTTCAAAGTCGTCTGCTGCAGAATTTGTTGTATGGGAGAAAGAGTAACTACGTGAATGTGTCAAAATCATCTCTAAAATGTTCAAAGCAGATAACTTGAAAAAAGTATTTACATGAAAACTGTCAAAAGAATTAATAATATTTCACGGGACTCACCATTCTCAGAAATTTCTTCAAGAAACTGGACAAAGGTTGGAAATTCATCTACAAGTTATACAGAACAGGTGGCTTGATTGGGAGCTCAATGTGGCCATTGTCACCAGTACAGTCCAACCTGTGTTTAAAGACCACTCATGGGAGGAGACCAATCTGGTATCCGTTCACAGGTGGTCTTTAATTGCAGGGTAATTTATGCAGAAAATGAGTCATTTGGAATCAATGTGTCGAAGGGAGAAATTGCTCACATTGTGGGGACCTATACACACATTGTATGCTTCAATTCAACACTGATGATTGTCATCAGTTTTATGTTACCAGTACAGTCCAACCTGTGTTTAAAGACCACTCATGGGAAGAGACCAATTTAATTGCAGGGTAATTTATGCAGAAAATTAGTCATTGGAAAATTAAAAAGTATGAGCTCTATAGACAGGGAATTGCTATACCTAGGTGGTCTTTAGCACAGGTTTGACTGTATTTCAATTTTATCCCATTTCCTGGCTCTCTCGCACCAGAACTCCACATGGCATTCTTCTCATACAAATGGCTACTTTGACCCATGATTCTGACTTTAACCCTTTCCCTCATATAGACGCTTTCTGACACCTCTACAGCTTTTTGAAAACATTATAGTGACAAAAGAAGAAATTGCACAAAACATGCAATTTCTCCTTTTGCCACAATGTTTTCCACTTTTTGTCATAGGTTATCCATTCAATTATGGAGATTTTCTATTTTTTGACAAAATATGTCCAAAGTCGTCTGCTACAGAATTGCCGTATGAGGGAAAGGGTTAATCGATCATTGGAGAAAATGAATAGCTAACTCACAGCCCCTTTTAAATCATTTACCCATTGTTATTTGACTTATGCAATATAGGACTTCCAATAATGATACTAGGAATCATAGGGGGTAGTAAGGGTCAGTCAAATAAACGAAGATGTATGGAATGAGCAACATTGAAGAGTCCCCATTTACCCCATACAACAAATCTGCAGCAGACTACTTTGAAAACAGAAGAGACAAAAGTAAGAAAAAATCTTTATAAACTGAAGTCTAATCAATGAGAACTAGAAATATCACTGAAGGTAATGAATACCCCCAGCTGGTGCCTGACAATATACATATGTAAGAGAAATTCAAGGGGCCATAACTCATTTAAAAATAATTCCAGTGCAACACGCCGACAATATGCACAACTAGGCTTGGTATCAATCATTCTTGTGAAGTTATATTGAATTCTGACCAAGGGTTGCTGCGAAATAGTGTTCACAAGAAATGTCCACAGACCAACGGACGGACCGACGGACAAACCGACAAGCGTGACTCCTATATAGCCCCCATATACTATGTATCTGGGGGTATAATGATGAGCAGTTTCTCAATAATTAGAATTCAGCTTATAAAGATTATAAAGTCGTCTGCTGTAGATGATTAGAAATTTTGTCTGCATGTTAGAAAACTATGGAAGTGTTACAAATAACATTTCTATCATTCAAATACCAACACCTAATTTACATTTCAACAAGGGGTTTCCTTCAGGGCATTTATTACATGGCATCATGAACAATTTATCCTTTTGCCACCATGTGTTCAAAAGTCGTCTGCTGCAGAAGCATCCGAAAGCGTCTGAATGTTGGCAAGGGTTAACTTGGAACATATTTTGTCAGAAAATAGAAAATCTCTATAATTGAATGGATAAACTATAACTAAAAGGGGAAAACATTTTGGCAAAAGGAGAAATTGCCCGTTTTGAGCAATTTCTTCTTTTGTCACTATGTTTTCAAAAAGCCGTCTGTTGCAGAGGCGTCAAAAAGCGTCTATATATCTATATAACCATTTGTTAAGAAAGTAAAATGATTGTAACATCACAAACATTGAAAATGTGTTATTCTGATACAGATTCGAAGACACTTTGGGAAAAGCAGTGTTTGCTCAAATGAGCAATTTTATTGTTACAGATTGTTCATCTGCTATATAGGCGTCATGCAAAAGGATACCCTATCCAACATGTGACACACTTTGACAATCTGGAAAAAGGAGAAATTGCACAAAATGGGCAATTTCCCCATTCGATACAATGTTTTCAACAATTTTCAACAATTAAACTCATTTATACAGATAACTTTCTATTATTGCCTCGATATTTTCAATGTCATCTGCTGCAAATTATATATACATGTAAAAGGTTTAAAGGGTTTACAATGACAAACTCCAATAGACAATAGAAGGATGACAAAAGGGCCTTATAGATACCCACCAGTCCACGAGTGTTGGCCTTCCCTGTATTTACAGGTTTTACTTCCTTTGTGCCATTTACAGTCCTGATAGCTGGCACAGGATCGGCAGTTGTTCATCTGATCACAGACCACACGGTACTTCAGCGGGCACTGAGTCACGTTCGTGATGTGATACTGTGAAAATTAACAGGGTAAAATACAACCCTTTGACTAAATCCTGTACCTTTTTTTCCCCGTATTTTATTATACACTTACCGTATACAAGTTGAGTTCCCTTTAAGAATCAGGTATCCGAATGCACAGGTAAGAAGCCTAGATAAGGGGGATTAACCCTTTCCCTCATACGACAATTCTGCAGCAGACGACTTCGAACGTATTTTGTCAAAACATAGAAAATCTCCATAATTGAATGGATAACCTATAACAAAAAGTGGAAAACATTGTGGCAAAAGGAGAAATTGCTCGTTTTGAGCAATTTCTTCTTTTGTCACTATGTTTTCAAAAAGCCATCTGCTGCAGAGGCGTCCGAAAGCGTTTATATGAGGGAAAGGGTTAAACATGTTTCTAACAAACAAAATTTCTCTGCTAACACCAAGCAACACTATGCTGTGGATACTCAAAAGATGATGCGGGATGATTCTTTGAGTACCAAAATATAAAGTTTGGAGATTAAAAAATACCTTTCCCTCATACTGAAAACCTCTGCAGCATGCAACTTTTTTAAAAAAAATATTGCGACAGAAGAAGAAATTGCTCAAAACAAGTAATATGTCTCCATTTGCCACAATGTTTCAACTCTTTTATGTAAGTATCCCTCATTTATAGAGATTTTCTATGTAGATCCCAAAATGTCTTCAAAGACATCTGTTGCCTACTTGTTGTATGTGGGAAAAGGGATTGTCAACATGAAAACCGCCCCTTATCTAGAATCCTGTATTGATAGCTGTAATGTCTGTGTTAAAGTTAGGATTAGGGTACCAGGTAGATTACAAAAGTAACATGCACATCTTGATCTACACATCTACATACATATATTGACATGCACTACATATTAAGTTCCCAATAAATACAAAGGATCAAGTCATGTCTTCATACACAAACAAACCGAGGGCTTGGCGTGAAACAGTTGTAACTCAAAACCTATTTGGAAAACCCTGGTTTAGGGGCAATTTTGACCCCTTTGTAAACAATGCAAATTTAGGTGCCATTGCTCAGAACGAGCAATGGCACCTAAATTTACATTGTTTACCAAGAAAAATGATTTAACGCTTATAAAGACTTTATGGCGAGTTGATTAACCTTGGTAAAAAAATACCAATTTTTGTTACAACTGTTTCACGCCAAGCCCTCGAAACATTTAACCGCGAGTGCCAAGGAGGGTAGCCATTACTACCATTTTTTAAGGATCGTCTCTTTTTTGAAAGGGGAATCATAGTTATTGGTTTTTTTTAACAGTCCGGGAACACTAGAAAAGGACCCAAGCTTCAACATGATCCTGTCCCTGTTTGAGAATTACAAGGTATTACAAAAAAAAAAAAAAATCCAAATTTCATAATTGCATATATTCTAGCGTCAAATGGAATCTGAATGGATGAAGACTGTATCAGAATATATCTTCCAAGAGGTAAAGGGTTAACATATATTTAATTTAATTCTGAGAGAGAGTCTTTTGTGTACCCACAACATAGGGTTTAAGTGTGAAGTAAGAATTTTAGAAGATGAAAAATAGCCTTTAACTATAGCTTTGGTTAACCCTTTCCCACATACAACAAATCTGCAGCAGACGACTTTGAAAACAGTGACGAAAATCTAAAAAATCTAAGAAATTGCTCAAGTTTTTTAGTAATTCAACTTTCAATTATTAAAAAATTTCAATATTTTTGAGTACACGTCTTTAAAGTCGTCTTCTGCACATTTGCTGTTTGTGGGAAAGGTTATAAAGCTTTTTAGACAGCGAAGACATTGCACATTTGTTTTCACTGCTTTCCCAAGTCAAACAAGCAAATTCAGAGAATTATGGTCCCCCACCAGGGTCAAGGTCACAAGGTCAAAAAAATTGGTATTGATGGAAAGGGGTTGTCACAAGGAATACACATGTGAAATATGAAAGCAGTACCTATTACGGTTCAGAAGTTATGACCAAGGTTAAAGTTTTTGTGACAGCGTGACTGACGGACTGACGAATGAGAAATAATAGTCCCCACGCTTTCGCTAAAAGCGAGGGACAATTAGCAGTACTATGAAAAGTGAACGAAGACATGAACAAGAAAACCCCACATTTTTACTAATTTAAAGTGACTATTCAAGGCCACACAAAAATGAGGAACGCAGGTTTAACCCTCTCCCACATACAATAAATCTGCAGTAGATATCATCAGGACAAACTTTTTGATAAAGTTTCAACATGCTCAAGTTTAAAATGCGGTTTCAAGAGTGTTAACAAGATTTTCCTAAAATTTGACCTAGTGACCTAGTTTTTGACCCAACATGAACTATATTCGAACTTTAGCCTTGATATCAATAAGACAAAGTTTCAACATGCTCAAGCCAAAAATGTGGCTTCCAGAGCGTTAAAAAGATTTTCCTTAAATTTGGCCTTGTGACCTAGTTCGTGACAGGACATGACCCATATTCGAACTTGGCATAGATATCACTAAAATAGACATTCTGACATAGTTTCAACATGCTCAAGCCAAAAATGCGGCTTCCAGACTGTTAACAAGATTTTTCTTAAATTTGGCCTAGTGACCTAGTTTTTGACCCGACATGACCCAGTTTTGAACTTGGCCTAGATTTGATGGAGATACATGTTCTGATAAACTTTCATGAAGATTGGATGCAAAATGTTGCCTCTAGAGTGTTAACAAGCAAATGTTGACGATGAACGACAGACAAAGGGCGATCACAAAAACTCACCTTGAGCACTTCGTGCTCTGGTGAGCTAAAAATATGGGAACTATCTATAAATGAAACTATAATTATTGGATATACTTTTTATTATAGTGTAAGTTGTTCCATTTGCCACAATGTTTTCAAAAGTTGTCTGGTGCAGGGGTGTCAGAAAGGGTCTACAAGAGGGGAAGGGTTAAAGTGTTAGCTGAAGCTTTACACAAGCATCATGAAAAGGAGTAAATGTACAAAGTGAAGGATATATAAATGTGAGCCCTGTCTACCATAACTTTTTTTTAAACAAGCATCATGAAAAGGAGTAAATGTACAAAGTAAAGGATATATAAACGTGAGCCCTGTCTACCATAACTGGTCTTAAATGAAAATTTTCTAATTATAGCTTAAATGAGATTTAACCCTTTCCCACATTCAACAAATGTGGCAGACTCAGAACAAGCCCTTGACTAAACAAGAATTGTGTCCAGTGCGCACAGGTGTTCCAACATGTGTTACCTATTGGAAAATCTAAGTCAAGGGTCATAATTAGCTCTTTCCCAATATAGACACTTTCTAACACCTCTGCAGCAGATGATTTCTTGAAAATATTGCGACAATAGAAGAAATTGCTCATGAAGAGCAATATCTTCTTTTTCCACAATGTTTTCAACTTTATTTAACAATTAAACTGTAATTTATGAAGATTTTTAATGCTTTTGCCTCTATGTTTTTTTAAAATCGTCTCCTGCAGATTTGCTGTATGTGGGGAAGGGGGGTTAATCTGAGAAGATACAGATAAACAGGGCCCACATAAAGGTTATAAATACACAGGATACAAAGCTACATGCATACAACGGGTGGATGGAGGGGCGGCGGGTGATCGGACTCATACAAACCCATACGTTTAAATGAACATTTGTGGTTCCCCTCCCATTGGCAAGTGTCACTTAAATGACACGCCTCGCAATTGTTAATAATGGAACATTGCATATATTCCCAGTTAGAGTCAGATGGACATTGATCTAAGTCGGTCGTAGCCTGCAAATCAAATATTATGGCTTGTATTGAACTTATTCCTAACCCTTTGCCACCTACAACAAAACTGCAGCAGTCTACTTGGAAAACATCTCGTCAAACATGCGAAAAAGTCTCCACAAATTATAGTTTTATTATAATGAGATTGAGAAGATTGCGGCTAAAGGAGAAATTGCCCAATATGAGCAATTTCTCCATTTGCCACAATAGTTGTCTGCTGCAAAGGCGTCAGTATATGGAAAGGCTTAACGTTATGATTTTTTCAAGAAATGTAACATACAATGCATGAACTAGTAAAAGTCCCTAACAATACAAGCCAAGGAAGCATTTATCTGCTGACAACAAACTAAATAGCACAAACAAATGAGAAGGGCTAACAAAATTTTACAACAAGAGGGCCATGATGGCCCTGGATCGCTCAGCTGACTTGTGTAATGTGATTTGACATGCAAACCACATAGTCAACCACATTAACTAATTTTGTGGTCAGGTAGGCTAATACAAGAGGCCCAAGAGGGCCAGTATCACTCCACTGCCATTAGGCAAAAATTAAATCTCCAAACAACCCCGTCCCCTAGTCGCCATATTCTTTTACCAATCACCATGGCTTGACGGAATCTCATAGAGTGTCACCATAGGAACATTTCTGCAAAACTATTTGAAAATCGGCCAAATAGTTTGTGAGGAAATGAATTTTAAAGTTTTCACTAAAGCCAATATAAGTCTAACAGCCCCATCTCCCTGGCAGCTATATTTTAAGACCAATCAACATGGCTTGGTGGAATCTGATAGAGAGTCGCCCAAAGAACATTTCTACAAAATTATTTGAAAATCAGCTAGATAATTTTGTCTGTGAAGATGTTTTACTATAGCCATATAAGGCAAAATAGCTCTGCCACCTGGCGGCCATGTTTTTCAACCAATCAACATGGCTGGGAGGAATCTGATAGAGGGTCACCCTAGGAACATTTCTACAAAATTATTTGAAAATCGGCCAGACACTTTTGGAGGAGAAGATTTTTTAAGTTTTCACTGTAGCCATATGAGGAAAAATACCCCCACCCCCCTGGTGGCCATAGTTTTCGACCAATCAACATGGCTTGAAGGAATCTGATAGAGGGTCATCAAAGGAACATTTCTGCAAAATTATTTGAAAATACGCCAACCAGTTTGGAAGAAGAAGAATTTTTAAGTTTTTTTCATTTGGTTGCCAGATAAGGAGGAGTATACAGCTCTTTTACCCACAATATCCCTCTTATCATCCAACCAAACTCTATGATATGGGTATCAGTACTCAAAAGAATCGTCTCATTGACCTAATAGGGGTTAACGCAGGGACATAGATAAGAGGTATAGGCAACTGCACCTGTACACCTGTTATCTGTTTAAAATATCACACATAGAAATAAAATTGTCCAAATTTTCACATTTGTAGCAAATAAAACTTTGAAGTCACATTTGGCACATAAACAAAACATGCATATTCTGAAAGCTTAACATTTCAACTAAAGTTAGAGATACAATGAACAACTGGAATTTCTTTGTATTTTGAACACTGACTGGTTTAAAAGACACAGATATTGGGATTTCTGAATTATTTTATTTTTTTCCAAAAATTAATAGACTGACATTTTTCATAAGGATAACATATCAAAACCTGTAGTAAATTAAAATATTTTTATCTACTGCAATAAAAGAATGTTTAAACTTCCAGAATTTTTATTTTTATTTTCTTATCTTGAATAGTTTTTTAGTTTTACTTGCTACAAATGTTGGCACGGGTGATATTTTAGTATACAGTTTAGTTACCTATCCCTCTTATCTACGTCCCTGGTTAGAGGGTAAAATAAGGATTTTAGAACATACAAAAAGTCCCCTATCTAGAGCTCCGCCTTTTTGTCTCATTTGCTTAATATCATTTTTATTAACTTCAATGATTTTAACCCCTTCCCTCATACAACAATTCTGCAGCAGACGACTTTGAACATATTTTGTCAAAACATAGAAAATCTCCATAATTGAATAGATAACCTATGACAAAAAGTGGAAAACATTGTGGCAAAAGAAGAAATTGCACGTTTTGTGCAATTTCTCCTTTTGTCACTATGTTTTCAATAAGCTGTCTGCTGCAGAGGCGTCAGAAAGCGTCTTAATGAGGGAAAGGGTTAATGTGCTGCATTGTAAGCTCAATATTTACTTCAAAGCACAACTGAAGCACATATAACAAAAGAAAACCCAAAATAAGAAATAAAGATAACGCAATAATTTTTTTATCCTAATTACAATGCTTAGCTTACAACAGTCACGCATGCATTTCATATAAACCCTTTCCCACGTACAATAAATCTGCAGCAGACGACTTTGAAAACATTAAGAAAGAGTTAAGGACAATCTCTGAAAATGAAGGTATAATTACTGAAGAATTGAAAACTTAGTGGCAAAAGAAGAAATTGCTTGTTTTGAGCAATTACTTTTGTCACATTGTTTTCAAGTCGTCTGCTGCAGAGGCCTCAGAAAGCGTCTAAAGGTGGTAAAGGGTTGAACAATACTTAAAACTTTATGTGACATATAAATAGATCTTAGTCAATTGCATTAATAATACTGCATAGTGTATGTATTCATCTAGAAAACAAAAACATATTTTTTTAATGAGAATTTTTAAATAACACAGCTTATGCAAATGCAAGTTAATGTAGTTTTAAGTTTTAAACTTATTTATTTTACATTGAATGTGAAGCAAGTTCTTACATATATAATTCACTCTCAATGTCTGCATTTGGATACTTAACCCTTTCCCACATACAGACGCTTTGAAAACATCTAGGCAAAAACATGAAAAATCTCCATAAATAATAGTTTAATCGAGTTGAAAATATTGTGGCAAAAGGAGACATTGCTCATAATGAGCAATTATTCTTTTGCGACAATGTTTTCAAGAAGTCGTCTGCTGCAGAGGCTTTAGAAAGCGTCTTTATGTGGGAAAGGGTTAAACCTATTCAACTCTTGTTTAGCAATTTTGTTCAAGCTTATTCATCCAATGTGAAGTAATTTTGTTCAAACTTATTCATCTATTGTGTAATTTAGTTCAAATTATTCATCTATTGTGACGCAAATTACTTATTTATCCATTGTGAGGCAATTTAGTTCAAACTTATTCAGCCATTGTGATACATTTTAGTTCAAACTTATTTATCCATTGTGATGCAAGTTCTTACAACACATATTCTTTGGTGCTATTCAGCATTCTTGGGTGCTATTAAGTACTGACATGCACTATAATGCGCAATTTCTCCTTTGGCTATTATGTTTTCAACTCTATTCAATACTGACAGACACATTTATAGAGAATTTCCATATTTTTACAGAGACATTTATAAAGTCATCAGCTACAGATTTGCTGTATGCGAGGTAGGGTTAATAAACTTTGATAGCTTACCTTATCTTTATCACTACAAGACTGTGAACAGTTATTAGAACACCACTGGCAGTCATAGGCAGTAGACAGACAAGATCCACAGGAGGTTTCTTTGGCACAATATTTGGCTGCATCTGTGGATATATATGTACACATATATAATGTGAGCCGCATCTAGCAATTTTGGGTCTGACGCCTCTGCAGCAGACCACTTTTGAAAACACTTTGACTAAAGAAGAGTTTGCTCTAAACGAGCTATTTTCCATTTGTCACAGTGCTTTTAAATCTTTAAACTAGAGGGCCATGATGGCCCTGGATCGCTCACCTGAGTTTATTTTTTTCACTTCAGCCATATAAGCCCTGCCTCCTGGCGGCCATAGTTTTCGACCAATCAAAAACTTTCGGAGGAGCAGATTTCTTAAGTTTTCACTATAGCCATATTATAAGGCAAAATAGCCCCACCCCCTGGCGGCCATGCTTTTGGACCAATCAACATGCCTTGAAGGAATCTGATAGTGGGTCACTTAAGGAACATATCTACATAATAATTCGAAAGTCGGCCAGACACTTTCGGAGGAGAAGATTTTTTTAAGTTTTCACTATTTTTTCCTTTCGGTTGCCATGGAAACCAGAATTTTGCATGGATCAAAAAGATTTGAAGGAATTTAGGAGAGGACATTGAGAGGATGCTTCCTATGAAGTTTCATCGCAATTGGATAAGCGGTTAGGGAGAAGTCGTTTGAAACAAAAATATTACGGCTGGACGGATTGACGCACGCACAACAGACAATTCGCAGATCATTATGTGATCATTAAACACAGATCATTATGAGCAATATCTTCTTTTGCCACAACATTTTAAACTCTTATCAATAATACTTCTATAAAGGAGTTGTTTAATGTTTTTGCATTGACTTTTACAAAGCCATCTGCATATATATTGGATGTGGGAATAGATAAATACAAAACCTTTACCTTGACTAGGATTACAGACAGGTTCGTATTTGTTGTTGTTATTTATTGCTGTTTGTCTGTCCACGCAAAGATCTGTATCTGTCCACACACAAGCTGTACCAGGAAAACTTGATAAACACATGGATTTATTGGCATAAATATCACAGTCTCCTGTAAGAAAATAAATCTGGATTAACTCTTTCCCATAATTATGAAACAAATCTGCAGCCAACGACTTAGAAAAAACACCAAGGAAAATATATGGGAACTCACTATCACTGAAAGAACAATTACTGATAAAATTGGAAAACATTGTGGCATAAGAAGAAATTGCTCAATTTCTTCTTTGCCAAAATGTTGTCAAAGGCATCTGCTGCAGAGACATTTGTATGTGGGAATAGCAATTCCAAGTCTATAGCAAACCATACTTTTAGTTTTCCAAATACTCCTTATCATACAACAAATCTGCAGCAGACGATTTCGAAAACATATTGACTAAAACGTGAAAATCTCCATAAAATAAGGGTTTAATTATTAAAAAGGGTTGAAAACATTGTGACAAAAAGAGGGCCATGATGGCCCTATATCGCTCACCTGATTTAGAACTTCAATAGTTTTCAAAGTTTTATACTCAATACATATAAGGAAAACAAGCAACCCTCCCTGGTGGCCATGTTTTTCAACGGATCAGGTTTATTTGAACATCCTTGGTAGAAAGTCACCCAAGGAACATTTGTGTTAAATAATTTTTAAATCAGGCAGGTGCTTTTGGACAAGAAGATTTTTAAAGATATTACAATGCACATATTAGGAAAACAAGCCCCGCCCCTGGCGGCCATGTTTTTCAATGGATCGGATTAATTTGAACAATCTTGGTAGAAGGTCCCAAAAGGAACATTTGTGCAAAATTATCTTAAAATCGGGCCAATACTTTTAGACAAGAAGATTTTTAAAGATTTTACAATGCACATATAAGGACAAGCTCCGCCCCCTGGCGGCCATGTTTTCAACGGATCGGAAATATTTGAACAATCTTTGTAAAGGGTGCCTCAAGGAACATTTGTGCAAAATAATTTTCAAATCGGGCCAATACTTTTGGACAAGAAGATTTTTAAAGTTTTAACAATGCACATATAAGGAAAACAAGCTCCGCCCCCTGGCGTCCATGTTTTTCAACGGATCGGATATATTTGAACAATCTTGGTAAAGGGTGCCCCAAGGAACATTTGTGCAAAATAATTTTCAAATCGGGCCAGTACTTTTGGACAAGAAGATTTTTTAAGATTTGGCAATTTTCCCCTTTTCTGATACCGCAGCAACCAAAGTTCTACGTGGAATTAAATTCTTTGAACAATTTTGAAAGAGGACCACCTAAGGGCCATTCCTGTGAAGTTATTTTGAAATCTGTCAATTGGGTTTAGGAGAAGTCATTTGTAGGAAATTGTTAACAGACACCGACGACGACGACGCCGCCGGACGGTGAGTGATCACAAAAGCTCACCTTGCACTTCGTGCTTAGGTGAGCTAAAAAGGAAAATTGCTTGTTTTGAGTAATTTCTACTTTGGTCACAATATTTTCTAAAGTCGTCTTCTGCACTGGTGTCAAAGAACATCAATATGTGGGAAAGGAACCTTGGAAGGACATAAACTTTTTCCCACATACTAAAAACCTGTAGCAGTTTGAAATCATCTAGGCAAATATATGAAAACTGTCTAAAAATGAAAGGAAAGTCTTTTAATAAAGTTGAAAACATTATAGTAAAAAGATATATTGATCCTTATGAGCAATTCCTCCTTTTTGACACAATATTTTCAATAGTCTTCTGTTGCAGTGGAGTCAGAAATCATCTGTATATGGGAAAGGGTTAACCCTTTTCCTCATAAAGACGCTTTTTGACGCCTCTGCAGCAGACGGCTTTTTGAAAACATTGTGACAAAAGAAGGAATTGCTCAAAATGAGCAATTTCTCCTTTTGCCACAATGTTTTCCACTTTAAGTCATAGGTTATCCATTCAATTATAGAGATTTTCCATTTTTTGACAAAATATGTTCAAAGTCGTCTGCTGCAGAATAGTCGTATGAGGGAACGGGTTAAGGCACAACTAGTCAGTTGTGTTACCTGTTTGGTATTCCAATACATCATTCAACATAACACTCGTAAATCCAGCAACTATTAACATTCTCGACTGACTGTCGGACCTGAAATACATTAAAACATATCACACCTATGAGACACTTACATTTAACCCTTTCCCGCATACAACAAATCTGCAGCAGACGACTTTGAAAACATACCCGAAAAAAATGGGAAAATCCCTTTAAATAAAAGTACAATTGTTGAAAACATGTTGACAAAAGGAGAAATTGCTCGTATTGAGCAATTTCTTCTTTTGTTGGCTTATTTTCAAAAAGCCGTCTGCTGCAGAGGCGTCAGAAAGCGTCTATATGAGGGAAAGGGTTAACTTTAAATTGCATAAACCAAGGTACAGTCAAACCTGTGCTAAAGACCACCTTGAAACAGCAATCCCCTGTCCATAGAGACCATACTTTAAATTTCCCAAATACTCATTTTTCTAATGACCACCTATTATATATATATATATCACCTGCGAAATAATACTTGATTTTTCACTTCCGATGGGTGGTCTTTAAACACAGGTTTGACAGCACATTTATTAATATTGAAAGCATCTTTACAAATACATTAGTTAAAGAATATTGCTTTAAATTTAAATGACTTTGTGTTCTCATTCAATGTCTCATTTTATCCTATCCCACACACATCAAAGCTTGAAAACTATTTTTCAAAGGCAGAAATTGCTCTTAACCCTTTCCCTCATACAACACATCTGCAGCAGATGACTTTGAACATATTTTGTCAAACAATGAAAAATCTCTATAATTGAAGGGATAACATATGACTAAAAGTGGAAAACATGGTGGCAAAAAGGAGAAATTGCTCATCATGAGCAATTTCTTCTTTTGTCACCATGTTTTTTCAAAAAGCCGTCTGCTGCAGAGGCATCAGAAAGCGACTATACGAGGGAAAGGGTTAATGAGCAATTTTCTCATCTTAGTTCATGTTTTCAAAAATTAATACCATACTAACAGACCAATCAACGGCATAACTGTCATGGCGATTTCAAAATACCCCCATAATTTGTCAGGATACAATAAACCATGCATTATTAAAGTATTTTACTTCATTTTGTTCAAATCATAATTTTCTAATTTTAAAATCTTCTTTAACTCTTAGCGGCGGGTTTTGTCAACCGTTGATGACATTTGCAAACAGTTTGGATCCAGATCAGTCCCCACAAAACGGGACTGATCTGAGATCCAAACTGTTTGTCACTCCGATTCAATTTCAGTAAACACTTGGGGGAAAATAAGAATTTTTTCAAAATTTTGCAGGCGACAATATAGCAGACGAAAATAATTTAGCATGCAAAGAGTTAAGAAAAGCTGCTATTTTAATTTGTATCTTTTTTCCTATCATTCTTCATAAGAGATAGAAATTTGTTTATTACAGGCCAACTTGTATTTATATATCTGGGAAGTAATTATTTTCTAAATCAATACTATCTTACCCAGTATATGTATGGGCAGCATGTCCGTATCTAGCTGATTGGCTGGGAAGTTTAGCTGATTGGATGAACTTCCAGGAATTACATTCTGAAAGAATTACAATGATAAAACATATTTTAACCCTTTCCCTGATATAGATGCTTTCTGATGCCTCTGCAGCAAGACAGCTTTTTGAAAACATAGTGACAAAAGAAGAAATTGCTCAAAACAAGCAATTTCTCCTTTTGCCACAATAATTTCCACTTTTAGTCATAGGTTATCCACTCAATTATAGAGATTTTCTATTTTTTGACAAAATATGTCCAAAGTCGTCTGCTGCAGAATTGTCGTATGAGGGCAAGGGTTAACTATTTCCTCATTTAAAACAAATCTGGAAACTTGGTAAAAATATGGAAAATCTTTCAACATGAAACTATAATCATTGTATACAATTGAAAACATTGTAACATTGAGAGTAATTGCTCATTATGATTTTTTTTATTTCTTTTGCGATATTGTTTTCAAATGTTGTCTGCTGAAGATGCGCCAAAATGTTTCTGCAGTAGGGAAATGGTAAAATGTGTACCGTACTGTACATTATAATATATGTTCAGAGTCTTCAGTAGGGATGGTAAAATGTGTACCATACTGTATCGTACAGTACATTACACTATATGTTCAGAGTCTTCAGTAGGGAAATATGTTTCACATACAGTACTTTTTGATTGATTAGAGTTTAACGCCATTTTTAACAATTTTTCAGTCATATCACGGTGACCAGTTCCCTGGTTTTCCCACACCAGTAGACACCAGTACACCACACTTTCCAAGCAACTGGCTGCTTTTCCACATACACTGTTAAACAGCCCATTGGTGAAAGACGAATGACGCATGTCATAGTGACTTTTGTCAAACGTCAGAAAGAATGTTGGCCGAGCTGGGATTCAAACTCACAACCACTGGATTGACAACCCACGTCGCTACCGACTAAGCTACACGGGCTCGGCACACATACAGTACTGAAAAAAGCCCTATCTGATGAATTTTCAGGAATTATAGTCATTATTACATCAAAACATTTGTTTAAGTCATCTGTTCACCTAACACAAGTCGTCTGCTTTTCAAACATCAGAGGAAAAACAAGTAACTAGTTGAAGACTTATTTGAAAAAGAAGACATTGATCGTTTTGAGTATTTTCTCCCTTTTCCACAATATTTTCAAACCATGTTTGCTGCTTTAGGAATAAAATATGTCTATACTTGGGAAAGGTTTCTTAAAAGACTCATAACTCTTAACCCTTTCGCTCATATAGATGCTTTCTGACGCCTCTGCAGCAGACGGCTTTTTGAAAACAATGTGACAAAAGAAGAAATTGCTCAAAACGAGCAATTTCTCCTTTTGACACAATGTTTTCCACTTTAAGACATAGGTTATCCATTCAATTATATTTTATAGATTTTCTATTTTTTGAAAAAATATGTTCAAAGTCGTCTGCTGCAGAATTGTCGTATCAGGGAAAGGGTTAAGTTATAGGACAATAGCTTTGAGGTATAAACATGTGATTTATTTTGAATGAAATTTTATCCACATTGTATTTTTAGAATTTGAATTCAATACTAGACAATGACAATACATGCTTAGCTATTCCAGAGCACAAGATCGTGGGGTGTATATCATATTTTTAAATCGTTATTTGACCTACTAAACCTATAGTGTGGGTACTCAAAAGAATCGTTTTAATGAGACAATTCTTTCGAGTATCACAAAATAAGATTTAAATGAGTAACAAGAAAGATCAATTAACCCTTTCCCTCATATAGACACTTTCTGACGCCTCTGCAGCAGACGGCTTTTTGAAAACATAGTGACAAAAGAAGAAATTGCTCAAAACAAGCAATTTCTCCTTCTGACAAAATGTTTTCCACTTTTATTCATAGGTCATCCATTCAATTATAGAGATTTTCTATTTTTTGACAAAATATGTTCAAAGTCGTCTGCTGCAGAATTGCTGTATGAGGGAAAGGGTTAACTCCTCTATATCTAGACGTATGTCTACAACACAAAGAGGACTAGATAAGGAAGAGCTTCCATTTTGTGGGTACTCAAAATATTCATCTCACTGAGACGATTCTTTAGAGTACCCACAACATATGTTTAAGAGGTCAAATAAGGATTTCAGAACATGTATCAAGAGCTTTGAACATATAAATATTACCAAGATCATAGGCCATGAAATCAGTGGAGTAACATTTGGCCCCAAAACTGATATTTGTGTCATTATGTGTGTTTCCTCCAAACACTAACATCTGGTTCCCATGTAGCACAGCAGAATGTAGGTAACGAGGGGAACCACTCCTTGCAAGGATTCTCCTACAGAAAGAAAATAAGACAATGATTTGCTTCAGAAGAGTAAATATTTCTTGTAAGATTCTTCATGCATATGTCACTTCTGTTTAAACCTTTCCCACAAACAACAAATCTGGAGCGGACAACTTTGAAATTATCAAGTCTAAAATATAGAAAATCTCTTTAAATGATATTATGATTATTGAGTAGAGTTAAAATCATTGTGGCAAATGGAGAAATTGCTCATTATGAGCAATTTCTTCTTTTGCCACAATGATTTCAAGTCGTCTGCTGCTGAGGCGTCAGAAAGCATCTATATGTGCCAGTGGGAAAGGGTTTAAACAGTCATTATTATCGTTATTTGGCTTATTTGGCATGAGAAAGCATCAAGAAGTCAAATTTGTTAAGATTAATTGATTCAGTTGGTCATTGAATATATTTTCCCTTGCTATGCAGAAATTACTTTTTAGCGAGCACTTAATTGATTCAGAATTCCATAGCTTAAATTAAACTACAGTTTTCGTAGGAACACAATATAGTGTTGCCTGTCAATATGTCAGTAAATGAAAGCCTAATGGATACATGAGACAGAAGTGACACCTTTGTGTCTCCTTGCAAAGACAGGCAAAACTAGAACTATCACTGAAGATGATAAATACCCCCTAAACAGCACCTTGACCTACACCATAACTTAAAAAGTAAAAGGGCCATAACCCTATAAAATAACATGCAATTGTAACCCCTTTAGGATATGCACATCTCCTCTTGGTATAGAAGCTTCATGTAAAATTTTATTGAATTCCACCCAGTGGTTTGTAAGAAATAGGCCGGACAAAATATGGCTTCCGGCTGACCGACCTACCTACCGACAGACAGCCTGACACAGTGACTCCTATATACACCCTCTTCTTTGAAGGGGAAAAGCAGCCAGTTGCTTGGAAATTAAAGACCACCTGTGAGCAAAGACCAAATTTATATCTTCCCATGGGTGGTCTTTATACACAGGTTCCACTGAACATAGTTATAGTTAGTATATCATTGTTAATAATAAGGGAGAGATGTAAATATTTCAGTAACAAATTTACAAGTGCCAATAAAAAACGCCACAAAAATGCTTTCATACCAAAATTTAAGTTGTGGGTCGTATGAGAAGAGTTTGTCGGTTAGCAGGTATTGCGTAGTACTTCCGGAGATGTAGCCTCCATAGACGAATATCACTCCTGCCTGTTCAGCATACACACTTGAGTGACCATAACCTCCTTTAATTAAAGCTCCAGATGTTTCAGCCATAGTTATTTCCCGCTCATCTGTTTCTGTGATATAAAGAAACAACTCTGAATAAACAGTTAATATTTGTTAATCCTTTCCCTCATACATTGTTCAAGATGAACAATGCTGGCCCTGTAATGCTCACCTAAGTACAATAGCTCTAGTTTTATTAGTAATTTAGAAGAAGACATTGAGAGGATGCTTCCTATGAAGTTTCATCCCAATATGCACTGTCATTACAGTGAAGAAGTCATTTAAACCAAAGTTTACACACAGATAAACACCTCACCACAACATAAGCTTGACTGGCTAAAAGAAAATATTCTGACAAAAATTCATCAAGATATAATAGCGAATGTGACCTCAGAATGTTTTCAAGACATCTACAACAAGTTGCCATTTCAAAGCTCAATCTTACATCTTGATATCAATTGTCCTATCTATTTCATAATTTTACTTAGTGGTGTTCTGTTGACATTGCTTCAAGAAAGATAAATCAGCAAAAATAATTACTTAATCTTTTCCAACTTATAGATGCCTTTTGATGCATCTGCAGCAGATGACTTTGAAATCATTGAGGCAAAAGGTGAAATTGCTCATGCAACATATTTTACAACTGAATTGTGAATGATCCTTTCAATTACATAAAACTTCCTATTTTTGCCTAGACGACTATTGAAACCTTTATCACTACTGCATTATACTTTTTCATTATATAGCATGTATGTCTTTAAAGAAATAATAAAGAAATAATATACAAATTTCTATATTCTAAATAAAGATATAAACAATTTTTACACATAAAATGGAATTTTGAATGACATAAAAGCATATTTCAATGACGTCACATCATATTTCAGTGCGTACCATTACCATATTTGACATTGTCAAATGCAAAATTTAAATCTGTCGTGTCTGGACTTCACAAGACCATATGCATGTTTTTGAGCCCGGAAAAAGTGCAGGTATATAACAAACTGTACTATTTACCTAGATCAATTTCATGCACCCTGTTCATGTATCCATACAATGGACTATGTCCGAATATGATAAGCATGGTGCTGTTCAGCAGGACTGTTGTATGTCCGGCGATGGCCGCTGTCTCGTTATAGTCCTGGTGTGACCACATGTTACTGGTCATATTGTAAACCCATAGTCGACTTTCTATATGCTGAACGGCAACACCTCCATATATATACAAACAGTTCTGAAAAAAAAAAAGAAGGAAAATGGTATGTTATTATTAATCAAAACATGGCAATATAACACTAGACTCATCTTAACATACCCACAGACAAGGGCGTACATGTTTTTTCAATGGATTATATATTTGAACAATCTTTGTAAAGGTTCACCCAAGGTACATTTTTGCCAAATCTTCAAATAGGGCCAAGACTTTCAGACAAGATGATTTCTTAATTTTTTACTAAACTCTTATAAGGACAACAAACTCCGCCCAATGGCGATAATTTTAACAAACTTGGTAGGTCACCCTAGAAAAAATTGAACAAAATATTTGTTCATATCGTGCCAGTTCTTTTGGACAAGAAGACTTTGAAAGTTTTGGCATTCTTTGAATACTTTTTGATGAGGGCCACCTAGGGAACCTTCCAGTGAAATAACTCTGAAATCGGACCAGAAGTTAAATGGTTGAAGTATAACAGACAGTGAGTGATCACAAAAGCTCATCTCAAGCACTTTATGCTCAGGTGAGCTAAAGATTTGCAATGTTTTGGCCAAGTGAGCCAAATATTTAGCAATTGATACATAAAGACTCGTCAATATGCTAAAGATTTACAAATTTGCCAGAACCAAAGGGAAAACAGCTAGTAAGTTATGGCTTCTCAATTTTGCAACCTAAACAAAATCTATCCCAATTTTTGCCACAATATTTTCAACTGTTTTCAATGATTTGACCACCTTATATAGCGGTTCTCTATGTGTTTGTGTAGATGTTTTTAAAGTTTGCTGTAGATTTATTGTATGTGGGAAGGAGTAAATCCTTTCCCACCTGTAGACGCATCTGCAGCAGACGACTTTTGAAAACATTGTGACAAAAGAAGAAATTGCTTAAAACAAGCAATTTCTCCTTTTGCCAAAGTTTTCAACTTTTTTCAGTAATTATACCTACAATTATAGAGATTTTCCATATTTTTTCGTAGATGTTTTTTAAGTTGTCTGCAGCGATTTATTGTATGTAGGAAAGAGTTAACCCTTTCCCTTATATAGACGCTTTCTGACGCCTCTGCAGCAGACAGCTTTATGAAAACATAGTGACAAAAGAAGAAATTGCTCAAAACGAGCAATTTCTCCTTTTGACACAATGTTTTTCCACTTTTAGTCATGGATTTTCTATGTTTTGACAAAATATCATCAAAGTCGTCTGCTGCAGAATTGTCGTATGTGGGAAAGAGTTAAAGAAGACAACAAACCTTGTAATGTACCACAGAGTGACTGTAAAGGTATTCAGGGTTATCCGTGCTGTCTGGGACTATAGTTCTCCACCCTTGATTGTCTATGTTATATCTGAAATGGAAACCAATGTAAAACTGTAAGAAAGTTATGGTTTAAATTTTAATCCTCTTTTCCCACATACAGACACTTTCTAACGCCGTCTGCAGCTGATCACTTTTTAAAAGATTGTGGCAAAAGGAGAAATTGCTCATCATCAGTTTATACCACTTTGTTTTTTAACCCTTTCCCTCATACAACAATTCTGCAGCAGACGACTTTGAACGTATTTTGTCAAAACATAGAAAATCTCCATAATTGAATCGATAACCTATGACAAAAATTGGAAAACATTGTGGCAAAAGGAGAAATTGCACGTTTTGTGCAATTTCTTCTCTTTTGTCACTATGTATTCAAAAAGCTGTCTTGCTGCAGAGGCGTCAGAAAGTGTCTATATGAGGGAAAGGGTTAACATTATGCAATAATTGTTAAGTCATTTACAGAAAGTTTATATAATAATTATATAGTTTGACTGCAGCAGAGCTGATGTATGTGGGAAAGGGTTAACTAAAATGATGTGTCTTTTGATACATACGGAATATTATGTTGCAGGAGCGATGAATTGGTTTGTATTGTACAACAAGTGGCGTGGTAAAAATCGATATCTTGCGAGAACGTAATTTTTCCTTTAATTATATACCTGCAATCTATTAAGAGTGAAAAAAGTAACAAATATACAGATTCAATTTAATTTTTATTGAGATAACAATTTTTTAATCATGAAATGGAGAGATGAATGACAGATGAATATTTACTACAATACTTAGGCCACACCCCACAGAATGTATTCTATTACATAGGTCTCTCCCAAAATAATCATCAAATTAAATTTTCATTGTTTTGTAGGAGAAAATGATTTACACAATCTTTATTAGCAGGTTTTATTAAATTTGACGCAAGGTTTTCGATGCATAAAATAGAAATAATTATTCTAAATAGAACTGGTTGTCTGCATATTTTACAACGAAGCGCAAATTCAAAACGGGAACCTCGCTGAAAGTAGTCTGTGCACTGGCTGACGTCACAATTCCGTATTATACATGTGTACAATACGGAACTTTAATCTGTCGTGTCTGAACTGACAATCTGCATGTATTTGCGCTGGAAAGTGTACAGGTATATAATAAAAGCCAAAACTCCATGTTGCAACACAGGGCTCTCACGAGGGGGCGATTTGGGCGAAGTGGTCGCCTAAAAGTTTCTGACTTCGCCCATTCACTCGATCAAAGCGAAGTCGACTTCGCCCAAAATCTCAGTCAAAGCGAAGTTGACTTCGCCGACAATTTTGTCCTAGCATCGGACACTGTTAAAATGATCACGGTCACGCACCATGTCGAATCGATGTAGGCCTATACAGTTCGATATACACAGTTGCGTAATCAGTTATTTGACAACTGAGAGTGTATATCCATTAAAAGCTGAAGAATCGAATCATTTAACACACACAATGACGTAGAACCAATCAAAATCGTGCACTTTAGTCCAATTTGCATAATCAAAGTACCGAATGTCATATCAAATAGTATGACGCCCCCTGATAAAACATTAAATACGTATCCGATGTAAATGAGATGGAAGTCGAATTATGTTTTAACCCTTTCAATAGTATAAATAATATTATGAATCTATTCATGGTTTAATGAGATAATCGTCTTAAATAATTGAGAAAATGAGATTTTTTAGAGATTTTTTTAGGGGTTTCATAATAAATGCTGTAGCATGGGGGTGTCATACTATTTGGAATTAACCAATCAAAAGACAATACCTCAATTCTACTTGTAAAGAGTGTGTATGTTTAGCCGATACAAATATTTTACGTTGTTTATGACACTTACGACAGACTAATTTACAAAATGCCTGAAACCTTTACACGGCGAGTAAAATGTAGCTTCATTAATTATATTTCGGCGACTTTAGAACACAATGTTCGGATCGCAAACCCGATACAAATAATTTACATTGTTTATGACACTTACGACCGACTTCTTTATGAAATGCCTGACACACGGAATGGCGAGTAAAAGGTAGCTTCATTAATAATTTCTGCGACATTAGAACATAATGTTCGGATCGCAACTATTCTTAGGGAAAAACAATTTTAGAACTTCATGTGATAATCATAATTAAAATAAAATAATAAAACATTCATCTTTGTTTAAGTAAATGTGTTCTATCCCAAACGATGCGATGCGGTTACGACGCGTAACGACACAAAAAGAGATGTGATTTCTCCCTTAAGTCTCCCCACTTCTCCCTAAAGTCTCCCTAAATTGCCCGGAGGGGGAAGTCACTTCTCCCTAAAATTTAAGCCTAGTGAGAGCCCTGCAACATAACAGTATATAGAAGCTATAAGAAACTTCTAGTATTAGACAATTCAGGTTAAGACTAAAATGTCCTCTGGGATCTAATTTACCGATAATATTAACCTTTTCCTACAAACAACAAATATTCAGTAGATGACTTTGAAAACATCTTGGCAAAGATGTGGAAAAACTCCAATAAGGACAGTTTATATATTAAATAGTTTTGAAAACATTGTGGCTAAAGGCAAAATTGCTCATTACACATGTATAAGGACTTTCTTCTTTTGCCAGAATGTCTTCCAAAGACATCTGCTGCTTTTGTGTCAAAATGGGTCTGCAGGAGGGAAAGAGTTAAATT
Source organism: Serripes groenlandicus (assembly GCA_031761405.1). NCBI lineage: Eukaryota > Metazoa > Mollusca > Bivalvia > Cardiida > Cardiidae > Serripes > Serripes groenlandicus. Next base: position 15,765,518 of record JASEVX010000009.1, on the reverse strand, counting down.
AATACTAATTCTTAATCTTTATAGTATTCCAAATTTCAAAGTAAAAATATTTCTTAATGGCTAAACCATAATACATGTACTCCTCCGTCTTTTTAAGAAATGATTTTTACAACCACTCTCGTACGACTTACACAACGAGAAAGTCCATAACTCTTCCAAACGAGTAGCCCCCTGTGACCCACATCTCATTCCCAATGAGAACAGAGGCTGCAGACGCCCTTCCTAAAGGTGGATTCGGGCTGTAGTGTCTGGTCCAGAATTCTTCTTTAATCGGTATACTACAGTCATCTCCTGAAAAAATTGGATTCAAGAAATGAACTTTCTATTAACCCTTTCCCACATGCAAAAAATCTGCAGCAGACGACTTTGAAAACAGTAACAAAAACCTAAAAAATCTATATATAAGAATGCTTAATTGTCAAATAAAGTTGAAAATATTGTGGCCACAGGAGAAATTGCTCATCATGACCACAATGTTTTCAAAAGTGGTCTGCTGCTATTGCATCAAGATGCGTCTGCAGGTGGGAAAGGGTTAACCCTTTCCAACATACAGACGCTAGCTGACTTTTGAAAACATTGCAGCTAAAGGAGAAATTGTTCACAATTTGTTCAACTCATTGATATATTTATACTTAGTCTAGTAGTGTAATTTGAGCACAGTTTCTTTAACCGATATATACCCTATAGTATCATTACAGGCCAATATCAATACACTACCAATTTAAAAATACTTTTGTATAGTCCAAAAAAAACACCCACAAATTGCAATGCATATTTCATAAGAATCAAAATATCTACAGAATTTCCTTATTAAACCAAGTCAATCGACATGTTTTGATATTTGCTTGTTATGTCATATGATGTGTATACTTATGGGAAAAGAATATGCTTAAAACTAACCCATTAAATAAGTTCTATTTGAAGTTAAACATACTACCATTATTTAAGATAAATCAAGCCTTTCAATAAAAGGTTTTCTTTACTTTTGTCGACAAATTAAACCAATAAATCACACAAAACTACTTTAACCCTTAACCACTTGCAGATACATTTTGACACCTCTGCAGCAGACGACTTTTGAAAACATTGTGGCAATTGGAGAAATTGCACATAAAAAGCAATTTCTCCTTTTGTCACAATGTTTTCAACTCTTTTTGCTGATTATACTTTATTTAAAAATACTTTAAAAAGACTTTAAAAATATTTTCGCAGATGCTTTCAAAGTCCTCTGCTGCAAATTTCCTGTACATGTATGTTGGAAAAGGTAATTTTTTATTTGATTTTGCTTTCAATAATTTTTCAGTAATATCACGGCGTTTCCTGGGTAAGTTATCCTGACACCCGCCAGTCAGTTGTAAGGCTAACTGCGCAACACTAAGAGCCAAGAAGGGCAGCCATTACTACCATTTTTATAGTCTTTGGTATGACTTGGCCGGGGATCGAACCCACAACCTCCCACACCCGAGACGGACATTCTACAACTACACCACTGATTGATAAAGGGAAATGAGGTACAGTTTTGATGCTTCAAGTAGATGATTTTACTTTTATATCCCCGCTACAAGTAGATAATTTTACCTTTATATCCCCACTACAAGTAGGTTATTTTACCTTTATATCCCTGCTACAAGTAGCTAATTTAACTTTTATATCCCCGCTACAAAGAATGTTATTTTTACCTTTATATTCCCGCTACAAGTAGGTAAATTTACCTTCATATCCCTGCTACAAGTAGGTAAATTTACCTTTATATCCCGCTACAAGTAGGTTATTTTTACCTACACATCCCCGCTACAAGAAGGTTCTTTATATCCCCATCACAAGTAGGTAACTTTACCTTTATATTCCCGCTACAAAGAAGGTAATTTTACCTTTATAACCCTACTACAAAGAAGGTTATTTTACCTTTATATCCCCACTACAAGTAGGTAATTTTACCTTTATATCCCAGCTACAAGTAGGCAATTTTACCTTTATATCCCCGCTACAAGTAGGCAATTTTACCTGTATATCCCCACTATAAGTAGGTAACTTTACATTTATATCCCCACTACAAAGTAGGTAATTTTACCTTTATAATCCGCTTGACACACACATTTATCGAGTACACACGTTCCTTGGCTGGAACAATTACCAGGACAGATCTCCCTGTCACAGTAAAGACCCTTATAACCCGTGTTACACTTGCAGCCACTGTCTATACAGTCTCCGTGATCTGAGCAGTTGTGAATACATGTACCAACCCTGAAATGAGAAAATTTACATTTAAGTTTTATTTTGTTTTATTTGCTTTTTATGCCGTTTTCAACTTGGTTCCAGTTGTATAACAATTGACATTTCACTTATTCATGATCCCTGGGTAAACAAACCAATAGTCGGCTAGGACATGTGCTTTGCCAATGGGCACTCCACTGTATCAGTCATGATGCGACTGGGGATCGAATCGAGGGTACCCGGTTCCAAATCCCCGACGCAGACCACTCTACCACAGCTGATTCCCATTACATTAGAGAGGTCACTATAACAGGCTATTCTCATGTTAAACCCTTTCCCTCATACAACAACTCTGCAGCAGACGACTTTGGACATATTTTGTCAAAATATAGAACCTCTTTATAATTGAATGGATAACCTATGAAGAAAAAGTGGAAAACATTGTGACAAAAGTCAGACAGCGTCTATATGAGGGAAAGGGTTTAACAAGATGCTTATTTGACTTGAAACCCAATGTTGTGGGTATTTAACAGAATAGTCTCAATCAGAAGTTTATGAGTTTACCATAATATAGTGCTAGATTAACCCTTTCCCATATACAACAAATCTGCAGCAGACGACGTTGTAAAGATCTAGGCAAAGATACAGTGAAACAAAACAAGATCTTGTTAGGTATCTCTGCATCTTACAAGTCCTGAAAGTGTTGGATTTAACCCTTTCCATTATATGACAATTCTGCAGCAGACGACTTTGAAAATATTTTGTCAAAAAATAGAAAATCTCTATAATTGAATGGATAACCTATGACGAAAAGTGGAAAACATTGTGGCAAATGGAGAAATTGCTTGTTTTGAGCAATTTCTTCTTTTGTCACTATGTTTTCAAAAAGCCGTCTGCTGCTAAATTAACCCTTTCCCAAATACAACAAATCTGCAGCAGACAACGCTGTAAAGATCTAGGCAAAGATACAGTGAAACAAAACAAGATCTTGTTAGGTATCTCTGCATCTTACAAGTCCTGAAAGTGTTGGAGTTAATCCTTTCCATTATATGACAATTCTGCAGCAGACGACTTTGAAAATATTTTGTCAAAAAATAGAAAATCTCTATAATTGAATGGATAACCTATGACGAAAAGTGGAAAACATTGTGGCAAATGGAGAAATTGCTCGTTTTGAGCAATTTCTTCTTTTGTCACTATGTTTTCAAAAAGCCGTCTGCTGCTAAATTAACCCTTTCCCAAATACAACAAATCTGCAGCAGACAAGGCTGTAAAGATCTAGGCAAAGATACAGTGAAACAAAACAAGATCTTGCTAGGTATCTCTGAATCTAACAAGTCCTGAAAGAGTTGAAGTTAACCCTTTCCATTATGCGAAAGTGTTTAGACACATTTGCAGCAGATGTTTTCAAAGTCAGAGGCTGCTGAAAGATTGAACTAAGACCGTCAGATCTTAAATTGAACCTTTTCCTAGTTGCAGACGCATTTTGACACATCTTTTGGAAACATTGTGGTAAGAGGAAAAATATTGCAAAACAATTTTAACTCTTTCACAAAGTCGACTCTTCCATCTTGAAAAATGGACCACTCAATTTTTTCGTCGGACAGGAATTATAGTAAAATGTAATGTCTAAGTGGCAATGATGCAGATTTCAGGAGAGACAGCTCGTTACTAGCTGTCTCACATGGGTCTGCGTTGCTTGCAAAAGCCTTTAATTGCCTTTGCCAGCAAAAGGGGTAATAAGTACACATGTACTTTAGTATATTCAGATTTTCCACAATTATGCCTCAATATTTGAAAAGTCATCTGGATCATATATGGTCACAAAGCTCTGCAGGTGGGTTAGTTTATAACATGACCGATACATTATCCCTTTCCCTCATATAGACGCTTTCTGACGCCTCTGCAGCAGACAGCTTTTTGCCACAATGTTTTCATCTTTTAGTCATAGGTTATCCATTCAATTACAGAGATTTTCTATCTTTTGACAAAGTATGTTCAAAGTCGTATGCTGCAGAATTGTTGTATGAGGGAAAGGGTTATATCAAGGTCAGTTAAAGAAATGGAAGGTGATACAGAAACGAGAATGTTTGAAGGAACATATCGGGAACTTGGCGTGAAACGGTTGAACTAAAATTTGTATTTTTTGACCAAGGTTAATCACCTTGCCATAAAGTCTAAAGTTAAAATATTTGAGTGGTATCTTATGACGCCTTAACCCTTTCCAATTTGCAGACACATTCTGAGGCATCTGAGACAGACAACTTTTGAAATCATTGTGGCAAAACGAGTAATTTCTCCTTGTGCCACAATGATTTCAATTCCATTAAATAATCATGTACTTTCATAAATAGTTTTTCCAGATTTTTGTCCAGATTTTCTCAAGGTCGTCTGCTGCAGATTTGTTGTATGGGGTAAAGGGTCATACAGTATTTCAGTTATATTACTAGATTTCCAGAACTACCTGTATCATTCTTCCTGTCACCAATTAGCAGTGGTCCTATGGTACCTGGCCTGTTAGTTTTGGTTTGGACCAGTGAAAAATCTCCTTTGGCCAGTGTAATTTACATGCAATATATAACATCACCGAATATTTAGGAATTTGGGACAAGATAATTTTAAAAGTTAATTTCAATGACTCTGCTGCCTACACCACATAGACGTTACCCTTCCAATATAGGCGACACAAAAATAATCCAGTGAAAACTAGAAATATCACTGAAGGTGATGAATACCCCCAGCTGGTGCCTGACAATATACATATGTATGATAAATTCAAGCGGCCATAACTCGTTTAAAAATAATTCCAGTGCAACACGCCGACAATATGCTCAACTAGGCTTGGTATCAATCATTCTAGTGAAGTTATATTGAATTTTGACCAAGGGTTGCTGAGAAATAGAGTTCACAAGAAATGTTCACAGACCAACGGACCGACAAATTGACAAGCGTGACTCCTATATAGCCCCCAAATACTATGTATCTGGGGTCATAATTAATCATAAGTAATTAGTATCAAATAGTCTTACGTATAATGGAGATGAAATCCAGTCATATTATAGGCGGCATCACTGTAAAAGTAGAGGTAGGCTTTCCCAGAGTCAGCTACTATCTCGGTCACACTGCTGTTTATATCTAAGTCTTGCTGTACAAGGCCACTGAAATATATTAATCCTATATATTATATTAATTAATATCTCTCTTATTATCAAACCAAACCCTATGTGTGTACTCAAAAGAATCGTCTCATTGAGACGATTCTTTTGAGAACCCACAACATAGGGTTAAAGGGTCAAATAAAGATTTTAGACCATGAAAAACGCCCCTTATCTAGAGATCTGCAGAATATGACTTTTGTAAGTGAGAAAAGAAGAAATTACCTGAAAAAAGCAAAATAAAGGGGAAAAAATACTGATTCTGGAAATTATCAGTGAGACGATTCTTTTGAGTATCCACAACATAGGGCTAGCAGGTCAAATAAGTATTTTAAAACATGCAAAATGCCCCTTAATTAGAGCTCTGAAAAATGTTAATCCTTTTTCCATTGATGCTGAGAATATGAAGTTTTTTAAAGTAAAACATATTTTTATTAGAAAATACTTACCAGTCATTTAATACCTGATATATAATCTCCATACCCTAATTCATCCAGAAAAAAGAACGCGTTTAGCGTATTCCTCACGCCCTGTGTGATATACACGGTTGGCGGTAAACACCGCTGCACGTGGCCAACTTTTCACTTTTAGTTTACAGTAAGTGTTGGTTGACGACGCGGGGATGGGAGGTGGGAATCTGAAATGACTGGTAAGTATTTTCTAATAAAAATATGTTTTACTTTAAAAAACTTCATTTTTATGTCAAAAATACATTACCAGTCATTTAATACCTGATGACTTTTCAGCATAGGTCGGGAGGATCGGCCAACACTTCCAGTCCTTACAGGCAATGTAGTACCATGCATTTTTATATTTAATTACGAAGTACTATTGAACACAACCGCCTTTAAAAGTAGGAGAAAGGATTGAACAGAATTTCAATCTTAATGTATGTTATTGTTGTGTTTAACAAAATTAGCATATAACTCGCTGAGAAGCCACTAGTGGTCCCAGAGAGAACAGGTTTTCCGTTTGTGCAGACATGGAGCGCAGATAAAAGGTTGAAAATGTAGACTGCGACTTCCATACCGCGGCACGAAGAATGTCTTCCAAAGGTACGTTGTTGGAGAAAGCCCAACTAGCCGAGAGAGCTCTAATCTCATGCGGACGTATCCGAAGAAACGAGAGATCTCGAGCTGACAGATCTTTGTAAGCTAATTTTATTGTACAGGATATCCAGCGGGAAATAGACGCCGCTGAGATATCCTTACAACCTATAAGAGGGAGAAACAACCTCTTCCTACGGCCCCTTTTCCCCTCAACTCTCTTAAGATAAAACTTAAGAGCTCTGACGGGACAAAGAAGTCTGTCGGTGTCCGATGGACCACAGTTTCCAGAAAGACTGGGAACCGTGATTGGTTTCGGAAGAACCGAAGGCAACTGGTTCTTTGCTAGAAAACCCGGTTGACACAGTAGAGTTAATGAGTCATCAGATTCATTGAACCTGATAAACCCTGTTTCTACAGAAAGAGCGTGTAGTTCACTCCTACGGCGAGCGGTTGCAAAGGCAAGAAGAAAAACAGTTTTGTATGTTAAGAACTTCAATGACGCAGAAGATAGAGGTTCGTAAGGCGCCTTTGTAAGAGACCAAAGAACGCACGATAAATCCCATTTTGGAGTTAAACTCCTAAAAATAGGTTTATCTAGCTCGAATGATCGCATAAGTTCCGAGAGAAATGGATTAGAACCAATTCGCTCTCCCCCTTTGAACTTAAGCGTATTCGATAGCATAGAACGATACCCCTTAATCGTGCTAACTGCTAGATCTTTTTCTTCAAAAAGAAAAAGTAGAAAGTCGGCAATCCTGGTTATAGAGGGACACTCAGGATTGATCGACCTAGCACGACACCAATCTGAGAAGACCGTCCACTTGGAATCATAGACGATTCTAGTAGACCTCCTTCTAGACTGAGCGATGCGAGAGGCAACTTTTCGAGAAAAGTTTCTCTCTCGGATCGAACGCTTGATAACGTCCAAGCGTGAAGGTGTAGCATTGCCGGGTTTGGGTGAAGACGCCGACCCGGTTGCTGAAACAGAATGTCGTCTTGTAAAGGAAGACGTATCGGTTGTGCTGAGAGGCAGGCCAGGAGGTCGTTGAACCACGACCTCTGGGGCCAAAATGGCGCTATCAACAGGATTCTGCACTGTTGAGAACGTAGAACTTTTTGTAGTACGATCGGTACCAGAATGAACGGGGGGAACGCATACCCGAATAGACGGTTCCAATCGAGAGTCAGTGCGTCCACTGCCCAAGCTGCAGGATCGTACATCGGCGACACATAGAGTGGCAGCCGATGATTGACTCTGGTGGCGAAAAGATCCACCAGGGGTGTCCCGATCCGCATGAATACTGAGTTTACTACACTCTGATTCAGTGTCCATTCCGCCGGAAGAATTTTGTTTTGGCGGGACAGACTGTCTGCTAAGACATTTAGATGGCCGGGGACGTGTTTTACTACTATTACTAACGACGTCTCCTGGCACCAAAGGAGTAACTTCCATGTCTCCAGAAAGAGTAGATGGGAGTGCGTTCCTCCTTGCCTGCGAATGTAGGACACAACAGTAGTATTGTCCGTCGACAATAAAACAGTTGTGTTCGCAACGGAGGCAGAGAACTGTTTGAGAGCTAGCAGGACTGCTCTCAATTCTAAGTTGTTTATGTGAAAACAACGTTCCTCCGCTGTCCACATGCCCTGGGCTGTTAAGCCCTGTGGCTCTAAATGAGCTCCCCAACCCACAGCACTGGCATCTGTAAAGAGGTACAGATCCGGAGGCGCTGTGATCAAGGGCACCCCTTGTAGATAGATTGACGGATTTAGCCACCAGCGAAGGTGTGACTTGAAGAAATCCGTCAGAGCTACCTCCTGTTCCAGTGAGTCCACAGATGGACGCCACCGGGACAGAAAAAGAAACTGAAGGGGTCTCATGTGGAGCCTGCCTAGACTGACTAGGTCGGCTGCTGCACTTAACGATCCCAGAAGTGACAGCATGGATCGGGCTGTTACCGACACCTGATCCAGATTGAGTCTGATCTTCTGGCACAGAGAATCGACTCTGTCCGGAGGGACCCGAATCACCGCTAGGTCGGTTAGAAACGTCATCCCCACGAACGTAAACCTCTTTGACGGAACTAAGTCCGACTTCTGCGTATTGGGAATAAGACCCAATCGCAGAATGGTCCGCCAAGCTAGAGACAGATCGTGAATTAGAATTACACGTTCTGTTCTGTGGAGTAGCCAGTCGTCGAAGTATTGAAGGAGTTGTGGACCGTTCATACGTAGAAACGCTCCCACAGCATTTATAACCTTCGTGAACACTCGCGGAGCGGACTTGAGGCCGAAGGGAAGTGCCCTGAATTGGAACACTTCCCCATTTACCACAAACCGAAGGTATTTCCTCGACGAGGAAGCGATCGGAATATGGTAATATGCGTCTGTCAGGTCTAAAGAGACCGCCCAGTCGTCTTTCCGAATAGCCATTCTGATGGAGCGGGCCGACTCCATCTTGAATTTCTCGACCGGTATTAATAGATTCAGGGCTGATAAATCTATCACCGGTCTCCACCGACCGTCCTTCTTCGGAACGAGGAAGAGACGGCTGTAGAAACCCCGAGTATTGGGGTTGAGAACCCTCTCTATGGCCTTCTTTTTCAGAAGTGACGAAATCACTTCTGACATGGCCGGATGGCGTGATGACAGTTCGATCGGCACGCTTGTCATGGGAGGAGGGGAAACGAAGGGAATCAGATACCCTTCTTGTATCACAGATAAGATCCAACGATCCTCTGTGATACTCTCCCATTCCTCCACGAAGAATGACAAACGGCCTCCTACTGCTATCTCCGGCCTCGGGATGATCATAGAGAGGTACGTATCCCTAGGGCTGCGGCCTAGGTGCCGTGCCATACCTCGAAGTCTGTTTTGGCTTAGCTCCCGTATAACGGGGCTTTGGCTTAACAAACTTCTGGCCCGTGGAAGGAGGTTGTTTAGGCGGCAACGCCTTAACTTCCTGTTTTTGCTTCTTCGCCGGGGGCTTCCTAGGCTTGCCCCATTTCGCCGACGGTGCAGAGTGTTTATTACTCTGCGAAAAAGCATTAGCTGCGCTAGCCGACAGGCGTCTAGACTGTTCTGACGCATCAGATACAGTCACCGCAGCTACCCTTCCACCAAAGAGAAGGTTTGAGGCTAAAGGAGCAGCTCTAAGACTGTCCTTGCTGGTTTGAAGTAACGGAGAAGATTTGATTAGCGTCGCATCTCTCCTTACGGAAAGCATTTCTGTGGCGTTCTGTAAATTCAGAGCCATTAAATGCCGATTACCCGTATCAAACGCCTCAAGAATTCTGCTAGCCCCTCTGCTAGAGACGTTCTCCTCTTTTAGTAACATGGCTAGAGCTATCGCGAAATGATCGTCATGGGATGACACCATGACTCCCAGACGCGCTCTGGCCTCCCATCTCTCAATAAGTTTGGCGTTAACCGTTATTGACGTGGGTGCAGACAGCCCCAGTGTAGCCGCATCTCCGTCTAATGTTGGTACTTTCACAGGAAAGAACTCCTTAGAAGCTACATAAACCTTCGGAGACACCCATTCCTTAGAAATGGCTAGTGGGACTGACCAGGCTGGTTCAATCGTAACCAACGATCTGGTGGACTGCAACTGGTCCAACAATCTGCCCAGATTGTTTGCCTGTGGAAGTAACTGTTGTGGAGTTGTAGTCTCCGCATTCAGTTCTTCCAAACTGGAAAGGTTTTTACGACGAGGGGGAGCGTCAACCTTTGGGCAAAAAGTACTAGGAACAACCCTAAATACTTCCTCAATGGCCTGCTGTAGTGACCAACGTTCTACAGCTGGCTCGTCCATTGTAGTGTGCTGACTTTCCAATTCTTCGTTAGACGACGAACTGGAATCTTGTCTGACCCTACGACGTGACAAATTGCCTCTAACCGGTCTTTCAACCGGTTGGTCAATTTCTGAATCAGACATAGATTCTTCCGATTCTATGTTCTGATGTCGATCCTGTGAAATGGCCCTTCTCTCCGCAGCAGAGAGGTCGCACAGTGTCGATTGTTGGGGCCGAACTAACCGTATGGGACGGTCTCGACCTACCCTTTATCGGATAAGTATAATTATCCTGAACGGGGGTTCGCCTTTCTAAAGACTGCCTCGAGAGATGTCTTTCCGGGAGTCGTAAATTCTCCAGATCTGGAAATTTAGTATCCCGGTAGGCTTGGTTCCTTGCCTATCATACAGCCGTTCCACCTTGTGTAACGGCGCATGGTGTAGGGGCGGAGAGTTCTCTCTAGAATAATACACCGTCTCCCTAGGAGAACGGTAGTACTTCTCCGTCTGATAGTCCCTATAACCACTGTTAGGCGTTTGGATATATGAACCTGGTACATACTGTCCAGTGTTCTGTACATCCATGTATTTCGGCTGTGCCGCGAATGAATGATACCTTGTATCTATTCGGTCGTGACACACAGGGGCCATCTGCCCCGTACCTGGTTGCCCGGTGGTACCCGTATGACTGGTGCTCGGACGCGTCATAGACGGGTGACTAATCATCTGATTGGACCAATCTTTAGTAAATGATTGGCCAATTCCATTGTCAACTGAATTCCCGATGACCGGGATCATGTTTAACTGTCTGACCGGTTGCCCGGTTACGTCATAATTAAATGACTGAGTAGCTACCGGTCGCGTCATGTCTCCATGACTACCCGGTTTCCCGGTGACCTGACGCGCCACGGCGTAATGAGTGACCGGTTGCCCGGTGTCATAAGGGTTTTGCTCTGACGCAATTCCCGGTTGACTAGGGGTAGGCAGTATTTCAACTGCTCTATCCCCTGTCTCCAAATTCTGTCCGGAGACGGAATTTGGCACTCTGCTGGATTCCGAAGAATGTTTTCCCGCAGAGCGTGGTGTTAGCAACGGCCAATCAACAAGGTTTCCCTTATAATGGCCTATGTCGCTCACGTAACGTATTCAATGAAAATTATTTTTTCAAAATATTTTCCACAATTGTAAATGCCATAAACATACGAAGTAAATACAATGAGATAATACAATATTATCGGTAACAACCAGGTCGCTTACGGAACGTATCAATGAAAATTATTTTTTCAAAATATTTTCCACAATTGTAAATGCCATAAACATACGAAGTAAATACAATAAGATAATACAATATTATCGGCAACAAACAGGTCGGTAGAATTAACCGTTTAGTAATGCACGGCCATTAAAACTCCGACACGTAACTGAAATAGTGGGTGGGGTAACCACCCGTGACTCTCAGCAAGTTGTAAAATACAAAAGACAACTTAAACACAAACAATAATTAAACATAATTACAGTTAGTAAGAAGTTAATGTAAAGCAATTAACTGAATGAAAGCGACTGTTAAAGCGAAAGCATTAACAAACAAAGAAAATTAAATTTAGAAATGAAAATAAATTCTTAGCCTGTAGGTCGTTGTGTCCAGAAACTAAAAGTGAAAAGTTGGCCACGTGCAGCGGTGTTTACCGCCAACCGTGTATATCACACAGGGCGTGAGGAATACGCTAAACGCGTTCTTTTTTCTGGATGAATTAGGGTATGGAGATTATATATCAGGTATTAAATGACTGGTAATGTATTTTTGACATAAAAACAATAAGCCACAATACAGGAAAATAAGACCTTCGGACATTTGCGATCAGTCAGCCTAGTTCAATATGTGCCTGTGCATACACTCAGTCTAAGCAAGATCGGCACTGTTTGAGAAATGAGTTAATTGCTGAGTAAAGAGTCTTCTTATATAATAGGAATTTTAAAACATATCAAACAGTAGAAATGTGTATATGCTCATATAAGGGAAACTATTCATGACAAACTACCTAACTTTGATTTGAACTCTTCAAAATGCATAAATGAATCATAGGGTGGATATTTCTCTCTTCCCTTTTACAATTTAAACTATGTTTTCATAATTCTTCCATTAACTAGGCATCAAAAGTTGTATCCGGTGATAAGGCTAAAAAGCAGACATGTAACAAATATTTACTAATGTTATCAAATCCATTTCCTTAAACTAATAATATTTGATGTATTTGTAGCAGATAACTGTTTAAAAACATTACGGTGAAAGGAGACATTGCTCAAATTGAGGAATTTACTATTAATCTACTATGTTTTTCAGCTTTTTATCAAACAAGAGGGCCTGTCCAGTCAAGGTGGATTAAATCTTAACCCTTTCCCTCATATAGACGCTTTCTGACGCCTCTAAACGAGCAATTTCTCCTTTTGACACAATGTTTTCCACTTTTAGTCATAGGTTATCCATTCAATTATAGAGATTTTCTATATTTTGACAAAATATGTTCAAAGTCGTCTGCTGCAGAATTGTCGTATGAGGGAAAGGGTTAAACATATCATCTGAGTGATGGCAAAGTAGTTAATATGTTACTGCTTACATCGGGAAAAATTTGTTCAAGAGTGGATAAGAAACTGCAAGGAGTGGACAAGGAAATGAAACAGCTTATTAGTAAAGGACATTACATTTTTTGTAGTTAGACATTAAATCTTTGAACAAATCTCAAAGAGGATCACCAAAGAATCATTCCTGTGAAGTTTTATTGAAATCTGTCTAGTGGTTTAGGACAGAGAGTGATCATAATAAATCACCTTTTAGCCTTCAGCTTAGGCAATCTAAAAAGGCTTTCAAATTTCCCAAACATTACTTGCTGTACTGCTCAGACATTTTCCATGACAACAACTCTTACTGCTAGACACGTTTTAATGCATCTTCTGACAGCCGACAAACTTTCATTAATTTTATAAATACAGATTCTCTTAATATTATCTTGATGCAGTCTTCGGTTGCAGATTTTTTGTATGTGAGAAAGTATCACCCCTTTCCCTCACACAACAAAACTTTGAATCCATCATGGATAAAATGTGGATTATTTTATGAATGTATGTATAACTACTGAAAAAAAATAAAACAAGAGCTGTCGGAGGACAGCGCACTCGACTATATGCCGCTTATTCACATAAAGCACTATTTCATTATATTGCACTTAAGTACTATTAACCCTTTCCCTCATACGGCAATTCTGCAGCAGACGACTTTGAACGTATTTTGTCAAAACATAGAAAATCTCCATAATTTAATGGATAACCTATGACAAAAAGTGGAAAACATTGTAGCAAAATTTTCTAAGTAATTCAAGGGCCATAACTCCATATTTAGGATACAATTGAGTTATCTTACCTAATTGTACAATGGTCCTTAACAAATGTGTAAAGTATGAAGTGATTTGAATTATGAAACTTTAACGTTGAGCTAAACGCAAATGTTAAAACTGACCGAGTCCAAAGATAGCAAAACCTTAAAAAAAGGTTTACCAAATGTTTGACATCATGCAAAACCCGTTTGATATGTTGAAGAATTATATTTGATAAATGAATGATCACAATTAGAAAGGAATGTAACCAAAAATTATGAATTTATCTAAAATTCTCAAAATCAAACAAAAATCTTGTTATTTATTCCCAAAAAGTCACATTCAGCATCTTCAACATACAATGTGAAGAAAGGTATTATATGTTATTATATTCCAAATATGAAAGCCCTAACACAAGTACTTATTGAGAAAAATTTAAAAATTATATGAAAATGCCAACTTGCCCTAAAACTTTAACCACCCAAAGTCATGTCTTTTGCCGCAAAAAGAAGGTCACACATAGCATCTTCAGCATACAATATAAAGAAATGTATTAGATGTAATTATATTCCAAATATGACAGCCCTAGCATAAGTACTAATTGAGAAAAAAAAAAAAAAAAAAAAAAAAATCCAACTTGCCCTAAAACTTTAACCACCGAAAATCAGGTTTTTTACCCCAAAAAGAAGGTCACACTCCGCATCTTCAGCATTCAATGTGAAGAAAGGTATAAGATGTAACTACATTCCAAGTATTAAAGCCGTAGCACAAATACTTATTGAGAAAAATTAAAAAATTAAATGAAAATGCCAACTTGCCCTAAAACTTTAACCACCCAAAGTCACGTCTTTTACCCCAAAAAGAAAGTCACACTCAGAATCGTCAGCATACAGTATGAAGACAGGTATTATATGTAATTATATTCCAACTATAAAAGCCCTAGCATAAGTAATCATTGAGGAAAAAAAAATTAAAAAAAAAAAATTCCAACTTGCCCTAAAACTTTAACCACCGAAAATCATGTTTTTTACCCCAAAAAGAAGGTCACACTCAGTACCTTTAACATTCAATGTGAAGAAAGACCTGTATAAGATGTAACTATATTCCAAATACTAAAGCCCTAGCACAAATACTTATTAATGAAAATGCCAACTTGCCCTAAAACTTTAACCGGACGCCGACGCCGGGGCGAGTAGTAAAGCTCTCATATTCTTCGAATAGTCGAGCTAAAAATTGTTGTAAAAGGAGAAATGACACATTACGAGTAATTTCTCCCTTTGTCACTTTGTTTTCATTAGTCATATACTGCAGAGCGTCAGAAAGCGTTTACATACATGTGGAAGAGGGCTAAAATATTGTATTAGGTAAATGAGTCATAAAACTTACCTGTATGCGGCTATAAGTGGTGCAAAAACAGAGTCCCCATTAAATATGTATAGATGATCCCACCCACATTCGGTGGCAAATTGGTGAGACTTGATATGAATAGGTCTCCCTGGAGGGTCAGGTTCTATTAACCACATACATTTATTGTCCTCCGAGTAGTTCCCCACACCTTCTGTTATGATTCCAGTTGTGGCATTTAACCTGAAAAATAAAAAATAAATAATGATATACCGGTAGTCACAAACTATGTAAAAGACCACCTTGAGATAGAAATTCACTTTTATTTTCCTAATTACATGTAACAAATTTTCTGCATAAATGACCCTGCAATAAAAGACCACCTGTGAATAAAAACTTTATTGTTGTGTTCCCATGGTTGGACTCTCTTTAAACACAGGTTCCACTTTATACTAGTCAAATCTATTGATACTGACCCTTTCCCATATACATGTACAACAACTCTGCAGCAAGATAACTTTAACCCTTTCCCTCAAACGACAATTCTGCAGCAGACGACTTTGAACGTATTTTGTCAAAAATAGAAAATCTCTATAATTCAATGGATAACCTATGACTAAAAGTGGAAAACATTGTGGCAAAAGGAGAAATTGCTTGTTTTGAGCAATTTCTTCTTTTGTCACTATGTTTTCAAAAAGCCTTCTGCTGCAGAGGCGTCAGAAAGCGTCTATATGAGGTAAAGGGTTAAAAATATTTTGGTCAAAATAGGGAAATCTCTATAAATGAAAGTATAGATCCTAAATAGAGATGAAAAACATGAGCAAACGGAGAAATTGCTATTTTTCTTAGCAATTTCACCTTTTGTCACAATGTATTCAGATGTTGACTGCTGTAGAGGTGTCAGAAAGTGTCTGTATGCAGAAAAAAGGAAATGTGTAGTGATTAGAGTATCTGTCACAGAAGCAGGAAATAGAGTATTGATCCTTAGTCGGGTAATACCAAAGACTCGTAGGCTTCCATCCTTGACCCTCACTGGGTTGCAAAGATAGCCATTCAGCAAGCATCACTACAAGTTACATAATATAACGTTTCACAGTTTGATGACTGCATTCTTATGTACATATATTTGGTTTTAACCCTTTCCCACAAACAACAAATCTGCAGCAGAAGACTTTGAAAAATTCTAGGGAAAAACACGAAAAATCTCTATTAATGTTGGTATAATTACTGAAAAGAGTTGAAAACATCGTGACAAAAGAAGAAATTGCTCGTTTCGAGCATTTTCTCCTTTTGTCACGATGTTTTCAAAAGTCGTCTGATGCAGACGGGCTTCAGAATGCGTCTGTATGTGGGAATGGGTAAAGTCACAAGTCGTTTCACATCTATATCATATCATTTGCAGCAGGTAACAAATCAATTGTAATAAAAAATTAGCAGAGGATTGGTAATAACGATAGCTTGCTGGCCGTAACATTTGTCATTGGAAACTCCCTAGGTAAACAAAGCAGTACTATAGGCTATGCAATGTGCCTTGCCCAAACGCCACCTCAATAAAGGTATCTACATATTAAATAAGAGTTGAAGGCATTCACTTTGTGGTAAAAGGAGAATTTTCATTGTCAGCTGCCGGTGTGTTAACAAGTGTCTGTATGATGGAAAGGGTAAACATTGAGTAAGTTATCCAACAGATTGATGGATTAGAGTGGGAAAACAAACATTAAAAGATTTGTCAGTGTCTTCCCCAAAGCATCTTTCCAATCGAAAAAACTTTCAGAAGATTACTGTCACATGAATGAATTGTTTGTGAATTTCCATGTGTTAACAGCTATTCTCTTATATATGGCTTTTGAGCCAAGCCCAGGTAGCTCAGTTGGTAACAATGCTGGCTGTCAATCCAAGGATTGTGAGTTAGAATCCCAGCTCGGCCAAAATTCTTTCAGATGTTTGGCAAAAGTCACTGTGAGATGCATATCATTCGTCTTTCGCTAATGGGCTGTTTAAAGGTCTATGTGGAAAGCAGTTAGTTGCAGATAATATATGTTGTGTGTTGTACTGGTGTATTAAGAAAGAGAAGGAAACACATGAGTAGATGAACTGGCCGCCATGATATGACTGCAACGGTTAAAAACTGTGTTAAACCCTAATCAATCAAAATATATGGCTTTTGTGAAAATAGTAGTAGTTCGAGATCATTCTGTGTACATGGACAGATTGATCTGAGCCTACACTTTACAGAAATGCCAGCTTGTACCTTTTTGCATGGCTTGGCTCATGTCTACATGCATTTGTACAGACTCATAGAATAAAGTTTCCAGTCTGTCAGATTAAGGAAATAAACTTGCAAGGTCGAAAGGGGAAGTTTAGATTACTTAACCCTTTCCCTCATATGGTAATTTTGCAGCAGACGACTGAACGTTTTTAGGTTTTCACTATATATACATAAAAGGAAGATGAACCCAGTCCCCTAGAGGCCATGTTTTTCCAGATCAGAATAATTTGAACAATCTTTGTTGGAAGGTCACCCAAAGAACATTTGTGCAAAATAAATTTGAATAATTTCAGGCCAATACTATTGGACAATTAGATTTTTAAAGTCCTTACTATACACGTAATATGAAAAACTTTGGCCTCCATGTTTTTCAACAAAATAAAATAATTTGAGCAATCTTGGTAGATGTTCGACGAACATTAAATTTTCTGTCAAATAATTTTCAAATAGGGCCAGTTCTTTTGGACAATTGATTGATTAATTGATTGGGGTTTAACGCCGTTTTTAACAATTTCTCAGTTATATCACGGCGGCCAGTTCCCCTACTCATGTATTTCCTGATTTTCTCACACCAGTACTCCACACAACAATCTTCCCAAGCAACTGGTTCCTTTTCCACATAGACTTAGCCCATTGGTGGAAGATGAATGACGCATGTCACATTGACTTTTGTCAAACCTCGGAAAGAAAGTTGGCCGAGCCCGGATTCGAACTCACAACCACTGGATTGACAGACCGCGATGCTACCAACTGAGCTACTGGGGCTCGGCACTTTTGGACGAGAAGAGTTTTAAAGTTCTTGCATTTTTCTCTCTTTTTGATGCCACAATTTTTTAAGGACAACCTTAGAGGTCCTAAGGAATACTTTTGTGAAATTGTTTTAAAATTGGTACATTCGTTTAGGATGAGAAGTTGTTTGTAGGAAATTGTGAACAGACGGACAGACAGATGACAGTGAAGTTGAACGGTCAGTGACCGCAATGGTTCAATTTTCACTTAATGCCCACTGGTGAGCTCAAAATAGGGGGAAATGGTTTTAACAATGTTACCATTTCCAACAATGTTTTTGCCGAGCCCCGGTAGCTCAGTCGGTAGCGACGCGGGCTGTCAATCCAGGGGGTTGCGAGTTTGAATCCTTGCTCGGCCAACTTTCTTTCCGACAACTGACAAAAGTCAATGTGACATGCGACATTCGTCTTTCACCAATGGGCTAAGTCTATGTGGAAAAGCAGGGGTGTGAGAAAACCAGGAAATGCATGAGTAGGTGAACTGGCCGCCGTGATATAACTGAGAAATTGTTAAAAAAGGCGTTAAACCCCAATAAATCAATCAATCAATCAATCCAACAATGTTTATAAAACTTGACTGCTATAGAGGCATTAACATCTGTCTGTATCAGGTGACCGCCCCTGTGATGTAGTAGTAGAGCATCAACCTAAGGTGCGGGAAGTGTCACAGGTTTGAACCTTTGACGGTTTATACCAATGACTTTCAAAATGGTTACAACTTACAACCAGTAGAACGGATAATTTACAAAGGAAATGCTGTGATATAACTTAAAATTGTTGAAAGCTGTGTAAACTAGAACTATCACTGAATGTGATTAATACCCCCGAACGCCGCCCTGATAGGAAAGGTTGTGAAATATTTAGAAACCCCACCTTAAAAGGACAATAACTCTGTAATTATGTAAATTAGAGTTATGGTTCTTGTACACCGCACTTCCTCTGATTATGCTCTACCGTTGTATGTAGTTTTATTAGATTCCATCTGTTAGTTATTAAATAATTCTCCGGACAAGAAAAAGTAACAAAGGGCAATAACTCTGTAATTATGTAAATAAGAGTTATGGTTCTTGTACACTGCACTTCCTCTAATTATGCTCTACCATTGTATGCAGTTTTATTAGATTCCACCGGTTAGTTATTAAGTAATTCTCTGGACAAGAAAAAGTAACAAAGGGCAATAACTCTGTATTTAGGTAAAATAGAGTTATGGTTCTTGTACACCGCACTTCCTCTCAATGTGTTGTATCATCCTATGAAGTTTTATTAAATTCCAACAATTAGTTTTAAAGTTATGCTCCGGACAAGACTACGAACAAGAAAAAGTAACAAAGGGCAATAACTCTGTAATTATGTAAAGTAGAGTTATGGTTCTTGTACACTGCACTCCTCTGATTATGCTCTACCATTGTATGTAGGTTTATTAGATTCCATCTGTTAGTTATTAGGTAATTTTCCGGACAAGAAAACGTAACAAAGGGCAATAACTCTGTATTTAGGTAAAATAGAGTTATTGTTCCTGTACACCGCACTTCCTCTCAATGTTTTGTATCATCCTATGAAGTTTTATTAAATTCCAACAATTAGTTTTAAAGTTATGCTCCGGACAAGACTCTACGAACAAGAAAAAGTAACAAAGGGCAATAACTCTGTAATTATGTAAATTAGAGTTATGGTTCGTGTACACTGCACTTCCTCTCATTATGCTCTACCATTGTATGCAGTCTTATTAGATTCCATCTGTTAGTAATTAAGTAATTCTCCGGACAAGAAAAGTAACAAAGGGCAATAACTCTGTATTTAGGTATAATAGAGTTATGGTTCCTGTAGACCGCACTTCCTCTCAATGTGTTGTATCATCCTATGAAGTTTTATTAAATTCCAACAATTAGTTTTAAAGTTATGCTCCGGACAAGACTCTACGAACAAGAAAAAGTAACAAAGGGCAATAACTCTGTAATTATGTAAATTAGAGTTATGGTTCGTGTACACTGCACTTCCTCTGATTATGCTCTACCATTGTATGCAGTCTTATTAGATTCCATCTGTTAGTTATTAAGTAATTCTCCGGACAAGAAAAAGTAACAAAGGGCAATAACTCTGTATTTAGATAAAATAGAGTTATGGTTCTTGTACACCGCACTTCCTCTCAATGTGTTGTATCATCCTATGAAGTTTTATTAAATTCCAACAATTAGTTTTAAAGTTATGCTCCGGACAAGACTCAACGAACAAGAAAAAGTAACAAAGGGCAATAACTCTGTAATTATGTAAAGTAGAGTTATGGTTCTTGTACACTGCACTTCCTCTGATTATGCTCTACCATTGTATGTAGTTTTATTAGATTCCATCTGTTAGTTATTCAGTAATTTTCCGGACAAGAAAAAGTAACAAAGGGCAATAACTCTGTATTTAGGTAAAATAGAGTTATGGTTCCTGTACACCGCACTTCCTCTCAATGTGTTGTATCATCCTATGATGTTTTATTAAATTCCAACAATTAGTTATAAAGTTATGCTCCGGACAAGACTCTACGAACAAGAAAAAGTAACAAAGGGCAATAACTCTGTAATTATGTAAATTAGAGTTATGGTTCTTGTACACTGCACTTCCTCACATTATGCTCTACCATTGTATGTAGTTTTATTAGATTCCATCTGTTAGTTATTAAGTAATTCTCCGGACAAGAAAAAGTAACAAAGGGCAATAACTCTGTATTTAGATAAAATAGAGTTATGGTTCCTGTACACCACACTTCGTCTCAATGTGTTGTATCATCCTATGAAGTTTTATTAAATTTCAACAATTTGTTTTAAAGTTATGCTCCGGACAAGACTCTACGAATAAGAAAAAGTAACAAAGGGCAATAACTCTGTAATTATGTAAATTAGAGTTATGGTTCTTGTATACTGCACTTCCGCTGATTATGCTCTACCATTGTATGTAGTTTTATTAGATTCCATCTGTTAGTTATTAAGTAATTCTCCGGACAAGAAAAAGTAACAAAGGGCAATAACTCTGTATTTGGGTAAAATAGAGTTATGGTTCCTGTACACCGCACTTCCTCTCAATGTGTTGTATCATCCTATGAAGTTTTATTAAATTCCAACAATTAGTTTTAAAGTTATGCTCCGGACAAGGAAAATCGCAACGGACCGACCGACCGACCGACCGACCGACCGACCAACCGACCGACCGACCGACCGACCGACCGACCAACCACAGGGTGACTCCAATATACCCCCTCTAAACTTCGTTTATCGGGGGTATAATAACCATACAAACAAACTGTATCCGGATAACACTTTCCCTCATACGACAATTTTGCAGCATACGATTTTGAACGTATTTTGTCACAACATAGAGAATCTCTGTAATTGAATAGATAACCTATGACTAAAAGTGGAAAACATTGTGGAAAAAGGAGAAATTGCTCGTTTTGAGCAATTTCTTCTTTTGTCACTATGTTTTCAAAAAGCCGTCTGCTGCAGAGGCGTCAGAAAGCGTCTATATGAGGGAAAGGGTTAAGGGATTAAAAATAGAGCATGACTACTGATCACCAGGTATAAGGATTATCAAGGAAGTGAGAGAAGCGATATTTTAAACAGGATTTGTTTTGATTGACTTGCGTTCACAATCTTTGGTATACAATGTCAAAATACACATTAACCCTTTCCAGCACACAGATAAAAATATAAGGCAAAACGTGTAAAAAAAACTTCTGCTAAAGACCAGCTTGGAATATTGATTGATTGATTGGGGTTTAACGCCGTTTTTAACAATGTCTCAGTTATATCACGGCGGCCAGTTCACCTACTCATGCATTTCCTGGTTTTCTCACACCAATACTCCACACAACAATCTTCCCAAGCAACTGGCTGCTTTTCCACATAGACTGAGCCCATTGGTGGAAGACGAATGACGCATGTCGCATTGACTTTTGTCAATCATCGGAAAGAAAGTTGGCTGAGCCGGGATTCAAACTCACAAACCCTGGATTGACAGCCCGCGTCGCTACCGACTGAGCTACCGGGGCTCGGCCCACCTTGGAATAGCAATGGGATATGACTTGTTTCCCAAATACTCAATTTCTGTATAAATGACCCTGCAATTACAGATCACCTGTGAGCAAAGGACCCGAGTGTTCTCTTCCCATGGGTCTGACTCTGACTGTTTAAAATAACTAAATAGATGTGAAAATGGGTATGTATGTGGGAAAGGGTTATCAATAAATCCAACAGTAAATATAAACCCTTACAGACATACAACAAATCTGCAGCAGATAACTTTAAAAATCTCTTGGCAAAAATACAAGTGAATTATTGAAAACCCCTTTTCATAGTCGCATGCAAACTGGATTTTAACATTCATTTCCACAAGCAAAGTAATGGTCTTAACTTGATCTCTGCCTTATTTGCGGAGCTATTTTGCCTCTACGCAATAACTGAGTGAAGTGACAAACAACAATTCAATTTTTGCTTGCGTTGTCAAAACATGAAAATATATAAATAAAATTCGCTTTTGCTTGCATTCTAATAACATGAAAACTAAACAGTGGAGTTCTATTAAAGGCACCATATCATTACAAAATTTGAAGAGTACAATTCTATACACCCATTAAACAAATATGTCTACATTACAGTTTTAGATTTATATTGAAGATAATGCTATTTATTGATAATGCAACCATTATCAAATTTTATTTAACCCTTTCCCACATACAGACGCTTTCGGAGTTCTATTAAAGGCACCATATCATTACAAAATTTGAAGAGTACAATTCTATACACCCATTAAACAAATATTTCTACATTACAGTTTTAGATTTATATTGAAGATAATGCTATTGATAATGCAACCATTATCAAATTTTATTTAACCCTTTCCCACATACAGACGCGTTCTGACCCCTCTGCAGCAGACAACTTTTGAAAACATTGTGGCAAATAGAGAAATTGCTCATCATGAGCAATTTCTCAATTTTGCCACAATGTTTTCAACTCTTTTCAATAAACAAACTTTCATTTAAGGACACTTTCCATATTTTTGTGGCTACATTTTCAAAGTCGTTTGCAGCAGATTTGTCACATGTGGGAAATGGTTAAACAGGGAGGCCAAACAGGTGTGAAATATATCAACTTTTTCATAGCAAAATGGGAAGTGGTGCATGAGTACTTATAAATACTTATCACTTAACCCTTGCCTTCATACAACAATTCTGCAGCAGACGACTTTGAACATATTTACATATTTTGTCAAAACATAGAAAATCTCCATAATTGAATGGATAACCTATGACAACAAGAGTTGTCGGAGGACAATATAGCTCGCCTATCAGGGATATCGTCTATCAGGGCCTACTTCAGAACAGTTATAGCATGGGTATAAAGTCCAAAATCCAAAAGTGGAATAATTCAGTTGAAATTGAATTTACAAAAGAAAGACAAGAATTACGCATAATTAAATGTCTCACTGTGTCCCCTGCTTTGACTATCAAGGCAAGTGTAAAACACAAAAAGTAAACAAAACTCTAACATTGAGCTAAACACAATTATTTTTAAACAAGAAATAATAAAAAAAAAAAGTTCAAAAATACAAGAAATTTAAAAAAAAAAATTGAGCTGAACACAAAGTTCCAAAATTCAAGAAAAAAAATAAAAAATAAAAAAATAATGCTCAAAGTTCAAAAATACAAAAAAATGAAATTAATCCAACAAAATATGAAGAAGCTATGCCCAATTTTCAAAATCCAGCAAAAAACAAATGTTTTACCCCAAAAAATATGAAAGCCCTAGAACCAGTACTTATTGAGAAAAAAAAAAAAATCGAAACTTTAACGTTACTAAACGCAAAATTGAAAAATACAAGAAAAGAAAAAGAAAAAAATCCAAATGTTTGAAAAAAATCCATTCCAGAGTTATGGGACTTGACATACAAGGTCCCCTAATGACCCTGAATAAGTGTGTAAAGTTTCAAAGCAACAGCATACACAGTGTCTGAGAAAAGGCCTTGCTCGCAAAGGTTTGACCAAATTTCTAAGTCCAAAAAGGGGCACAATTCAGTCAAAATCCATTCCAGAGTTATGGGACTTGACATACAAGGTCCCCTAATGATCCTGAATAAGTGGGTGAAGTTTCAAAGCAACAGCATATACAGTGTCTGAGAAAAGGCCTTGCACGCAAAGGTTTGACCAAAATTCTAAGTCGAAAAAGGGGCACAATTCAGTCAAAATCCATTCCAGAGTTATGGGACTTGACATACAAGGTCCCCTAATGACCCTGAATAAGTGTGTGAAGTTTCAAAGCAACAGCATACACAGTGTCTGAGAAAAGGCCTTGCACGCAAAGGTTTGACCAAATTTCTAAGTCCAAAAAGGGGCACAATTCAGTCAAAATCCATTCCAGAGTTATGGGACTTGACATACAAGGTCCCCTAATGATCCTGAATAAGTGTGTGAAGTTTCAAAGCAACAGCATACACAGTGTCTGAGAAAAGGCCTTGCACGCAAAGGTTTGACCAAGCTGGCAACGCGGACGCCAACGCCAACACCAACGCCAACGCCAACGCCAAGGTGATAACATAAGCTCCCCTATTTCTTCGAATAGGCGAGCTAAAAAGTGAAAAGAAAAAGGTGACAATTTCTTCTTTTATCACTATGTTTTCAAAAAGCCGTCTGCTGCAGAGGCGTCAGAAAGCGTCTATATGAGGGAAAGGGTTAACCCTTTCCCACCTGTAGACACATTTTGACACAAAAGCAGCAGAAGACTTTTGAAAGCATTGTGGCCAAAGGTGAAATTGCTCATGATGAGCAATTTCACTTTGGCCACAATGTTTTCAACTTTATTTCACAATTTAGCTATCTTTTATGGAGATTTTTCAGGTTTTTGTCACTATGTTTTCAAAGTCGTCTCCTGCAGATTTGCTGTATGTGGAAAACGGTTAAAAACTTTAGGAACACACTATGTCTGTATTTTATACTGTAGATAATAACCATTATCAATATTTATTTATAAAGTCAAATGTGTTTTTATTCCTTTGATAACCAAATTGACCTGGTTATAAATATTGTTATTTTTTTCATCCCATGAATTTCAGAGCTCTAGCAAAGGGGTGTATTGCGTGTCATAAAATCCTCATTTGACCTGAAAACCTATGCTGTGGGTACTCTCATTAGGACAATTCCTTTGAGTACTCACAACATAGGTTTTGATAAATGTTTACAGAGATATTGTGGAAGCAATACCTATATACTCCACCTTATCTAGTCATCTGCACGGTTTGAAACATCAGAAATATAATACAGTCAAACCTGTGCTAAAGACCGCCTTTGTTTAGCAATTCCCTGTCTTAAGCAACCACACAATCTCCTAATTCCTCATTTTCTTCTTAAATGACCCTGTAATTAAAGACCAACTGCGAACAAAGACCAGGTTGTTCTCTTCCGTTAGGTGGTCTTTAAACACAGCTTGGACTGCATATATATGCATGCAGGGTCTTCTTATGACAAGTTCATCCGAGTCTTATCACATGAATGTGTACTTATATAGCCAATTAAACTTTATTTATACAACAAATCTGCAGCAGACGACGTCAAAAGTATTAAACGCTCTATGAATGAAAGAGCAATAATCATTATATGAAGATGAAAAGATTGTGGTAAAAGAAGAAATTGCGCATTATTTTCTCTTTTTGGCACAATGTTTTCAAAATGCCGTCTGCAGCAGAAAAGTGTCTGTTTTGCTGGAAAAGGGTTAAGCTTCATGTTAACCCTTTTCCTCATATGACAATTCTGCAGCAGACGACTTTGAACATATTTTGTCAAATAATAGAAAAATCTCTATAATTGAATGGATAACCTAAAAGTGGAAAACATTGTGGTAAAAGGAGAAATTGCTCGTTTTGAGCAATTTCTTCTTTTCTCACTATGTTTTCAAAAATCCGTCTGCTGCCGAGGCATCAGAAAGTGTCTATATGAGGGAAAGGGTTAACTGATAATTCTTTTACCACATGCAGACACAATTTGAGGCATCTACAGCTGACAACCATTGAAAACATTTGTGTTGTCTTAACCCTCATATAGACACTGTCTAACACCTCTGCAGAAGACAGCATTTTAAAAACATGGCGACAAAAGAAGAAATTCCTCAAAACAAGCAATTTCTTCTCTCGTCACCATGTTTTCAACTCTATTCAATTATTGTACTTTCTTTTACTGGGAGTTTCCAATTTTTTTCAGGTATGTTTTCAAAGTTGTCTGCTGCAGCATTGTCGTATGTGGATATATCCCGCTAGCTTAACCATATTTGACCTTCTTAATTAGTTTCTAGCCTGCTGAATAAGCTGCAAATACATATCAGGACTTCCTTTTTTATGCCTTTCCATCATAGAGACACTTTCTGATGCCTCTGCAGCAGACGAACATTGCAAACATTGTGACAAATAGAAAACTTGCAAATGATAAGCAATTTCTCGGTTTGCCACAATGTTTTCAACTATCTCGATATTTTACTTTCATTTAAAGAGATTTTCCATATGTTTGCAGGTTTGTTTTCAAAGTCATCAGCTGTAAATGTGTTGTTTGTGTGAAAGGGTTAATAGTTCAGTCAACAACCTGTGATCTCCATGCATGTACCGGTACTAGGAAGTAGACATTTAGAGCAATAAATATAAATTCAGAGATGTAGTCTAGATAAGGTTGTTACCCCTTTCTTACCTGTAGAGGCATTTTGACAACTATTGAAAACATTGTGACAAGAGGAGAAACTGCACTGCATAACCCTTTCCCTTATACGACAATTCTGCAGCAGACGACTTTGAACATATTTTGTCAAAACATAGAAAATCTCCATAAGTGAATGGATAACCTATGACAAAAAGTGGAAAACATTGTGGCAAAAGGAGAAATTGCACATTTTGTGCAATTTCTTCTTTTGTCACTATGTTTTCAAAAAGCCGTCTGCTGCAGAGGCGTCAGAAAGCGTATATATGAGGGAAAGGGTTAATGAGCAATTTCTCTGTTTGCCGCAGTGTTTTTAACTCTATCCCATAAATATATTTTCTTTCAAGACTTAATTTCCTTGTTTTTAGGTAAATATTTTAAAAGTCGACTGCTGTAGATTTGTTTTACAGGTATGAAGGGGTATATCTTAAGATCCTAACTTGACATCCAAACTGTGTATTGGAAATTGAGAACATTAAATTGTGTTGGTGAATCAATTTTGCAGTTTAATTGCTTAAATTAACCCTTTCCTACAATCTTTTTAAAATTTGTGTGTGCCAAAAGTGTTTGTAAGTTGGTTAAGGGTTAACCCTTTCCCTCATATAGACGCTTTCTGACGCCTCTGCGGCAGACGACTTTTTGAAAACATAGTGACAAAAGAAGAAATTGCACAAAACGTGCAATTTCTCCTTTTGCCACAATGTTTTCCACCTTTTGTCATAGGTTATCCATTCAATTACAGAGATTTTCCATTTTTTGACAAAATATGTTCAAAGTCGTCTTCTGCAGAATTGTCGTATGAGGGAAAGGGTTAATAAGTGCTAATGGCTGAGAACAACCGATACATTTAATTACTCATTATGAAAAAAATTGTTTTATAATCAATGTTTTATAATCAACACAAAAAAGAAGAAAAAAACACGTTAAAACTAAACTATACGGCGAGGCGTCTTGCCATTAAATTGAAAATGTCAGAGACAAAAAAGCTTTAATGCTTTCCCACATAAATTATAGAAGCCTTTTGGCGCATCTGCAACAGATGACTTTTGAAAACATTGTGGCAAAAGGAGATAATGCTCATCATTCATGAACAATTTGTCCTTTTTCCACAATGTTTTGAACTTTATAATCAATAATTATACTTTTCATACGTAGAGATTTCCTATAGTTCTGTCAATATCTTTTCAAAGTCATCTGCTGCAGATTTGTTGTATGTGGGAAAGGGTTAATTTGTTTTCAAAGACATCTGCCCCAAATTTGTTGTATGTTCAAAAGGGTTAAAGAGTCTTTTACTGTTTATGCTAAGGAACTATTGATAGGCGATAACACAATTCTCTGCTTTATACACTTCCTTATAAATAAAACATGGGATAAAGGAAGGCTGGCATCAATTTGATTTTGTTGTTACTAATTTCTCTAGATAACTCCATGTTTTGGTATTTATAATAACAGGAATTACAGGAAAATGTTAATGAATTAAGGTACCCATGATATACAGTGAGATCGTTACGAAGCCCTATGTAAGTATGGAGTAACCTGCCCTTACCATAATGATTAGCATAAGGTCCTTAGGAAATGGTGTAGCAATCAAAAGGCTATTAACCCTTTCCCTCATATAGACGCTTTCTGACGCCTCTGCAGCAGACAGCTTTTTGAAAACATAGTGACAAAAAGAAGAAATTGCTCAAAACGAGCAATTTCTCCTTTTGCCACAATGTTTTCCACTTTTAGTCATAGGTTATCCATTCAATTATAGAGATTTTCAATTTTAGTAAGCCAACGGTAATTTTGGTATACGTTGCGTATAGCAATGTACATCTAGATATGGGGATCAGGAGTTTAAAGTGAAAACTGAAACAGTTATTGTAATTGAATAAAAACTTTAAAATTTAAAATATTGTGACAAAAGGAGAAATTACTAATCATTAACAATTTCTCCTTTTACCACAATGTTTTCAAAAGGCATCTGTTAACTAAAGCTCTGCAACCTCTGACCTCATCCCAGTTTACAGGGCATTTTTTTCATGGAACAACAAAATCAATAGAAAATGTTATACAAGAATAATTAGATGATGTTTTTCTCACAGTCATGGCAATTTTCCCTAGCACTCAATTAGATTATGTTGCTTAGGCTTGAGTAGATTAACCCTTTCCCTCATATAGACGCTTTCTGACGCCTCTGCAGCAGACAGCTTTTTGAAAACATAGAGACAAAAAAAGAAATTGCACAAAACGTGCAATTTCTCCTTTTGCCACAATGTTTTCCACTTTTTGTCAAATTTTTGGGCTGATGAGCAAATTCTCCTTTTTCCCAATGTCTTAAAAATTCTTCTGCTGCAGTTATCAAACTGCACCTACATAAGGGAAAGAGTTTAACCCTTTCCCTCATACGACAATTCTGCAGCAGACGACTTTGAACATATTTTGTCTCATAATAGAAAATCTCTATAATTGAATGGATAACCTATGACTAAAAGAGGAAAACATTGTGTCAAAAGGAGAAATTGCTTGTTTTGAGCAATTTCTTCTTTTGTAACTATGTTTTCAAAAAGCTGTCTGCTGCAGAGGCATCATTTTGTCAAATTGAGTATACAAAACATGTGACAATGATACCTTAATCAGCATCAGTGGAACTGACATCTCATTTCTTT
This sequence comes from Serripes groenlandicus, assembly GCA_031761405.1. NCBI lineage: Eukaryota > Metazoa > Mollusca > Bivalvia > Cardiida > Cardiidae > Serripes > Serripes groenlandicus. Next base: position 15,736,174 of record JASEVX010000009.1, on the reverse strand, counting down.
CAAGGATAATCATATCATGTTGTTAACCATTTCCCATATATATTTTTTAGAAGTTCTCTGCTGCATGTGCATCAAAATGTGCAGAGCTACAGATAATTAAGGAGCAGTATTATACAGCTCATTTCCTCACAATATCTCTCTAAAAGTCCATCCAAACCCTATGATGTAAGTACTCAAGTTTGAGTACCAACAACATAGGGTTAGAGGGTCAAATAAGGTTTTTAGAACATGCATAATGCCCCTTATCTAGAGCTCTGTATCACTCATGCCATTCTTTATTATTCATGATGAATCATGATTGGATTTACAATTTATTGACAGTTACACATAAGTACTCAGAATGACGCAAGTGTCAGATGATCTTGAGATAAATCTCAGTCAAAAGCAAGATCCCAAAGAAAGGCAACAGAACGCCCCTTATCTACAGCTCTGAATTTGTCTACTTGTTGTAAAGGGCTACTGAGACAGGCCTGGTTAGTATGCTCATACTGGTTGGGGTTTAATGCCGTTTTCAACATATCTCGGCAGTCAGTTTACCTACATGAACGCATGTGTTTCCTGGCTATCCTACACCAGTATTTCCAATCAAATACAATTGATGAAAGTTGGTCTTGGCAAAGGAGTTTGGCAAATCATGACTGCAATCAACTCATGTCACTTGAAGTTTCAATTTATATGCGGAAGAAATGTACCACATTATAATTGTTTCTTAAACCTTTCCCATATATACAACAAATCTGCAGAAGAAGACTTTGAAACCATTTCTTCAACAAAAAAAAAGCTGTCGGAGGACAGCGCGCTCGACTATTCCACCGCTTATTTAAGTTACTGAGATAATGGACTCTAATGTAGTTGCAGGCAAAACATTAACCACAATTTCTTAGTGGGTGATAATTTGCATTATATGCAGGATAGTGTTATTTAACATGATTATTTTCATAGGTGTGATGGTTAGAAAGGGTTGTAATTTGTATAACCTTTCAATGGAATACATCAAGTAGTTACTAAGAAATGGACTCATAATGTAGTTGCACGCAAACCTTTAACCATAATTTCTAAGTAAAAAAAGGGCAACAATTTGCCCCAATATTATACAGGATCGAGTTATCTTAATTGGTTGTGTTTATAGTTGTGCAATTGGGAAAGATTGTATAAAGTTTCAATACAATACAAGTTGTTACTGAGATTACACTCTATAAATGTAGTTGCAAAACAGAATTTCTAAGTCCAAAAAGGTCCATAACTTGCATAAAATACTGCATAGAGTAATCATACTTGATTGTTTACATAGATGTGATGATTGGTAAGGGCTGTATAAAGTTTCAATGCAATGCATCAAGTAGTTACTAAGAGATGGTCTCTTTATGTAGTTGCATGCAAAACTTTAACCAGATTTTATAAGTCCAAAAAGTCCATAACTTGCATAAAATGCAGGATAGAGTTATCATACTTGATAATCTACACAGGTGTGATAGTTGGGTAGGGTTGTAGAAAGTTTCAATGCAATGCATCAAGTAAATACTGAGATATGGACTCTTAATTTAGTTGCACGCAAAACTTTAACCAGAATTTCTAAGTTAAATAAATGCCATAACTTGCATAAAATTCAGGATAGAGTTATCTAACTTGATAATCTACATAGGTGTGATAGTTGGGTAGGGTTGTATAAAGGTTCAATGCAATGCATGAAGTATATACTGAGACGTGGACTCTTAATTAAGTTGCACGCAAAACTTTAACCAGAATTTCTAAGTAAAAAAAGGGCCATAACTTGCATAAAATGCAGAATAGTGTTATCATACTTGATAATCTACACAGGTGTGATAGTTGGGTAGGGTTGTATAAAGGTTCAATGCAATGCATCAAGTACATACTGAGATATGGACTCTTAATTTAGTTGCACGCAAAACTTTAACCAGAATTTGTAAGTAAAAAAAGGGCCATAACTTGCATAAAATGCAGGATAGAGTTATCTTTCTTGATAATCTTCACAGGTGTGATAGTTTGGTAGGGTTGTAGAAAGTTTCAATGCAATACATGTAGTATTTAAGAACTTGCATGCAAAACCTTAACCAAAGTGTGACGTGGACGCCGACGCCGACGCCAGGGTGAGTAGTATAGCTCTCATATTCTTCGAATAGTCGAGCTAAAAAGGAAAATCTCTAAAAGAGACATTTAAATTATTGAGAATTTAAAAATATTTTGTAACAATGATTTCATAAGTCATCTGCTGCAGAGGCATCAGATAGCGTCTGTATGTGGGAAAGTTATAAAGGAAATAAATGTTTATGGTCATGTTAAACAAGTTTTTGGCTTGTCAAATTGCCTTTGTTCTCAATATTTATTTATAGCCACACAGTGATAAATGTTTACATGTTGTATCCTATAATGTATAACTGCTCCAGATTAGAAAAGGTTGAACAATTTATAAACAAAATTTCAGTGGTCCAGATATTAAGGAGGTGTATACAGTTCTTTTCCCCACAATATCTCTCTCATCATCCAACCAAACCCTATGATGTGTGTACTCAAAGAGAATCGTCTCATGGAGACAATTCTTTTCAGTACTCACATCATAGGGTTATATGCCATTATGGTCAAATAAGGATTTTAGAACATGCAAAATGCCCCTTATCTAGAGCTTTGAATTTCATAATTGTTGCATTATCAAGAGCATTATCTTTGGTACAAGAGGATAAACTGATAATGATTATCCATTCCTATATCACTCACCTGATTTAAAAGATATTCAGTAGAAATTTATAGTTCTATGCAAAATTATTAGTGAGAATCTCATATGATATTTGTCAGATGCAGTTGAGTTATGGAGTTTATGGTTGTGACCCATGTTTGTTCTGAATACATGTACCATTAGCAATATTAAGTAGAACTATACCGGTACATGAACAATGTAATTCCTTTGTGACATGTGTGCCTTTTTGATTGGGCAAATTTCGACCCCGTGTACATAATGTCAGCAATGGCGAAACAGTTGCTCTTCGTCGTGCTGGATACCAAATAACAAAGCTCGAGATCTAACCTTTTACTGTACAGGGATAAGATCCCCCATGGCAATGATGTTTTGAGATGAATTAGAATAATTAACTGTAGATCTCTTTTCAGAGAATTAATAAGTTTACATGTATGTATGAAAAATTATTTTCAAATCAGGCCAGTGAGTACTTTTTGTACCAGAAGATTTTTAAAGTGTTTATTTTTAACTAAAAACAATTAAGGAACTAAAAAGGAAACCTGGCTCCACCTCCAGTTGGCCATTTTTTAAAACAGATCCAAATCATTTCAACAATCTTGGTAGGGAGTCAACAACTATTCCTGTGAAATTATTTTGAAATTAATGCATTGGTTTAGGAGGAGTTATTTTTAGTAAACTGAGGGTGTGTGAGGTCACGGGTTTGATCCCTGGTCAAGTCATACCAAAGACTTTATAAATTTATGGTAGTAATGGCTGCCCTCCTTGGCGCTCAGGGTTGCGGGGTTAGCATAAGTCATAATGACTTACTGGCTGGTGTCTGTTTAAATGTACTAGCAGTACTGGAAATTTACCAAGGAAACGCCGTGATATAACTGAATTTTTTTTGAACACGTCGTAAAACGCCAAACAATCAATGAATTATAGGTCACTGTGAATGGATGGATGGACGCATAGATGCCAGACTTCATGCTTACAATGTAGGTGAGCTAATAAAACGGATATGGTTGGTAAAATAAATGGTATTAGTAAACTAGATTCCATGACAAAGATCAAATATTGACTGTCAAATACAATATCAAATATGAAAAAGGTTCTTCACAGATATGATAATTAGATCTGTATACTAATATAGTATACATGCAAAGCCAATATTGACACTATTAATTAGTTCTATTTACAGTAAATGAGTATTGATAGCTGCAATGACCTTTTTAATACCAATTCATTATTATGTTTTATACTGTCAGTATGTGAGATTATTCCCCCTCTATTTAACCCTTTCCAACATACAACAAATCTACAGCAGATGATTTTGAAGACATTTAGTCAAAAATATAGAAACTCTATATAAAGGAAAGAACAATCATTATATAACCATTTATTTATATAAATTTGATCCTCTAATTATATAGTGTGGGTACCGTACTCTAAAGAATCCTCTCAATCGTTAGGTTGAATAATAAGATTAAGAGAGATATTGTGAGTGAAAGAGCTGTTTATCCCACCTTAAACCCTTTACCTCATATAGACGCTTTCTGACGCCTCTGCAGCAGATGGCTTTTTGAAAACATAGTGACAAAAGAAGAAATTGCTCAAAACGAGCAATTTCTCCTTTTGACACAATGTTATCAACTTTTAGTCATAGGTTATCCATTCAGTTAAAGATATTTTCTTAGATTCTATTTTTGGATAAAATATGTTGAAAGTCGTCTGCTGCAGAATTGTAGTATGAGGGAAATGGTTAATATCTTGACCTCTGGAAATGGTTACAAACTTTAAAGTCTAATAGAAAACATTTCCGAATCAGGTTAGATAGTGCCATCGCCCCTGTAATCTCATTTTTCATTTTTTGCCTCTCCTTAATTTAAAAGAAGACTTATAAAGTTAGTGGTACATCGTAGTAATGGATACCCTCCTTGGCATTTTTTCAACCAATCAACATGGCTTGAAGGAATCTGATAGAGGGTCACCAAAGGAACATTTCTAAAACTTGATTTGAAAATCAGCCAGATTCTTTTGGAGAAGAGGATTGTTGAAGTTTTCACTGCAGCTATAATGTAAAAAAGCCGCACGCACCCCCTGGCAGCCATGTACTTCGACTATTAAATCAACATAGCTTGAAGAAATCTGATAAAGGGTCACCCAAGGATCATTCCTGCACAATAATTTGAAAATCGGCCAAACACTTTTAGAGAAGTAGATTTTTAAAGTTTTCACTATAAGTATAACCATATCAGACAAAAAAGCCCCACCCCCTGGCGGAAATGTTTTTTTACCAATCAACATGGCTTGAAGATATCTGACGGAGGCTAACCAATCCAAATGTTGATGTATGCTTTCAGCCAGTGGAGCTAAAAATTGTTGAAACCGGCATAAAATACGAAACAATCAATCCATCAATAAATCATTAATACTTGTATATTAGTTTTCCTGTTACAACTTTAATACAAGTAGTATAATATGATATAGATAAGTTTTCTATGTAATAATGTATTATGTCTATGTTAATTAAAACATTTTCCAGCAGTTTTAAAAAATTAGTATGAATATGATATAAATTAAAATGAAGTTTTTTAAAGTAAAACATATTTTTATTAGAAAATACTTACCAGTCATTTAATACCTGATATATCATCTCTATACACCTTAATTATCCAAAAAAAAACGCCCACGCTAGCATATCCCTCACGTATCCGTGACATACACGGCCGCCCGGAAGTACAGGCGCGCACGTGAGCGGGTAGTCACTTTTCATTCACCGTTAAGTATTGGTGACGACGCGGGGTTGGGAGGTGGGACTCTATAAATGACTGGTAAGTATTTTCTAATAAAAATATGTTTTACTTTAAAAAACTTCATTTTTATATCAAAAATACATTACCAGTCATTTAATACCTGATGACTTCGTAGCATAGGACGGGAGGTTCGACCAATACTTACTGTCGTTCCAGGTACGTTGTAGTATATTATTCCATATTTTTTTAAGAACAAACATACTTGATTCCAACGGATGTATAAAGGGAAAGAGGGGATTGAATACAGGTTCAATCGGTATTCACTTTATTTATGTGTTGGATTATGTGAATTAGCAAACCACTCGCTGTGAAGCCACAAGGGGACCCAGGCAGGACCGACTGCAACTGGTTCTTAGACAGGAACCCTTGTTGACACAGTAGAGTAAGGAGCCATCAGATTCATTGAATCTGATCTGCCCGGTTTCTACAGAGACGATCTGTAGTTAAAGCTAATAAAGAGACGGTTTTATAAGTAAAAAACTTTAAAGACGTCGATTCAAGAGTTCGTATGGAGCTCTTGTAAGCGACCAAGGACGCAAGACAAATCCTATTTTGGAGTTAACTCCTACAATTGGGTTTTTTCTAATTCTAACCATCAGTCTGTGAAACTTAATGTAATTCGTTTCTACTGAAAGCAAAGAACTCACTTCCCTGTTAGTGTTCGCCAAGCAATACGAATTTATAATTCTCAGTAAAACTTGAGAAGCGGTAGCCGTCGACAAACGTTCAGAGAGATTGACCTACCTTATTAACATCAATCGGTAAGAACTGTCTATATCTAAGGAAGATGTAACGGTTATGTCGATAGGCAGGCCAGAAGGACGTATAACCACGGTCTCTGGGCCAGAGAAGTGTCCTGTCATCATCTTCCCTATCAGAAGTGAAACCGGAAGTTGACGAACTGGTTCTCAGCCTCATTATGAACTCGGGGAGTAATTATTATTATTCCTTTGCGAATTCTGAACGTCCACTGCCGAATGAGTGGAATATAGTTGTCTATACTGTATTAGTGAATCGACTCTGTCCGAAGGTACTCGAATTACCGCTAAGTCGGTGAAAAACGTCATACCCACGAACGTGAACCTCTTTGACGGAATTAATTCCGACTTCTGCGTGTTGGGTATTAAACCCAACCGCAGAATGGTCCGCCAGGCTAGGGATAGATCGTGAAATAGAAGTACACGATCCGTCCTGTGGGGAAGCCAATCGTCGAAGTATTGAAGAAGTTGGGGTCCTTTCATACGAAGAAAGGCTCCCATGCCCTGATATCTTCGTAAGCACTCGAGGGGCGGACTTGAGGCCGAAGAGCCCTGAAATTGGAGCACTTCTCCCTCTATCACAAACCGAAGGTATTTCCTCGAGGAGGAAGCGATGGGGATGTGATAAAAAGGCGTGTGTTAGGTCTAGAGAGACCGCCCAGTCGCCTTCCGAATTGCAACTCGGATGGAGCGGGTCGACTCCATTTTGAATTATCGACCGGAATCAATAGATTTAGCGCAGATAAATCTATAACCGGTCTCCACTTGCCGTCTTTCTTCGGAACAAGAAAAAGACGGCTGTAGAAACCCCGAAAATTGGGGTTGAGAACGCTCTCTATGGCATTCTTTTTCAGAAGCGATGAAATCACCTCTGACATGGCCGGATGACGAGACGAAATGTCGATCGGCACGCCTGTCAGAGGAGGGGGGGAAATGAAGGGAATCAGATACCCTTCCTGTATCACAGACTAAATCCAACGATCCTATGTGACACTTTCCCACTCCTCCGTGATAAATGACAGGCGGCCCCCGACTGCAATCTCCGACCTTGGGATTGTCATAGAGAGGAGCGAATCCCTAGGGCTGCGGCTTCGGATTCGTGTTAACTCTAGCAGGCTGCCGATGTTAGTACCCTGATAGGGGCGCTTCGGTTTAGCCGATTTCTGACCCGTGGAAGGGGTTTGTTTTAGGCTGAAACGCCTTCACATACCGTTTTGGCTTCTTTCCTGGGTTGGGTTTCTTAGAACTACCCACATTCGCAGAATACGTTGAACGTTTCTGGCCCTGCGCAAAAGCCTTAGCTGCGTTCGCCGAAAGGCGTCGACTGTTCTGAAGCATCAGAAGCTGTCACCGCAGCAATCCTTCCATCAAAGAGTTGTTTCGACTCCAATGGTGCGGCTTTCAGGCTGTCCTTGCTAGCACGTAGCAATGAGTTAGGAGCAACTATAACTGCGTCCCTCCTCATGGACAGTATCTCTGTGATGGTCTGAAGATTCAGTGCCATGAGATGCCTGTTGCCTGTGTCGAAAGCTTCGAGAATTCTGTTAGCCCCTAGGCTAGAGATATTCTCCTCTTTCAACAACAAAGACAGAGCGACTGCGAAATGGTTGTCATGAGATGACACCAATACACCCAGTCTTGCTCTGGCCTCCCACTTCTCTAGTATCTTAAAAGAGACCTGGACAGAAGCGGGTGCAGTTAACCCCAGTGTAGCTGCATCCCCGTCTAAAGCTGGCACTTTGACCGGGAAGAACTCCTTAGACGTAGAATACGCCTTAGAGTTGACCCATTTCCTAGAAATGGGTCCTGGGACCGACCAGCCTGGAGGTATAGCCTCCAGAGACCTGGCCGACTGCAATTGGTCTAACAACCTGCCCAAGTTGTTAGTTTGAGGAAGCAAGTGCACTGGCGAAAAGCTTGTACATTAAGTTCCTCTAGGCTCGAAAGGTTTTGCGACGTGGGGAGCGTCAACCTTAGGGCATGAAGTATTCGGCACCACCCGAAATACTTCGTCAATAGCCTGCTGAAGAGACCAACGCTCTACAGCTGGCTCCTCATCGGAAGTTAACCTATTTCCCTCATTATCGTCAGACGAAGATGTAGGGTTGTAGGTACTCCTCTGAGGTTGTCTACTCGGTATTCCAACCGGTAGATCTATGTCCGACTCAGACAGGGATAAATCAGAAAATCCATGTTCTGCCGAAGATTTTGCGAAGCAGGCCCCCTCTCCGCAGCAGAGGACGGCCATGCAAAAACTTCTGCCGGGGCCGAACTGACCGTATTGTACGGTTTCGACCTCTCTTTCACTGAATGACGCAATGTATTCTGATCCCGAGGTTGCCTATAACCGGACTGCCTATCAAATAGGTGTCCCCCCGAGAGCAGTGAATCCCCATGAGATGGGTAATGCTGATCCCGGTAGGCCGTTGAACCCTGTCTAACACCTAACGGTTCCATAGTATGGACCGGTGGTTGGTATTGAGGAGCAGTGTATTCTCTAGCGACATTCACTGTCCCCTCAGGGGAGGAAAAAGATTTTCCGTAACCCCCCTACCCGATGGAAGATAGAGGAATAATAGAACCCGGTGCGATACCTGGGTTATAATTATTCTGATTCTGTAGTGGAGCAGAGATCGACTGATAATTTGAATCAATACGGTCTATCACTACAGAACCCGGGCCTGGACGCGCCATGTTTACATAGTCGTCTGGCAGTGTAGACGAGGCATTGAAAAATGCCTGACTACTCGGTTGCACTGTGTTTACACAAGACACTGGTGTTTGCGTCGTGTTCACAAGCGTGACCGATTGGCTCGTAGCACCGTAATGAAATGGGCTACTGACCTGATGCGGCATGGCTACATGCGCGCGAGTTTAGCCAGTCGTCGAATCATTTAAGAAAGTCTGACTGCCAGGATGAATCGTTGCTAAATGATCAACCTTTTGCCTGGCTGGGTCCTTGCAATAAGACCTTTGCCCTGTCGCCTCACGGCTAAGTGAGCGACTACCTGGTCTAGTCATGGCAACGTGACTGACTGGCCCGGTCGTGTCCAAAAAGGACTGACTGGTGACAGGTCGAGTCATTGACAAATGACTCCTCTCCGGTTGCCCGGTGACCTGACGTGCCTCGGCATTTGGGTTTTGTTGTGCAGCCCAAACAAAACCCGGTTGACTATGCATAGGCAGGAGTGAAGCTGCACTATACCAAGTCTCCGGAGAACTACGTCCGCCGACGTAGGTAACCGGTACTCTGCAGCTGTCCGAAGACCGCTGTAGCTCGGAGTATGGTGTCGGATTGGTACAATTCCTGCGGTTCCCGGAAAGCTACCAAAGGCATCTCCTTCTTTCGAAGGCCCAGCCACGACACCAGGCGACAGATGGTGAGGTTCAGCGGTTGAACGTTCCAGCTGAACATTTTCCCCGCTGTTTCCGTACGGTGTCTGACGTTTCCCGACGGAGCAACTCTCACCCAAAGCTACCATCCCGAGGTTGCCTATAACCGGACTGCCTATCAAATAGGTGTCCCCCCGAGAGCAGTGAATCCCCATGAGATGGGTAATGCTGATCCCGGTAGGCCTGTCTAACACCTAACGGTTCCATATTATGGACCGGTGGCTGGTATTGAGGAGCAGCATATTGTCTTGCGACATACACTGTCCCCCCAGGGGAAGAAAAAGATTTTTCGTAACCCCCATACCCGATGGAAGACAGAGGAATAATCGAACCCGGTGCAACACCAGGCTTTAAATTATTCTGATTCTGTAGTGGAGCAGAGATTGATCGATAATTAGCATCAATTCGGTCTATCACCACAGAACCCGTGCCTAGACGCGCCATGTTTACACAGTCGTCTGGCAGTGTAGACGAGGCATTGAAAAATGCCCTACTACTCGGTTGGCCTGTGTTTACATAAGACACTGGTGTTTGTGTCGTATTCACAGGCGTGACCGATTGGCCCGTAGCACCATAACGAAATGGGCTACTGACCTGATGCGGCATGTCTCCATGCGCGCGATTTTGGCTAGTCGTCGAATCAATTAAGATAGTCTGACTGCCAGGATGAATCGGTGCTAAACGATCAACCTTTTGCCTGGCTGGGTCCTTGCAATCGGACCTTTGCCCTGTCGCATCACAGATACGTGAGCGACTACCTGGTCTAGTCATGGCAACGTGACTGACTGGCCCAGTCCAGTCCAACCCGGACTGACTGGTGAAAGGTCGCGTCATTAACGAATGACTCCTCTCCGGTTGCCCGGTGACCTGACGTGCCTCGGTATTTGGGTTTTGTTGCTCAGCCCAACAAAACCCAGGTTGACTATGCATAGGCAGGAGTGAAGCTGCACTATACAAAGTCTCCGGAATACTACGTCCCCCGACGTAAGTAACCGGTACTCTGCAGCTGTCCGAAGACCGCTGTAGCCCAGAGTATGGTGTCGGATTGGTACAACCTGCGGTTTCCCGGAAAGCTACCAAAGGCACTCCTTCTTTCGAAGGCCCAGCCCTGACACCAGGCGACAGATGGTGAGGTTCAGCGGTTAAATGATCCAGCTGAGCATTTTCCCCGCTGTTTCCGTACGGTTTCTGAAGTTTCCCGACGGAGCAACTCTCACCCAAAGCTACCATCCGAATTTCCTCAGCGCGCGGAAAAACGGCTGTGTTGAGCGGAGAAGAAGGCTCAGCATTGCCCTTCGACTCGCTCAACACCGTTGCAGAGTCCGGTTGGGAGAACCCCTCGAACTCTGCCTCACTCGATGAAGATAAAGGCACCCTCTTAGGGGTCTTCTTTATCTTCCTGCTTTTACGAGTCTTACTCCGCACGACCTTTTTCCAAATGGAAATAGGCCATGTCGAGCAGTACTCGCAAGGTGAAGCCTGTGTGCATTTGGTGCACACAACGCAGGTCGGATGCGAATCCCATAGGTGCACAGCATGACCACATGGGCTCCGCATCCCTTCACCAGTAATTGACATTGACATAATTCAAAAATACTCACCAAACAGTAAATAATCCGTATATAATCCGTTTATAATCCGTTTTAATATATCCACACCACGGTGACACCGGTAGTTTGGACACGTATATTGAAATAAATTTTGTTTCAAAATTTTTTCACAAATATTGAATAGGACAGTCAATAATTCATACAGCAATAGTTAATGTACTATCGCTAACAGGGTAGGGAAAAAGTATTGAAAACAGCAAGACTTCCGCACCCAAAGACGGTAACTGAAATTAGCGGGTGGGGTAATCCACGTGCTTCTCAGCGTATCGTCTGCTACAAAACAATAAATACAGCAATAAAGTAAATAATTTACGGCTGTGACGTTAATGTAGACAAGATATCTTTGGACAATTAAATGATTATAAGGCAGGGCCTTATAAAACAAAAGAGTTAATTGGAAGAAGAAATAATAATATAAATTTTTCTTATCGACTACTCCGGTGAATCCAAAAATGAAAAGTGACTACCCGCTCACGTGCGCGCCTGTACTTCCGGGCGGCCGTGTATGTCACGGATACGTGAGGGATATGCTAGCGTGGGCGTTTTTTTTTGGATAATTAAGGTGTATAGAGATGATATATCAGGTATTAAATGACTGGTAATGTATTTTTGATATAAAAATATATTTTAAGTTTTTCTATTTCATTACAAGCGTTAAAAGAGTTTGACTGCTAAATTTTTATACACTTCATTTTTCATTTCAGTCTACAGATTTTGAGTATAACGTTACCAGATTTGTCATTTGAATTTTAAGACGCTCAATAAATCTGTCATCAATTTTTCGAATATAACTTACAGCTCTAGATAAGCCATATAATTGACATTCCCCTGTTTAACCCTTTCCCACAACAAACAGACTCTAACTGACATTTCTGCTGTAGAGAACCTTTGAAAAAAATTGTGGCAAAAGTTGAAAATGCTCAGTCTTCACGAAAGGAGTCCGTCAAGTCCTGCCTTGACAAAAAATTCCTTCTGACTGACAAATGTTCATGCAATAATTGATTTCAAGAACAAAGAAGAAAATAGATGAGAAATAAGTTTTTGGACTAACCAATATGTCCTTTTGCCACTTTATTCTATAATAGTTTTTTCATTCTTAGAAAGTTTCTATATTTTTTACTAAATGTTTTCAAAGCCTGCTGCTGTTTTGTTGTATGTGGGAAAGGAATATTTGACTTTTCAGGTGAATTAGTTTACAGTGAGAACTGAGATAATTCTTTTGAGTAGCCACAACATACGGTTTATGCCTGTTTAGTTGAGTCAGAAGACAAATATCATTGGGAAAATACCAGTTAACCCTTTCCCTCATACGACAATTCTGCAGCAGACGACTTCGAACGTATTTTGTCAAAAAATCTCCATAATTGAATGGATAACCTACGACAAAAAGTGGAAAACATTGTGGCAAAAGGAGAAATTGCACGTTTTGTGCAATTTCTTCTTTTGTCACTATGTTTTCAAAAAGCCATCTGCTGCAGAGGCGTCAGAAAGCGTCTATATGAGGGAAAGGGTTTACTCCAAATTATCTGGTCCTCTGAAGGTACATGTAGTTCATACTTGGGTCTCCTAAATTTATGACGCTCAGAGAACTAGTATGATTTACGCTGCCATGGACTAATAGAAATTTTAGAAATCAGAAAATCTAAACACACTTCTCAGTTGACGGTGTCACTATAAAACAGTCTGGTAGAGTCTGAATGGTCAAATATCCCATTATATCAATGATTTTGTATGTAAATGAATAAAATAAAGTGTTATTGTATCTTATAAATAAAACTATTTTCCTGTTTAATTTCATTTTCGTAAGAATATAGAAATATGATATGCGTGACAGTGGCCGCCATTTTGTTTAAGCAAATCTTCAAACCAAATGCTATTTTGTTCTGTTTTATTAATTATTTGCCAAAATAATAATATATTTCGGTCACATATATACCAATACATATTATGTTATCTTTTTATAACTTATAAACCCAATAAAACAATGTATTTTTTCTCAGAAATGACCAGACTCTATCAGTCTCCACAGTCACGCATATCATATTTCTATATTCATATGAAAATGTACCAAAATAGGCAAATTCATTATTATTTTTTATTTATATGATACAATATCACTTTATTGTATTCATTTCAATACAAATCAAAGCGCCAATGGCACTGTAGTGGCGATCGTATTCATATATTGCAACAACTACAAAATAAAGCGTTCAAAATATTTATAAAAACCTTTCGGAATTTCCAGATTTGATAAAATTCCAGCTTCCCGTTTTTAGGTCGGTATAGCTAGATACCGAAAACAACTTTTTATATGACTCATAAAGGTCTCAACGGGTGTTCTACATACCGGCTATTGTTTGTTGATAGAGTTGGAACATTGTGAGAATATGTATGAGTTGAAAACATTGTGATAAAATGTGAAATTTCTCATTTTATCACAATGTAAGATATAGCATTTGTATGACTTGAAAACATTGTGAGAAAATGTGAAATTTCTCATTTTATCACAATGTAAGATATAGCATTTGTATGAGTTGAAAACATTGTGAGAAAACGAGAATTATCACAATGTAAGATAGAACAGTTGTAAGAGTTAAAAACGTTGTGAGAAAATGATGATAGAATAGTGAAGAGTTGAAAACATTGTGAGTAAATTATGATAGAATAGTGAAGCGTTGAAATCATTGAGAAAATGATGATAGAATAGTGAAGAGTTGAAAACAGTGTGAGAAAATGATGATATAATAGTGAAGAGTTGAAAACATTGTGAGAAGAACAGTTTTAAGAGTTGAAAACATTGTGATAAAATGATGATAGAATAGTGAAGAGTTGAAAACATTGTGAGAAAATAATGATAAAATAGTGAAGAGTTGAAAACATTGTGAGAAAATGATCGCTAATAGAACACTGTAAGAGTTGAAAACGTTGTGAGAAAATGTCATTTTCGTAGGACAATATCTTTTCTAAAAAAATGTTAATCAATCATTTGTTCCTAATTTAAAAAATTATGAAGACATACAACTATAAAAAGTTGTTTTCGTAACAACCATAATATGGTAATATGGGATTATTGTCGTAAAGAAAGTTGTTTTCGCGGCAGCCGAGTTGTTTTCGTGAGCCGATTTTATTTATTTATATGCGTTTTAGCCTACGCCACTCTCTAAGTTTTCTATTTCGCGTAATTAGTACAAAAAACACTATTACATACTTTTAAAATTATCGTTATATGTTTGTGCACATGCTTTTAAGTAAATAATTAGAAAACTTATGAATACATGTGATTTATTGTTAAATAAAACGTTGTTTTCGTGACAGTCATGTTGTTTTCGTGAGCCGACTTTATTTATTTATTTGCGTTTTAGCCTATGCCACTCTATAATTTTGCAATGTTATTGAAAACGGGACCAGGTACGAAATAAGCACTTTTCACGGACCATGATTGTTAAACTTGTAGGTCTTTTCAGAAATAACAAAAGAAGTTAATTGGCCGTTTTATTTTGGCGAGGTACTTTCAGAGTACAACCAACTCCTGCCGAATCAGGTTAAAGGTCAAAAGGTTACGGTTGACTACAGTAAAAATAAAACGAGGCACAGGAGTATCATGATACTCTGCATAGCGTACCCAAGACGCCCGATGATATTTATTATCTGCCCAAACATAAAGAAAGATAATATGTAAATAGTTTAACTCTATTTAGATATTTTCTCGATAAATCTCAAATATTAGTACCAATCCGGTATCAAAGTAGCACTAACATTATCATTATTAATCGTGTGCCTGCATCACTGATGGAACTATATATATATATGGCGGTTTAACGGAAGTGAGTAAATTGCCTTTGCAGAAATATCCAACCGATTGTTCAAATACGACTATATAATTTTTTTTTCGTTGTTGTTGTTTTGGTAGCACTGTGGCGATTGTCAACCAATCGCCACAAAAACACAACAAAACATTGATATAATGGGATATATGAACTACAGACTCTAACAGACTCTACCCGACTCTGTTTAGTGAAACCCCTCAGTTGACAGCTAGTAAAAAGTATTGTAAAGCATTCTAACATTTTGATCATCCTTAGTTCATAATCATAATGTCATTATTCCCAACCTTTTCTAGTGAGACATTGTTCCAGCAGTCAACTGTCATTCCGGTTCCTGACAGCTTAATTCTTTAACTTAAGTAAAGACTACTAAAGTGCTTAGGCTCTAAAACTTTGGAGAGTATATAAAGGCCGAGAATTATGATATCATGAACTTTTGATAATCACGAAGTTATAATAATTAATCTATGATAATTCCATAGAGCTGAAAACATATTCTTCTTTCTCCTACATTCGGCCCTTGTACTCATTTCGTGACTTATAAGAAATCAATTTTTCGAGCGACATTTTTTGTCTGCATAACTTGTCAATGTTATGGAAGCGTTTTTCTAAGTTTACATTTTACTTCCGGTTACTTTCCTTTGTATTTTGGCAATATGAACAGGGCTCTCACTAGGCTAAAATTTTAGGGAGAAGTGACTTCGCCCTCCAGGCAATTTAGGGCGAAGTGGGGAGACTTTAGGGAGAAGTGATATTTCTTGTGTGTCGTTACGCGTCGTAACCGCATCGCATCGTAATCGCATCGATTGGGATAGAACACATTTACTTAAACAAAGATGAATGTTTTATTATTTTATTTTAATTATGATTATCACATGAAGTTCTAAAACTGTTTTTCCCTAAGAGTAGTTGCGATCCGAACATTATGTTCTAAAGTAGCAGAAATTATTAATTAATGAAGCTACCCTTTACTCGCCGTCCATTTCGTAAAGGCATTTTGTAAACAAGTCGATCGTAAGTGTCATAAACAACGTAAATTATTTGTATCAGGTTTGCGATCTGAACATTGTGTTCTAAAGTCGCCGAAATATAATTAATGAAGCTACATTTTACTCGCCGTGTAAAGGTTAAAGGCATTTTGTGAAGAAGTTTGTCGTAAGTGTCATAAACAACGTAAATTATTTGTATCGGCCAAACATACACACTCTTTACAAGTAGAATTGAGGTATTGTCTTTTGATTGGTTAATTCCAAATAGTATGACACCCCCATGCTACAGCATTTAATATGAATCCCCTAAAAAAAATATCTAAAAAATCTCATTTTCTCAATTATTGAAGACGATTATCTCATTAAACCATGAATAGATTCACAATATTATTTATACTATTGAAAGGGTTTAAACATAGTTTGACTTCCATCTCATTTACATCGGCTACGTATTTAATGTTTTATCAGGGGGGGCGTCATAATATTTGATAAGACGATCGGTTCTTTGAATATGCTAAAGGTCACGATTTTGATTGGTTCTAAGTCATTGTGTGTGTTAAATGATTCGATTCTTCAGCTTTTAATGGATATACACTCTCAGTTGTCCAATAACGGATTACGCAACTGTGTATATCGAGAACTGTATACATCGATTCGACATGGTGCGTGACCGTGATCATTTTAACAGTGTCCGATGATAGGACAAAATTGTCGGCGAAGTCAACTTCTCTTTGACTGAGAATTTGGGCGAAGTCGACTTCGCTTTGATCGAGTGAATGGGCGAAGTCGGAACTTTTTAGGCGACCACTTCGCCCAAATCGCCCCCTCGTGAGAGCCCTGATGAAACTAGGTCACAAACTGAGGAGAAAGCGTTTTGACGTTCACGACCGATAAACAGGCGTATATTTGAGAAATATTTCTTATTTTTGTTTACGTTGCCAGTTTATGTTGATCTAAAATAAAACAATATTTTGACCACTCGCTTCTTCATATTGAAATGCGCATGCGCGAAAAGTGATGCTAAAGGTCAAGAAACTAGGACACAACAGGATAGTACTTAGCAAAATAAGAAGTTGCTCATCCGAAACAATTTCTTCTTTTGTCACACTTGTTTCAAAAGTCGTCATTACGTTTACACAAGTGGCTAACAGTTTTAAAACTAACTCTTTCTCACATACAACAAAGCTGCAGTAGACGACTTTGTAGAAATCAAGACAAAACTATGTAAAATTTCTAATAATTCCTGAATAGAGGCTTAAAATTGCGTGGCGAAAGATCAAACTGCTTGTCATGAACAATTTCTTCTTTTGTCACAATCTTTTCAAGTCATAAAGATTTCAAAGGCATAGTGATCTGTACACAAGTATAGAGTGTTCCTTTGGCGGTCCTCTCTATGTAAACTAATGGTTCTGAAAATTACCTGATTCTCCCGGAACAATATGAACATGAAAGTCCTGTCCAGCCCTCGAAACATTCACAGGTACTTGTTTCATTTTCTTTACATAATCCATTGTGGCAGGGGACTCCATTGCAGTCTGTTTTACACAACCCTTGTATTATTGAGCACAATATCACAGTTAGCACCAGTAAACAACGTTTATTTATGAGAATATCTTGTTTTTTGATAGTTAATTTTGACACTGATCTGACGGCCATTTTCTAATGTTATGTTAGTGTTGTTGTTGTTCATGACCTATATACGCGTTCAGTCAGTGTCTGAAATAAAACTATTACGTTCGGTTCGTCTGGTTCGGTTTTTGCTAAAGAATATTATTCTAACCACACTTGATAGATGATAGTCATTAATAAATGAAATAAAACATATCCCACTTTTTCGACATACAACAAATCTGCAGCAGACGACTTTGAAAATAGTAGTCAAAATAAGGAAATTCACTATAAATGAAAGTATGATTATTCCATAAAACTGAAAACATTTCTCATTATGAGCTATTTCTCCTCTTGCGGCAATATTTTTACAAGTTGTCTGCTGCAGAGCCGTCTGTCTGAGGGAAAGGGTAATGTTTTTGACACACTGTCATATGGTTATTGTAGACAACATCTTATAACCAGATGTTCTACAGAGCTGATTTGTTTTATTGCGGTTTTACTCAGTTTCACCATTATTTCAGTTAAATCATGGCGACAATTCACATATTCATGAACCCTGGGTAAACAAACCTGTACTAGGCTAGGAAGTCTACTTTGCCCAAGGAACGCCCAGTTTTAAATCCCAATGCTTAATCACCCGACCACGGCGGATTATTCTACAAAGTTGAAACCTGTTTAAAAAAAATGTAATTAAGGGAGAAATTGCTCAAGATGAGCAATTTCTCCTTTTGCAACAATGTTTTCAATTTTTTCAGCAATAAATGCTACAATTATAGAGATTTTCCATATTTTTTAGTAGACATTTTCAAAGTCGTCTGCTGCAGATTTGTTGTATGTGGGAAAGGGTTAAAGGAATTGTGATGATGAGTAAGTTTTTTGGCAAGTGGTTGGGTAATTCGAGCGGGAGTCAAACTTTAAGTTCCGCTTTATACCTTTCATTTAAGACTTGTCAACTGAATCTAACAAACTGTTAGCTAGGGGCTCGGTTAGAGCCAATTGCTACAGTAGGCGAAATCCGAATACACTCATCATTTTGAGACTGGGATCTAGACTCGTGTTTTACAATATCGGCATTGAATTACTTCACATCTGTCTTTCTATATCAGCTCTCCGTTTCTGAACACCATCTCGGGTTCAGAGAGATGTCTTGGTAGATGCAGATCGTATATAATGTCAATAAAAGTGGATGATCTGTGGATTTTTTTTTTTTTTTAAATTGAATGGACTTTTGACAACTTATACCCATGTCGGTCCTTTCGTACCTGCGGTAACTTGGTAGGATATCGACGGGAAAAATTGATTTGATTTGGTATCACTTAAGCAATAGAAAGATCTCCAAAGTAATTTGCTTTTAAATTATATGAATTACCCAACTGAAAATTAAAATGTATTTCTTCGCTTTCAACATACTTGATCGCGCGTAAAGTTCATGGGTGATTCCTAAATCATTGTAAATCGAGTGGAGTAAAGGCAGCTTTTCGAACCCGACTCAAAAACCAATTCAGATAACCGAGTCACAATGATAACAATCTAATTATTGAAAAGATTACAAAAGACCATTAAATTAATTACAATTTTCAAAAAGGTCTCAGGATAGCTTAGTTTTTGCTCTTTGTATTTTATGTAAGGCTCTTATATGTTATGGTCCAGGGGAAATAACTCGTGTTTCTTATATATATATATCATTTTCTGAAGTTGTTTCCCTTTGACCATAAAACAAATAACATTAGACTATTATTGCAGGGCAGCTGAGCTAAGACGGCGTTTAAATGATCCGATTTTAGAAATGAGTAGTCTAGGGGAAATAACTCGTGCTTCAGATTTATTTCATTTTCTAAAGTTGTTTCCTTTAGACTATACAATTGATATGTTGGGTCCCTTAGATCATTGCAGACTGAGACAGTCGTTTTTGTATTTTGATGAATTTATGGTATAGGGGAAAAAACTCGTGCATCAGATATATTTCATTTTCTATAGTTGATTCACTTATACCAGAAAGCTGATATCATTTTTCAAAAGATGTCCTCCTAAGACCATTGCAGAATAGTCTTCCTAAGACGGCCGTTCTTGTAGTTTAATAATGTTATGGTCCAGGGGAAATAACTAGTGCTTCTGATATATTTTATTTTTTAGAGTTGTTTCCCCTAGACCATACAATTAATTACATTTTTCAAAAGTTGTCTCCCTTAGTTTGTTTTTGGCCTTTGTATTTTATGTAAAGAAATGTAATGGTATCGGGGAAATAACTCGTGCTTCATTTTCTAAAGTTGTTTCCATTAGACCATTAAATTAATTACAATTTTCAAAAGTTATCTCCTTTAAACCGTAGCAGGATAGATTAGCTAAGACGATTGTTTTTTATCTTTGTATTTTATGTAAGGCTCTTGTACTTTATAGTCTAGGGTAAATAAACTGCTATGTTTGAAGAGTTTGTAAGACGACAATCAAAGAAGCATTCCTATTAAGTTTGGATACCTCGTGCTTAAGATTTATTTCATTTTCTTAAGGTTTTTCCATTAGACCATAACATTTATATTAATGTTTCAAAAGTTGTCTCCCTGGGATCATTGCAAACTTAGACAGTTCGTTTTTGTACTTGAATGATTTTATGGTCTAGGGGAAACAACTCGTGCTTCTGATATATTTTATTTTCTAGAGTTGTTTCCCCTAGACTATGTCAATATTTCATGTGTCCATCTCATCCCTTTTGTAACCGGCGTCTCATATTATTTATTGTTTATTTATCGTTTGGTGTTTTACGCCGTTTTCAACAAAAAATTTAAGTTTTATCACGGAGTTTGGGTTAAGTACCAGCACTACTGGTCTGTTATCTTTACCGTCCTAGATAATCCTATACATACGCAATCGGGGCAAATTCATGTGATTTCGCTGGCCAATCAGGGTAGTCAATGTTGTTTACCCAGAACGTTTGACTGTGTAACGGGCATTGTGAAAAGCGCTATAGCTTGCCGGAGAATGTCAGTATGAACGATGGCGGAAACAATAATCAGTATATAACAATAACGAACCTATCTAGGTTATCACGTATAGTTTTAAGTTCTGTTTTCCCGCTATGTGAAATACCGATCCATACCAAAACATTTCCTATACCGTAGCGATCATGTTAGACGATGTAGGTAGAGCCAAGCTTTTCACATTTCCGTCTTCATACTCTCATCCTGCCATCTGCTTTATAAAGAATAATGTTGTACTCATCTATCAAAACGATCCTACCTTCCTATCCATCCAACATTTTGTCGAGCAAAATAAAGACGTGGTACACGGTGACGTAGGCCTACGTTCAATGCGATATCAACGTAAGGGCGACAAGCTCAGTCTTGCAACATTCAGCCAATTACGGGCTAAAAATCGAAATCCTGATAAGTTGAGTTACATGCTTGCGGGCAACCATGATGGGAATACGTCTGAATGAGGGTAATAATTTAGGGATTTTCGTGCGACGTCAGCTACACGTACGTCATCTTCAAACAATCCATAACCCATATTTTTAAAATCTAGCGATTACCTTGGTTTACCTTGGTTTAGAAACCACGTTAGGCTTACGCCTCTAAGGTCCATTTTGTCTTTGAGTTTTTCTTTCCCGCTTCCGGTCCATTATTATGTACACAAATTTAAAATTTTAAAAGATGAATTCCACCAGCACTTATTAAGTTCAGCTTTAAAACAATTTACATTTTTCGTGTTCACGTTTTTTTCAGGCAGATTGTTCCGAGGGTTTATTATTCTTTGAGTGAAGAAATGTTTTCTTACATTTGATTTGCAGCGACACTTGAATAATTTATAGTTGTGTCCTCTTGTTTTTGTTTGATGGAAATGGAAAAGCTTGCTTACTTTCACTTTATCTATGTTATTAATTATTTTATATGTTTGCACCATATTTTAGAGTCGGTAGTCCCAGTTCTATGATATCCTGGACGACGACCCATAATTTCTATCGATGTGATATGTCCAGATTTTTCAAATATGACCCTTACACTATGCATTACAACAACCTATGTTAAACTTACCCCATTTACCTGCACAGTTGTTTTTTCCCAAAAAGTGACAACACCTGTGAAGAGGATATTCGTAACATGAACGATGTGCAGTTGATACGTATGTCAATGACAATAACATGTTTGATGTCAATTACATGTTGTATATGTCAATTACATCTGATATATCAATTACATGTTGTATATGTCAATTGCATCTGATATGTCAATTACATGTTGTATATGTCAATAACATCTGATATGTCAATTACATGTCAGTCCCAAATTAGAAACTATAAATGAAAGAACAATCACTGAATCAAGTTGAAAACATTGTGGCAAAAGGAGAAATGCTCATTATGAGCAATTGCTTCCGTTGTCAGAATGTTTTCAAAAGTCATCTGCTGCATTCGCCTCTATATGTGAGAAAGAGTCAAGTTTATTTATTCAAAAACTGCATCAGTGGATCAGTGGGAACATTCTAACGAGTTTTCATCAGCTGCAATATATAACCAAAAGCTATTTTTAATAGGAAGATTCCTAAAATAGTAAGTGACAAGGTTACATACATATGGGCTGAGGAAGGAGAACAATTGTGGCAAAATGAGACATTGCTCATTATGAGCAATCTCTCCTTTTGCCACAATGTTTTCATGGTCATCTTCTGCGGAGGCGTCAGAAAGCGTTCTTATATGGAAAAGGGTTTTACGCTGTTTATAACAGTTTTTCAATACATCGTGATGGACAGTTCAACTTATCAAGAGTTTCTTGCACCCGTACTCCACACAAGTTTTTTTTCTAGTCAACTGAAAACCTTCCCACAGACTAATTAGCAAATATATGGAAGAATTTAACAATCAATGTCTACAGCCAATATTTAGAAAGTTTATTGATTGATTGAAGTTTAACGCCGCTTTCAACAATAATTCAGTTATATCACGACATTGCCTGGTCCATTTATCCTAACACCAGCCAGTCAGTTGTAATGCTTGCCCTGCACGCAACCCTGAACTCCAAAGAGGGCAGCCATTACTACTTGTAATTTCGTATGACCCGGCGGGGGATCAAACCCGCGACCTCCCTTCACCCGAGACGGACTCTACCATTACACCACCGAGGCTGTCAATAATCAGAAAACATTAATAGCCAAGCTGGAGTTTGAACTCACAACTCATGGATTGCTTTTGTGTTCTGAGTTAGTGATGCGACATATAATGATATTTTCAGACATTAGGACACAGTATGATGGAGTAAAATAGCTGATCGTCTCTTGACTGATAACATCTGTGATCAGCTCTTGACCCCTTCTCTCATTGCTCATTATGAGCAATTTCTCCTTTTGCAATGTTCACACTTCTTTTGAATATTTGAACTTTCCCTTATAAAGATATTCGTTAATCTTGGCTAGATGTTTTCAAAGTTGTCTGTTCCTGATTTGTTGTATGCGGGAAAGCATGCATCTTTATTTATCATTCAGCTAATAGTTTGGTGCATGCATTTTCTAAGAAACATTAACTTTCTGTTGCTATTGTAGTGAAAATTGAACTGTCAAGTGACTAATAGGTCAATAAATACTATATATTTCAATGTTAACCCTTTCCCTCATATAGACGCTTTCTGACGCCTCTGCAGCAGATGGCTTTTTGAAAACATAGTGACAAAAGAAGAAATTGCACAAAACGTGCAATTTCTCCTTTTGCCACAATGTTTTCCACTTTTTGTCATAGGTTATCCATTTAATTATGGAGATTTTCTATTTTTTGACAAAATATGTTCAAAGTCGTCTTCTGCAGAATTGTCGTATGAGGGAAAGGGTTAAACTGATCTTGTTATGTATTCATCGTGGGACAGTTCAATTTACTCCGACTATAGGAGGGTAAAAACTCAGGGACACAACACAGCACACAACTCATTAAAGGGACGCTTTTTTTGTAAAATCTTTTAATAATATTTAGTTGATAATAATAACAAAGAACAAGAGCATCACAATTCATGAGGCCCAGGATCTCTCACCTGAGCATGTGTGCCCTTTTCAACCCTTTCTGGTTTTTTTTATGACCAATTAATATGACATGGACAATTTAAGTAGAATGTCACCGAAGGAACATCTTTGTTAAATGCTGTTGAAATGAGATCAGCAATTTCAGAGCGGAAGAATTTTAAAGATTTGTAAATTTACCCCTTTTCTGATGCCCCCATAGTTCATGTTTTTTTCTACCAATCAATATGACTTGAACAATGTTAGTATAGGGTCATCTAAGGTTTATTTCAACCAAATTATCTTGAAATCAGACAAGCATTTTTTTCACAGAAGAAAGTTTTGTCTTTTTATTTCCTTTTTTATGACACCTGGTGGCCATGTTTCTTTAACCATTCAATATGGCTTGGAACAAATGTTGAACATGGTCTTTTAAAGAACAATCCTCCTAATTTATCTTGAAATCAGAAGGACACCCACAACTTTTGAAGTTATGTTGACATGGGTCCAGAGGTTTCAGAGATTTTGTTGAAGTTGTCTGTGACATCATAGGACAAGTCGGCGCACACGTGACACAGGGTGATTACAATAGCTCACCTTAAGCATTTTGTGCTCAGGTGAGCTAAAAACATGAAATAGCCATATAATTAAGTTTACTGGGGTGTCCGAACAAGTAAAGAGAGTTAACTCTTTCCCACGTACAACACATCTAAAGACAAGACTATAGCAAATATTCTAAACCAAAATAAATGTATGTAATTAATTATTGATAAGAGTTGAAAACATTGTGGCAAAAGGTGAAATTGCTCATGATGAGATATATTGGCTTTTGCAACAATGTTTTCATAAGTCTGCGGCAGGTGTGTCAAAGTTCATCTGAATATGGAAAAGGGTTAAGCTATCAATTCATACCGTATATGTATATAATATTATGTGTACTTGAATACATTGCTTTATCCTTGGACTATATTTAAGTGTGCAATTGCAGTGCTATGCTAGCAAAAGGTGATTTTCCTTATAACAGACGACATTTGATGCCTTAACCCTTTCCCTCATATAGACGCCTCTGCAGTAGCCGGCTTTTTGAAAACATAGTGACAAAAGAAGAAATTGCTCAAAACGAGCAATTTCTCCTTTTGCCACAATGTTTTCCACTTTTAGTCATAGGTTATCCATTCAATTATAAAGATTTTTTCTATTTTTTGACAAAATATGTTCAAAGTCGTCTGCTGCAGAATTGTTGTATGAGGGAAAGGGTTACCAGCAGACTACAGTTGACAACATTGTGGCAACAGCACAAATTGCTCAAAATAAATTATTTCTTTTTTCCACAAAGTTTACTTCCACTTTTTCAGATATAATAACAGTGTATTCCAAACATGTCTTCAAACCAAATGAATTAGTTAACCCTTTCCCACCTGCAGACACATTTTGATGCAAAAGCAGCAGACGACTTTTGAAAACATTGCGGCCAATTGCTCATAATGAGTAATTTCACCTTTGGCCACAATGTTTTCAACTTTATTTAACAATTAAGCTGTCTTTAATGAAGATTTTTCAGGTTTTTGTCATTATGTTTTCAAAGTCGTCTGCTGCAGATGTGTTGTATATAGGAAAGGGTTAAGAATATATTAAGACTAGAAATGTGTCAGAGAGACATGAATGCCCACTGTCAACCAAATCCTAAATTGCACAATATATAAATCTATGATACCTCTGCTTAATTATAATTTTCTGACAAGAACTAAATTCAAAGTTTATCTTGTCATAATGCAACTATCCACAAATAATCATTGAAGTATTTGCATGCTTTGCTAAGAAAATGTGTTGAAAACACAAAATTTACAAATTACAGAAATATTGGATGTCATCCAAATTCGCATTTGTCTGTAAGATCTCGTATGTTCCCACTTGCAGACCCATTTTGAAGCATCTGCAGCATATTACTCTTGAAAACTTTGTTGCAAAAGGAGAAATTGATCATGACGAGCAATCTTTCCATTTGCAACAAAGTTATCAACACTTTTTGATAATTATACCCTCATATTTGGGGATTTTCCATGTTTTTTAGCCTGTAGGTTGTCTGGTTCAGATTTGGAATGGGTTCAGAAGAGTCTGGTAACAGTAACTTTGTCATGGGTACGCCCTCAATCTTCAGACTTTTCCCTTATTCTGACGACTCTTGAAAACATTGTAAAAAAGGAAATGCTCATTTCCCCCTGTTCCAACAAGCATTTTATACATTTATACATATGACAAAGACAAAATGAAAATAGCAAGTCAATTGGAAAGAGGAGAAATTGTTCAACTCTAATTTTTCCATCGCGCTTTTGCTAAATCATTTGTTTAAATATGGTTCTATATGACAGAGGTCTATATTTCAAAAAGCTGAATATAAAAACTATTTCAATACAATATATAGGATTTCCTCACATTTGAAATACCCAAGAAATGACATGAGCCGTATCTGGCAATTTAGGGTCTTATTGCCTCTGCAGTTTGACATCATTTTACAATTTCCCACATACAACAAATCTGCAGCAGACGACTTTGAAATTGTATAAGCAAAGATATGAAAAATCACTTTAAATGAAAGGATATTTTGTTAACCCTTTCCGTCATATGACAATTCTGCAGCAGACGACTTTGAACATATTTTGTCAAAAAATAGAAAATCTCTATAATTGAATGGATAACCTATGACTGAAAGTGGAAAACATTGTGGCAAAAGGAGAAATTGCTCGTTTTGTGCAATTTCTTCTTTTGTCACTATGTTTTCAAAAAGCCGTCTGCTGCAGAGGTGTCAGAAAGCATCTATATGAGGGAAAGGGTTAAACATAAGAGTTGAAAACTTTGTGGCAAAAGGAGAAATTGCTCATTATGAGCAATTTTTCCTTTTGCCACAATGTTTTCAATATTCATCTGCTGCAGAGGTGTCAGAAAGCGTCTCTTTGTGTTGACGTTTTCTCACATATAATTTTATTGCCTAGATTTTGTTATATAATACATGTTCATGTAACATTAAAATTGGAGAATAATAGCTCCGAAAATATAAGAAAACTCTAAATATGTATCATTATAAACAAAATGTTTCATACGGTTAACCCTTTCCCACATATAACAAAATTGAAGCAGACGACTTCGAAAATATATTGACAAAAACATGAAAAATTTCAAAATTAAGGGTTTTATTATTAAAAAGAGTTGAAAACATTGTGGCTAAAGGAGAAATTGCTTGTTTTGAGCAATTTCTCCTTTTCTCACAGTGTTTTCAGAAGTCGTCTGCATCAGTGGTGTGAATACACAGACTCTTCTGAATGTTCTCTGTATGCGGTTGTTACAAGAATAGAAATCACCAGTTCCGGCTCTTAACATTCTCTATACAAGTTTATTGTACACAGGCATCTCGGTTTTTGTTTGTGAAAAAATTGGACAAACCCCCATTTGACTATTTTGCTATAGATAGCCTCTCTATATGGTATTATATACCGTAAAAAGAACTCATTTTTTATGATTATGAATCATGCTATTTTTAGAAATATGATACAATCATTACAATGCTATTATCAGAAATATATTTTCACAAATATAAACTCAGACGCCTGTGATTGCACATGTTATTTGTGACATAATTTTTTTGTGAAACCACATATATTACATACATAGACTGGATAACACTAAAGCACCATTAATTTTTATATGCACATAATTATCTACCATATCATAACACGGTACAGTTCAACTATTTCATTCCTTATCCAAGCACCTGATACGATAATTTCTTAATTGTCTGTTTTAATTTTTCATTTACCACTTCCCGATGAATTTTGATGGATCTGCGGCAAAACATTTTTAGGGATGGTGAAAATGCTCAGAAATGCTCGAAAATATCGTATCAGGTAAATGATAAAAACAATAATCACCTGCGCTAACTGAATAATGTTTACACTTGTGAATTTTATACAATGCAAAAGGAGAAACTCTATATAATGATCAGTTATTAATGATTTTTTAACATGTTAAACCCAAGATGAAAATGTTCATGTCACATTTTAGACTTCATTTCACTGATAAGATGGCCAATGTAACATGTCATCTAGAAGATGACTGTCTGTGTCGTTATGTATTAACCAGTGTCCGACAAATCCATTGCCCGGAGCCCGCGGGCTACCAAAATAATTGCTCGGGCTACTGTCATTTTCAAATGAAAGCCCGGCGGGCTACTGTTTATTCCCGTGACTGGTAGCCCGGCTTAATTACTTACACACATGTCGTGTATAAACAGTGACTGTATGTTACATGCGAAAACCACTCGCTGTGACCATAAAAAAAATCAATATCAGTGAGTTACCCACCCAGATCGAGTAGTTTCAGCCAACCGAATCGCGTCAGTAATAGTCAATTAACGTGATATATATACCCATTACGGCGGTCCAATAATTAGTGACCATTGTTCCCTGGGGCTATGTGTTAATCCATGAATGATTGCGAATAACCAATGAAATTCAAATATTCCATTAAATGTATTTTGATCCATATTTCTACTTTCGGTATGCGATGTTTGCAAACTGGTGCAGACCGGTTCAGAAAGACGGAGAAGAAAATTGTCGACATGCAGAAGTTTATAAGATAAATTTGATCCAAATATTAAAGACAATACAATACGACCACTTCTAGATCTTATCTTGCCGTTAATCAAATATGAAACACCTTCATAATCGACATAGTATTCGTAATATCAAAGAAAATGTTTGGGATGAAATCTATAATGAATAATAAATGCCCAATCACGGCTTTGTTTACCAAAATTAATTAGCATAACCGGCGGGAAAAAAAATCATATGACTTAATAATTGCGATTTCATTGGAAGAAATGAGAAATTGGGTCAATGACGTTAACGACCCGACGACCCGGATCAAGAGTGGACCCCGATGTTTACATTCAACGCTGTTTACCGATTTCAAATTCTCAGTAGGGAACCATGATTAACATTGCGCAATTTAATATCAAAATGGCGGCTATGTTGTGAATAATACGGTAACACATGAAACAAATTTAACGTGTTTCATGTATCGGGAATTATTCGCGTCATTGTTTTTGACAATATTTTATTTAACCCTTTCCCTCATACAACAATTCTGCAGCAGACGACTTCGAACATATTTTGTCAAAAAAAAAAAAATATTGGATAACCTATGACTAAGTGGAAAACATTGTGGTAAAAGGAGCTATTGCTAAGTTTTGATCAATTTCTTCTGTTGTCACTATGTTTTCAAAAAGCTGTCTGCTGCAGAGACGTCAGAGAGCGTCTATATGAGGGAAAGGGTTAATAACTTCATTGAACCTGATAAATTTGACCTGATAAATTTGACTTTTGGTTAATAAAATTGAATCTTATTTAATATGTCGTTCTTTGTAAAACTGACACTCGTATCGTAAGCCCTGTTTCGGTGAGGGACCTAAATCGGTGACCTCCAATTTGAAGAGTTTATACTACATCATTTGATTTTTTGGTCTCAAGTTTAAACATTTCTGTCACTAGCTTTTAAATCTTTTGTAAATATGGATAAAATACATACATTTTATGCAGAATATTTCAAATAACCTAGTGAAAAATAATCTTGAAAAACTTTAGTAACAATTTTCTCATATCTGTTAAGCTCCACCAAAAAGTCCCTTTTCCAAATTTCATTTTTTTCTTTTTAACTGAATGCTGCACTTCAGGTCTTTTGCAACACAGTCATGTTATTTGAATTGGTCACTACCCTTAAATCATGTACATGGTGTGCTCTTAATATTATGTTTGTACAGAAGTAGAAAACAAAAATAATCATAAAACACTCATTGGCATCCGCGATATTTCGGGCTACCAGCTTCCAAATCTGGTAGCCCAGTGGGCTACCAAACAATTCTGAAATTTGTCGGACACTGATTAACCCATTCCCACATATAGTTGCCTCTGCAGCAGACGACTTTTGAAACCGGGAAATTGCTCATAATCCTCCATTTGCTACCATTTATTTTATAGAAATTAACTATATTTTGGACTTGATAATTTCAAAGTCATCTGCTGCAGATTTATTGTAAGTGGAAAAGGGTTCAGTGAGGAAATGATAAGGTCTGTTCCAGAAAAAAATGTCTAGGGAGGGGGGAGGAACTACGAGCTATAAAATTAATGCCCAAAAAATAATGAAAATTTGATAGTGGTACCCTAATAATTAGTGGTCGTTCCACCCCCCCCCCCCCCCCCGAGACATTATTTCCTGGAACAACGCTAAGCAAAAATGTCTTCAAACGGATATAAATAAAGTTTTAAAAGTAAACAACAATAAATGCATGTCTAATTTACAAAAACATTGATAGTGTGATCATGTGACATTCTACTAGTCAATAATAACCCTTTCCAACATGCAGACACTTTCTGACGCCTCTGCAGCAGACGACCTTTAAAAACACTGTGACAAAAGAAGAAAACTGCTCAAAACAAGCAATTTTTTCTTTTGCTACAATGTATTTCAACTCTTTTCAGTTATTATACCTTCATTTATAGAACTTTTCAGTGTTTTTACCTAGCTATTTTCAAAGCTGTCTGCTGCAGCTATGTTGTATGTGGAAAAGGGTAAAACAGAATACATGTTTACAAGAGTGTTTCAATAAATCTCTGTGTCGCCAGCCAATAATTTAGTAAGTGAAAGCACGTCAGACACAGTTGATTGATTTTGGTTTAACCCTTTCCCTCATGTAGAGGCTTTCTCATGCCTCTGCAGCAGACGGCTTTTTGAAAACATGGCAACAAAAGAAGAAATTGCTCAAAAGAGCAATTTCTCCTTTTGTCCCCATGTTCTCAACTCTTTTCAATTATTGTACAGATGTTTTTCAAATTCATTTCTAGATGTTTTCAAAGGCGTCTGCTGCAGAATTGTTGTATGTGGGACAGGGATTACACCAATTTCAAGAGTTTTCCAGTCATATCACACTGGCGAGTTCACCGACCCTTGCGTTTCCTGGCTTTTTTCACACCAGTACTTCACTCAACAGTCTGTCCAAGCAACTGGCTTCTTTCCCACAAAGACTGTTAGCCCATGTGTTGAACATGAATGACAGCTGTTGCATTGATTTTTTGTTTTAAGAGCGGAAAGAATATTTGGTGTGCTCGGTAGGGTTCATACTCATACCTAGACTGACAGCCCATGTTGCTACCAGGTGAGTTAAAAGGGCTCGGCTTGGCGAAAAGAGAAGTGATCCCTGTGTGTCGCTGCCAAGGCAGGAGACACAAAAACTAGTTTAATTATATAAATGCACTACATGTATAAAAGAAATAAATCTAAATAAAAAATAATAATGGTAAGTGCATAGAATTGAGTAGTGTGTTTTCATCGATGTTAATGGTGCAAAAAAAAAGAATTTACTTACACAATATAAAACATATGAAGTCTCATGATTTACTATGATCATATCAGAACCATTGCCCTCAAACAGTTGGGACAGAGGCTCAGAGATACAGCACCAGCCTTCTAATCCAGTTTTTTAAATTCTGAATAGTTATCTCATGGAGACTGTTCACTTATTCATGATCCCCTTGGTAAACAAACCAGTTCTAGGCTAGAAAATGTGCCTTGCCCAAGGGCACTTCACCATGACCGTTGTGCCACGTATGGGGATCAAACCTCTGACGCCCAGTTTCAAATCCCCGAAGCTAACCACTGGGTAGAGTAGCTTTGTGATTTTTTTTATACAGTTGTTATGAATAATGAATAAGTCTCTAATATCCTATATACAGACACATCAATCGTCATTATTTCAAGTTGTAAGGACTTGTTTCACTATCAATACAAAATATGTTAATCTATATTAACAACTTTTAACATCCATGTATAGCTATTAACCGTTTCCCTCATATAGACGCTTTCTGACGCTTCTGCAGCAGACGGCTTTTTGAAAACATAGTGACAAAAGAAGAAATTGCACAAAATGTGCAATTTCTCCTTTTGCCACAATGTTTTCCACTTTTTGTCATAGGTTATCCATTCAATTATGGGGATTTTCTATGTTTTGACAAAATACGTTCAAAGTCGTCTGCTGCAGAATTGTTGTTTGAGGGAAAGGGTTAAGTGTGATAGGGAAATTCACAAAGCTTATATTTGAAATAAAAAATAAGTAATTTAAGGTGAAGTTGGCATAGTACTTTAAAACTCCTTTAAATACCAACTCAGGGTATACCTTTCTTATAAACAGATTAAACAAGAGGGCCATGATGGCCCTGGATCGCTCACCTGAATTTAACTATATAAGCCCCGCCCCCTGGCGGCCATAGTTTCCGACCAATCAACTTGGCTTGAAGGAATCTGATAGAGGGTCACCCTAGGAACATTTCTACAAAATTATTTGAAAATCGGCCTGACACTTTCGGAGAAGAAGATTGTTTAAGTTTTCACTATAGCCATATAAGGCAAAAAAGCCCCGCCCCCCCCCTGGCGGCCATGTTTTTCGACCAATCAACAGGGCTTGAAGGAATCTGATAGAGGGTCACACTAGGAACATTTCTACAAAATTATTTAAAAATCAGCCTGACACTTTCGGAGAAGAAGATTTTTTAAGTTTTCACTATAGCCATATAAGGCAAAATAGCCCTGCCCCCCTGGTGGCCATGTTTTTTTACCAATCAACATGGCTTGAAGGAATATGAAAGTGGGTCACTTAAGAAACATTTCTACAAAATTATTTGAAAATTGGCCTGACACTTTCGGAGATGAAGATTTTTTAAGTTTTCACTATAGCCATATAAGGCAAAATAGCCCTGCCCCCCCCTGGCGGCCATGTTTTTCAACCAATCAACATGGCTTGAAGGAATCTGATAGAGGGTCATCCAAGGAACATTTCTACAAAATTATTTGAAAATCGGTCACACTTTCGGAGGAGAAGATTTTTTAAGTTTTCACTATAGCCATATAAGGCAAAATAGCCCCGCCCCCCTGGCAGCCATGTTTTTTGACCAATCAACATGGCTTGAAGGAATCTGATAGAGGGTCATCCAAGGAACATTTCTACAAAATTATTTGAAAATCGGCCAGACACTTTCGGAGAAGAAGATTTTTTAAGTTTTCACTATAGCCATATAAGGCAAAATAGCCCCGCCCCCCCTGGAGGCCATGTTTTTTGACCAATCAACATGGCTTGAAGGAATCTTATAGAGGGTCATCCAAGGAACATTTCTACAAAATTATTTGAAAATCTGCCAACCAGTTTGGGAGAAGAAGAATTTTGAAGTTTTTTTCATTTCGTTGCCATGGAAACCAGAATTCTGCATGGATCCCAAAAATTTGAAGAAAATCTGGTGAGGTCATTGAGAGGATGCTTTCTGTGAAGTTTCATCCCAATTGACCCACTGGTTACTGAGGAGAAGAAGTTGACGGACGACGCACGACGGACGCCGGACAAAAGGCGATCACAATAACTCACCTTGAGCAAAGCTCAGGTGAGCTAAAAAACAATTGCCTAAATTTTTTATGTAACACTTTAAAGCAAAAACTACACATGTTTTTGTGGGAAGAAATTTTAACCCCATTTGTATATTGAATTATTATTATAGATACAGAGCGTTTTACAACAGCATGTGTACATGTAAAAGTACAAGTCTTCGATCCTTCAATGGTCGAATCTTTACATTACAGTGAATAGGGAAAACATTTAAAAAAATTAAAAAATTTAAATAAGAATTCTGAAATTTACGCTCATATTTTGTAAAGGAGATTCAAAATACTGTGCAAAAATTACCAACACTTTCCCACATACAGATTCTTTCTGACGGCAGAAGACTTTTAAAAACATTGGGACATTCGGATAAATAGCAATCTCTCCTTTTTCCACTATGTCAACAACTCTTTTCAATATGTAAATTTTCCCTTATAGAGATCTGCAAAAGTTCTGTCCAGATGTTTTCAATGTCGCCTGTTACTTATTTATTGTATGTGGAAAGGGTTAATCCCTTTCCCTCATATAGACACTTTCTGACGCCTCTGCAGCAGAGGGTTTTTTGAAAACATAGTGACAAAAGAAGAAATTGCTCAAAACGAGCAATTTCTCCTTTTGCCACAATGTTTTCCACTTTTAGTCATAGTTTAACCATTCAATAATAGAGATTTTCTATTTTTTGACAAAATATGTTCCAAGTCGTCTGCTGCAGAATTGTCGTATGAGGGAAAGGGTTAAGTGTGATAGGGAAATTCACAAAGCTTAACACAAAATTGTTTGTTAGAATATTGACATTTTATAGGTTACCCTATCATACTCTATTAGCTATAGCAGATGATTTCTGAAAGTTGATGTGCGAAAACTATGATTGATTGATTGTTTGTGGTGTTTTACACCACTTTTGATAATTTTTCAGTAATATCACGGCATTTCCAGGATAAGTTACCAGTACCACTGGTCCATTTGTCCTGACACCAGCCAGTCAGTCATTATGCTTACCGCACAATCCTGAGCAGCCATTACTAGCCTTGTGAAAATTATGAGCAATCTCTCCTATTCTTACTATTTTTTTCTACTTAATCTCATAACAAATAATTCCTTTGTCATTTACTATTCTTAGATAAGTTTTAACCCTTTCCCTCATAGGACAATTCTGCAGCAGACGACTTTGAACATATTTTGTCAAAAAATAGAAAATCTCTATAATACAATGGAAAACCTACGACTAAATGTGGAAAACATTGTGGCAAAAGGAGAAATTGCTTGTTTTGAGCAATTTCGACTTTTGTCACTATATTTTCAAAAAAAGCTGTCTGCTACAGAGGCATCAGAAAGCGTCTTTACGAGGGAAAGGGTTAAATTTCTACAAAATACTTTATCACAGGGAATGGGTTAATAAGTACACATGCAGAAAACAAGGTGTTTTTTGTATACTTTGCATTGTATTTAAATGCAATTCTGATAGTAGCAAAAAGCTTATTTGCAAACAGGGATAAAACATGAAATATTCAATAGAATAATTCTGATCTCCAGAGTAAATGATCAAGTCCACTTACTTGCTTCTGAACAAAGGGTGTGGCAGTGAACAAGAACCAAATAAAATGTAGATAGCAAACCGTTCAGTCTAAAACTCGCCATCTTATCATCAAAACAAACTATAGTTCCAGGCATGGGATAAATATATATATTACATAAAATGTAAGGTGCTTTTTTTAATATACAGGGCTGAAAAAAATCTAATTTCCAAATAGTAGGAAATATATCTCACAGAAGAATCTCTTTTATCTGTTGCCCGTATTATATGAAATGACATCATATATTTCGTCTTAACTTTGAGACACGAAAGCGCCATATAAAACAACTGCTTTAATAAAAATATCACATTGGTTACAAGATATGACATTTCAATTTTCATTGATTGCATTTTCTGCAGTTTATAATTTTCATTGATTGCATTTTCTGCAGTTTATAATTTATTTGCAGTTCTACTATTTATATGGAAATGATATCCCTCAGTATTTTCCCCCACTAATAACCCTTTCCCTCATATAGACGCCTCTGCAGCAGACAGCTTTTTGAAAACATAGTGACAAAAGAAGAAATTGCACAAAACGTGCAATTTCTCCTTTTGCCACAATGTTTTCCACTTTTTGTCATAGGTTATCCATTCAATTATGGAGATTTTATATGTTTTAACAAAATATGTTCAAAGTCGTCTGCTGCAGAATTGTCGTATGAGGGAAAGGGATAACTAACATGTATTTGCACCCCTAACACATCTATAAGATATAATTTAGGTATATTGACTGGCAAATTAATTCTATATTTGGATGGAACTCCATAAAAAATGAACAACCGTAACATGATTATAATACCCTGGAAAAAACATCTGCTTGCCCATCCATGCTTAAGGATCCAAATGCTTTACAGAAATTTCTCGAAACCATCTGGAAAGGGATAAATTGCTCAGTGTTGTAAACCATTTCCCACATGCAGACGCTTTCTAACACCTCTGCAGCAGATGAAGACATTGTAGCAAACAGAGTAGAGACAGATCACACTGCACCAATGCATCAACTTATCTAGATCTACAGTGGTCGCAAAACCCATAAGGTTGGTTTAAGCGGAGCAAATAGCAATATTTGTTGATATTTTTAAGCTAAATCAAAACAGTCTCACAAAACACTTTCATTTGAGATCAATATCATTGAAACCAGACCTAAACTTCGCTAGCGCGTATATAGATCTGATGACTGCCCCATACAGGTCGCCTCAGATTGACCTCTGCGTCAGCCAATCAAACTGTCGATTACTTGATCTTTTGGTATAAAACAGGCAAGATAACCAAAATGAATAAATGACGGAGAGAAGCGGTGACTATCGAGTGTTCCAAATGTATAGCACGGGCGTTTGTTGTGTGATTTCATTGAACTAAAAACTGAGTACATGCTCATGGGTATTTAAGTGTATAAGGTCAATTCGAGACAACCCTATATGCAGGGTAGTCAGATCCAATATACGCACAGCAAAGTATATTTTCTTATTTTAATGAGATTGATTTGAGATTAAACAATTATTAAACTAATTTCCTCAATTATTATGTTGTCATGATTTTGCAGAAACTTTCTATTTCTATAGTCCGATTTTTAACATTGCTTCATTATGTTTTCAATGAAGTAAAGCCCAAAATTCCTCAGTGAAAGAGAAACATATTGAAAAACAAGAGGGCCATGATGGCCCTGGAATCGCTCACCTGATTTTTTTTTTCACTTTAGCTATATAAAGCCCCGACCAATCAACATGGCTTAAAGGAATCTGATAGAGGGTCATCCAAGGAACATTTCTACAAAATTATTTGAAAATCGGCCTGACACTTTTGGAGGAGAAGATTTTTTAAGTTTTCACTATAGCCATATAACGCAAAAAAGCCCCGCCCCCCCTGGCGGCCATGTTTTTCGACCAATCAACATGGCTTCAAGGAATCTGATAGAGAGTCACCCAAGGAATATTTCTACAAAATAAGTTCAAAATCTGCCAACCAATTTGGGAGGAGAAGAATTTTGAAGTTTTTTTCGTTTCGTTGCCATGGAAACCAGAATTCTGCATGGATCCCAATAATTTGAAGGAATTCTGGTGAGGTCATTGAGAGGATGCTTTCTGTGAAGTTTCATCCCAATTAACCCACTGGTTACTGAGGAGAAGATGTTGAAGATTTTTTAAGTTTTCACTATAACCATAAAAGGCAAAATAGCCCCGCCCCCCTGGCGGCCATGTTTTTCGACCAATCAACATGGCTTGAAGGAATCTGATAGAGGATCACCCAAGGAACATTTCTACAAAATAATTTGAAAATCGGCCTGACACTTTTGGAGGAGAAGATTTTTTAAGTTTGCACTATAGCCATATTGGCAAAATAGCCCCCCCCCCCCCCCCCCACACCCTGGGGGCCATGTTTTTCGACCAATCAACATGGCTTGAAGGAATCTGATAGAGGGTCACCCACCCAAGGATCATTTCTACAAAATAATTTGAAAATCGGCCTGACACTTTGGGAGGAGAACATTTTTAAGAATTTTGAAGTTTTTTTCATTTCGTTGCCATGGAAACCAGAATTCTGCATGGATCCCAAAAATTTTAAGGAATTCTGGTGAGGACATTGCGAGGATGCTTTCTGTGAAGTTTCATCCCAGTTGACCCACCGGTTACAGAGGAGAAAATGTTGACGGACGACGGACGCCGGACATAGGGCGATCACAATAACTCACCCTGAGCACTTCGTGCACAGGTGAGCTAAAAAAAGGGTCTTAGCTGCCTTATACCTTTGTGCATCATGTAGACCATTATAAATCATTCATTATCAACCCTTTTCCATAAACAGACACTTCCTGCAGCAGACAAGTTTTGAAACATTGTGGCAAAAGGAGAAATTGCTCAGAACAAGTAATTTCTCCAATTGCCACAATGTTTTCAACATTTTCCAATAATTATACATCAATAAAGATTTTCCATTTATTTGCCATGATGTTTTTAAAGTCGACAGCTGCAGATTTCTTGTATGTGGGAAAGGGTTAATAGGAAAACATTAAACCTTAACCCTTTCCCTCATATAGACGCTTTCTGACGCCTCTGCAGCAGACGGCTTTTTAAAAACATAGTGACAAAAGAAGAAATTGCACAAAACGTGCAATTTCTCCTTTTGCCACAATGTTTTCCACTTTTTGTCATAGGTTATCCATTCAATTATGGAGATTTTCTATTTTTTGACAAAATACGTTCAAAGTCGTCTGCTGCAGAATTGCCGTATGAGGGAAAGGGTTAATCTTTTCAACCGAGTGCCACGATGTTATGTATTTACATTTGAAATTCTGTAATAATTAACCCTTTCCCTCATACGGCAATTATGCAGCAGACGACTTTGAACGTATTTTATCAAAACATAGATAATCTCCATAATACGCACTATGTTTTCAAAAAGCCGTCTGCTGCAGAGTCGTCCAAAAGCGTCTATATGAGGGAAAGGGTAAGTCATATGTTTCAACAATCACAAGAAAACAGCTGAGCTGGATTAAAAACTTGACACAAAAATCACATAAACTATTTGTACTATAGATAGAGATCAGTCTACTTTCAAAAGTTTGCTGTAGTCCCTCTGTGGGATACTCTTCATCTTATCTTTCACCTTCATCCTTTTTAACTGGCCATCCCTGTAAAAACAAAACAAGACTAG
This sequence comes from Serripes groenlandicus, assembly GCA_031761405.1. Taxonomy (NCBI): domain Eukaryota; kingdom Metazoa; phylum Mollusca; class Bivalvia; order Cardiida; family Cardiidae; genus Serripes; species Serripes groenlandicus. The sequence continues at coordinate 15,697,809 of JASEVX010000009.1, read as the reverse complement.
AGATATCACTGAAGGTGATAAATACCCCCAGCTGGTGCCTGACAATATACATATGTATGAGAAATTCAAGGGGCCATAACTCATTTAAAAAAAATTCCAGTGCAACATGCCGACAATATGCACAACTAGGCTTGGTATCAATCATTCTTTTGAAGTTATATTGAATTCTGACCAAGGGTTGCTGAGAAATAGTGTTCACAAGAAATGTCTACAGACCAACGGACCAACTGACAGACCGACAATCGTGACTCCTATATAGCCCCCATATACATATGTACTATGTATCTGGGGGTATAATAACCTTGAAAGACATGTATTGCTGGCTTGATTTATCATGCAGACTGTTGCATAGAATAAAGTTGAAAATTTGAACTATCAAAGTCCCCGATTGCCATGTCTTATAAGAAATCAATTTCTAACTTCTTTGACATAGGGCAACCTAGTCATCATTTATGTAACAATTATATCAAAATTGGGCCGATACTTTCAGAGGAGACGTTTTTTTCAAAGATTGGGCTATACACCGTAAATACTTAACCCTTTCCCTCATAAAGACGCTTTCTGACGCCTCTGCTGCAGATGGCTTTTTGAAAACATAAGTGACAAAAGATGAAAATGCTCAAAACGAGCAATTTCTCCTTTTGACACAATGTTTTCCACTTTATGTCATAGGTTATCCATTCAATTAAAGAGATTTTCTGTTTTTTGATAGAATATGTTCAAAGTCAGAATTGTTGTACGAGGTAAAGGGTTAACCCTTCTCCAACTGCTGACATATTTTAACCCATCTTCAACAGACTTCTTTTGAAAACATGGTGGCCTAAGAAGAAATTGCTGAATATAAAGCAATTTCTTCTTTTGCCACAATATTTTCAACTCTATTCAATAAAAATACTAAACTGCTGCAGTTTTGTTGTATATTGAAAATGGTTAACCCTTTCCCTCATACGACAATTCTGCAGCAGGCGACTTGGAACATATTTTGTCCAAAAATAGAAAATCTCTATAATTAAACGGATAACCTATGACTAAAAGTGGATAACATTGTGGCAAAAGGAGAAATTGCTTGTTTTGAGCAATTTCTTCTTTTGTCACTATGTTTCCAAAAAGCCGTCTGCAGCAGAGGCGTCAGAAAGCGTCTATATGAGGGAAAGGGTTAAGTTATCACAGCTGTTGGTGAATGCGTTTTGGTGCCAGTCATTTTCAATTTACTTCCTTTGATAGTATTGTCGATGTCCCAAATAATGTTCATGTATTGCATGTCAAGGGTCATCCCTATGACTGCAGGTCAAATATTTATGGAGAAACGCATGACAGACTTCCAATCAACTACAAGAGAGTGGACTACCAAAAACCTGTTACTTTAACCCAGGACAAATAGACTGTCAGACGACAGATAAGTGATCCTAAGGCAGGCGTCAGAAAAAATATACAAAACTCCCATTTCATTTATATCTATTCTTTCAACTTTTCCCACATGCAGGTACATTTTGATCATGATGCATCTGCAGCATATAACTTTTGAAAACAGGGCGAAGAACAAAAAAAATCATAAGCAAATTCTCTTTTGGCAAAATATTTTCCAATCTAATCTATAATTTTTTATTTCTAGATAATTTCTATATTCCACATTTTGTCTAAATGTTTTCACATTTATCTGCTTAATAAGATTTGTTTCATGTTGTAAAGTGTTAAAATTGAACAAAATGACGTACCAGTCTAGATCAACTAATCCTCCCTTTTTCGCTATGACGGATTTTACCCTATTGGCAAACATTATGGAATCTTCATCAGGCTGAAAGAAATCATTGCATTTAAATCATTGTCTAGTATAAAACAACGAAAGATACTTATTTTCTATAATTAACTACTTCCATAGGCTTCTTAGCTGTTATCAATTAAATAAATAGAATAGACATTACCAAGCAAAGAGAGAGTTTTCTTAATTAAACCTTTCCTCCCTTTTTCGCTATAACGGATTTTACCCTATTGGCAAACATTATGGAATCTTCATCAGGCTGAAAGAAATCATTGCATTTAAATCATTGTCTAGTCTAAAACAACAAAAGATACTAATTATCTATTATTAACTACTTCCAAAGGCTTCCTAGTTATCAAAGGAATAAATAGAATAGACATAACCAATGAAAGAGAGAGTTTTCTGAAATAACCTTTCAAATAACCTTTCCCACATACAAATGCTTTCTGACTCCTCTGCAGCAGACCTCTTTTGAAAACACTGTGGCAAAAGGATAAATTGCTCACAATGTTTTCAACTCTATTCAATAATTAAACTTTCCTTTGCAGAGATTTTCTATATTTTTGCGTAGATGTTTTCAAAGTGGTCTGCTGTAGATTTGTTGTATGTGGTAAAGGTTTAAACATAGTAGAAAAATACTAGTAACTACTTGGAACCTATTTGTAAAAAAAGCATTTTTTTCTTATACTCAATTCCTACTTGCATCCAGAGTAGCCAAAATCAGGTGTTAAGTTCACTCAGCAAACCGTATTGCATAAAATGGAGAAGGAACTAGAAGTTTCCAACAGAACAAGTGACATCCAATCAGCGCCAAGCAACTATAAAGTAAAATGTGAACTTCAACTTTGTGATCTATAAACTCCAAAATCAAGCGTGACCTTACTTTGAGTGCATGGTTATTAACCCTTTCCCTCATATAGACGCTTTCTGATGCCTCTGCAGCAGAGGGCTATTTGAAAACATAGTGACAAAAGAAGAAAGTGCACAAAACGTGCAATTTCTCCTTTTGCCACAATGTTTTCCACTTTTTGTCATAGGTTATCCATTCAATTATAGAGATATTCTATTTTTTGACAAAATATGTTCAAAGTCGTCTGCTGCAGAATTGTCGTATGAGGGAAAGGGTTAAATGCTGAAACTCAAATCCTGAAGGATAGTTGACTTTGAGCCACCATGAACAAGAAATTCTGTGTAACCATGACCATTGATGGTTTTTTTTTCTACCATCCTCAATATGGATCTTATTTTGGTCAAGACCATAACAAGTGTGATGTATCATCCCACTAGTTTGAAAGATGACTTGAAGCCTTTGCTTCAACCCTTTCCCACATAAAATAAATCAAGTCCAAAATATAGAAAATCTCTTTAAATGATAGAATGCTACTATTATTTATTAAGTTTTCTCCTGCATGGGCTAAACAATCCTCAGTATCAGGGAAAGGGTTAAGATTTATATAGACACATCCTGCAGCGGACAACTTTTGAAAAGAATAAGGTAAAATGAAAAATTGCTCGTTATAAGCAATTTCTCCTTTTTCCACGATATTTTCAACTGTATTCATTCAATTATCTTTCTTTCAAAGAGATTATCAATCTTTTGTATAGATGTTGTTCCTATTCGTCTGCTGCAGATTTGTTATATGAGGGAAAAGGGGATTAAGCTATAATATATAACATTAAGCATACCAGTTTTTCCATCCGAGGTAGATACCAAATATCTACAACTAGGGCCCAGCTGGTCAAGACGTTATAAATATGGTGGATCATACCCTCAGTACTGCTATTCCAGAAAGCATCACCAAAACGACTGTCATACTGAAAAGAGGAACATGAAATTTCCACTATTCAAATAATGAATTCAAAAGTCCTCTGTGGGTCGGAAGCCATTGGTATTTGGGAAAGGGATAAATTGTGAGACGCTTTCTTACACTTCTGCAGCAGACGACGTTTGAAAACATTGAAGAAAAAGGAGAAACTGTATCAAGAGTAAAGACAAAAGCAGTTCATAAACAAACTATCAATTTAATAGAACACCCTTCTAGATAAATGATATTCATGCACCATCAATTTATTAAGAATAATGAAAATCACTTAATTTTGCATAAATTTGAAACAAAATTGCGGTGTTAGAATTACAACTGACTGGCTGGCTTGTGTCAGGATAAATGGACCAGTAGTTAACCCTTTCCCTCATATAGACGCTTTTTGACGCCTCTGCAGCAGACAGCTTTTTGAAAACATAGTGGCAAAAGAAGAAATTGCACAAAACGTGCAATTTCTCCTTTTGCCACAATGTTTTCCACTTTTTGTCATAGGTTATCCATTCAATTATGGAGATTTTCTATGTTTTAACAAAATATGTTCAAAGTCGTCTGCTGCAGAATTGAGGGAATGGGTTAAGATTGTTGAAAGTGGCGTAAAACACCAAACAATAATTTTTTATTTTTTTACCTTGACAGCAACTGGATAAACGACAGGGGAGACCTCAAACCCTCCTTTCTTAAACATCATTACAGATGTATTGTTTATACAGGTACCTGAAATACACAAGACTTTATTTTAATATCAATCAATTGTTTTGTGTTTAACACTGCTTTCAACAATTGTTCAGTTATATCACAGCTGTTTCCTTGGTAAGTTACCAGTTCCAATGATCCATTTATCTTGACACCAGTCATTCAGTTTTAACCCTTTCCCTCATACGACAATTCTGCAGCAGACGACTTTGAACGTATTTTGTCAAAAAAACATAAAAAATCTCCATAATTGAATGGATAACCTATGACTAAAAGTGGAAAACATTGTGGCAAAAGGAGAAATTGCACGTTTTGTGCAATTTCTTCTTTTGTAACTATGTTTTCAAAAAGCCGTCTGCTGCAGAGGCGTCAGAAAGTGTCTATATGAGGGAAAGGGTTAATGCTAAGGGCCACAACCTTGAGTGCCAAGGAAGAGCCATTACTCCTGTTTTAGGTATATAAATCAAGGTTATGAACATAATAGTTACTATCAAGTGGGACCTGTGTTTAAGGAACACCCATGGAAGACATCAATCTGGTCTTGGCTCACAGGTGGTCTTTATTTGCAGGGTAATTTATTCATGAATTTAGCATTTGGGATGCTAAAATTATGGCTGCTGTAGACAGGGAATCGCTATTCCAAGGTGGTCTTTTAGCACAGGTTTGAGTGTGTTTCAAATGCTGATTTAGACCTTTACCACATGCAAACAAATTCCTTTCCTAAATACGACAAACAAGGAACATTTCTACAAAATTACAGAATTCTGCATGGATATAAAACAAATTGAAGGAATTCTGGTGAGGACATTGAAAGGATGCTTCCTGTGAAGTTTCATCCCAATTGGCCAAGTGGTTAGGGAGAAGAAGTCGTTTGAAGCAAAAGTTGACGCACAACGGAAAATTCACCATGACATAAACTCGACTGGTGGAGCTAAAAACAAAAATTTGCTCATTATGGACAATTTCTTTTTTTGTCACAATGTTTTATAAAGTTGTCTGCTACCATGTTTAAAAACTTAATTCAATTACTTTACTTCCATCTATGGAAATTCGATATGTTTGACTAGATGTTTTCTAAATTGTCTACTGCTAATAATTTGTAAATTGAAATTTTTTCTTAACATTCTTACAAATTCCAATCTCAAAGAAAGAAGAAGAAACCTTTAGCTTTCAAACGCTTTTTAACATAAAAACTGGAACAAGCAGTAGCTTAGATTTCTATTAACATACATACCTTCTGGAAAAATGAGAATCGGTAATTTGTTTGAATCTTTTATATGCTCACTCATTCTGGAAAAGAAACAAGACAGCCATTAGACACTGGATCACTCACCTGAGAATGTGGCCTTTAACCCTTTCCCTCATATAGATGCTTTCTGACGCCTCTGCAGCAGACGGCCTTTTGAAAACATAGTGACAAAAGAAGAAATTGCACAGAACGTGCAATTTCTCCTTTTGCCACAATGTTTTCCACTTTTTGTCATAGGTTATCCATTCAATTATGGTGATTTTCTATGTTTTAACAAAATACGTTCAAAGTCGTCTGCTGCAGATGTGCTGTATGTGGGAAAGGGTTAAGACAATATGAATATTTACAGGATATGAAATATTCTGAATAATGTAACTTCAACGTTTTCCAATTTATTTTCTGACATATAAGTAGAATGTCGTTACTGCTAGGGGCTAAGTGTGTTTTACCTATGAAAAATAATTTGAACATACAATGTAGAAGGAAAATTTCTTCCAAATTATCTTGAAATAAGACAAGAGCTTTGAAAGTTCTGTCATTATACTCCTTTTCTGTTGCCTTCTTACTTTTGTTGTTTTTTACTGAACAATCAAAATGGTTCAAGTCTTGAGGAATTTTTTAATCAGGTGAGCCAAAAAATAAATACACAGTTAAATGACTTCATGTATGTCTATGGAACACCAATTTCTATAAAGCCACACATTTTTCGTTTAGTTGTATTATAAAGTTGGAATAGTATTATTATAAACCATTTCCCACATACAAGAAATTTTGGCAAACAACTTTGAAACCATCTAGGCACAAATATGTGATATATTTCTAAACGAAAGTTTAAATATTGAATTGAGTTGAAGCATTGTGAAAAAAAGTGAAATTGGTAATGGGCTTAAGGGATGTATCGCTCATAGGAATAAAGTTTTATTCTTTCAATATTCCCTATATTGATTCAAAAGAATTTTCTTCTTTCCTATTTTTTTCGAATATTATTTTTGATGGTTTCGTTCGTTGTAGAGTAAAGTAACAAAAAATAAATCCCTCACGTTTGAGATACAATTTCGCGATCTTTTGCCTCCGACCTCTCAAACCAGATATGAGAAGTGGCCCTAGAAAGAGCTCTCTGCATAACACCAAGAAAACTTGTATGTTGCTGTCCAACCTAAAAAGATAAAAGCTCCCCTTGAAGTTTCATTGAATTTCATCAAGCAGTTGCTGAGAAACAGTCTGGATTTGAAAATGGACGTACAGTCACAAGCATGCACAGCTAAAAAAGATGATTTAACAGGTATATGTATTTTACCCGTTTTGAATCATCTATGGCTAAGTAAATTTGACTGGCGCTAAAATGATTACAGAGCCTTTCTCAAAATATGATTTAAATGATTAGGTCTAATATTTCCACAGATATTCTCTGGATACATAACTATAATTGACAGATCTATAAATTCATTCGGAATAATTTTGTAAGTTGTCATTACAAGTTAAGCTCCTCAAGTCTAGTTTCTTAATTCTTATTTACCTCTGATTAACGACTGGAAATTCATTTCCAAATGGGATCTGAAGTAAATTTCCATTTAAACAGAAAAAAAAAGAGAAAGGTTTCTTCAATTTGATGTCCCAATTATAAATGACCATATTAACCACGCCCAGAATAATGCAGCTTGACAGTATTTATTCAATTGTAATCTAGTTATCACAATTATGCAATTTTAAAATGCATGCACTGACATAATCCGAAATCCCTTAACCCTATCCCACTCATTTTGACACATCTGCAGTAGTGACTCTTGAAAACATTGTAGCAAAAGGAGAAGTTGCTCAAAACAAGCAATTTCTCCTTTTGCCACAATGTTTTCAATTTTTTTCAGTAACTATACCTACAATTATAAAGATTTTCCATATTTTTAAGTAGACATTTTCAAAGTCGCCTGCTGCCTATTTGCTGTATGTGGGAAAGGGTTAAAGCACCAATTGTGCACAAAATTTGGTCCATTTGGTGCAAATTTGAATAAAACTTATAAGATCAATGACATGGGAGGACATGGGAGGTAAACATGTTGCCATTTCCCGATTCTGCAGCAGGTGACTGTTGAAAACAATGTGGAAAAAGGAGAACTTGCTCTTTATGAGCAATTTCTACTGTCGGCAAAATGATTTCAACTCTTTCATCAATAATTATAGCTTCATTTTTGAGAGTTTCCATATTTTCCCCGTAGAAGTTTTCAAAGTCAGGTAAGATATATTTGGGAAGGACTTAACCCTTACCCAAATACAGACACTTTCTGAAGCCTCTGCAGCAGAATAATTTTAAAAGCACTGTGACAAAAGGAGAAATTACTAGCATTTAGCTATGTCTTCTATTGCCACAGTGTTTTCAGTCAGCTCTACCCAATAGTTCTAAATAAATTCATTCTTAAGAGATTTTTCATATTTTTGTCTGCATGTTTTCAAAGTCATCTGCTGCAGATTTGATGTATGTGGGAAAGGTTTAATCATGATATGGAGTAGATGGTTACCATAGCATAACAGTTATCACTGCTTAGTATGATAACGTCTAACGGAGATGTGTGGTTGGCGACGCAGATACCATGTGAAGGTCTGTTTTCTGGACTGAAATTACAAATCAAAACATACTGTGTACCGTTTGAACTATTGCCGTATGAAATCTGATATTCTGAGGATACAAAATTGAACCCTTTACTACAAACAGATGCATTCAGATGTATCTGAAGCAGACAGCTTTTGAAAACAAATTCAAACAAGAGCACCGCGTACCGCACAGACGCTCGACCGATAGGGAGAAAAAAAATAAAACAAGAGGGCCATGATGGCCCTGGAATCGCTCACCTGACTTTTTTTTCACTTTAGCTATATAAGCCCCGCCATCTGGCGGGCATAGTTTCCAACCAATCAACTTGGCTTGAAGGAATCTGATAGAGGGTCACCCTAGGAACATTTCTACAAAATTATTTGAAAATCAGCCTGACACTTTTGGAGGAGAAGATTTTTTAAGTTTTCACTATAGCCATAAAAGGCAAAATAGCCCCACTCCCTGGCGGCCATGTTTTTTTACCAATCAACATGGTTTGAAGGAATCTGACAGAGGGTCATCCAAGGAACATTTCTACAAAATTATTTGAAAATCGGCCAGACACCTTTGGAGGAGAAGAATTTTTTATTTTTGCACTATAGCCATATAAGGCAAAATAGCCCCCACCCCCTGGCGGCCATGTTTTTCGACCAATCAACATGGCTTGAAGGAATCTGATAGAGGGTCATCCAAGGAACATTTCTACAAAATTATTTGAAAATCTGCCAACCAGTTTGAGAGAAGAAGAATTTTGAAGTTTTTTTCATTTCGTTGCCATGTAAACCAGAATTCTGCATAGATCCCAAAATGTTTAAGGAATTCTGGTGAGGACATTGAGAGGATGCTTTCTGTGAAGTTTCATCCCAGTTGACCCACCGGTTACAGAGGAGAAAATGTTGATGGACGACGGACGCCGGACATAGGGCGATCACAATAACTCACCCTGAGCACTTCGTGCACAGGTGAGCTAAAAAATGAGCTAAACAAAAAACCTTAACCGGACGACCACGCCGACGCCAGGGTCATGACAATAGCTCTCATTTTTTTCAAAAGTCGAGCTAAAAAGGAAAAATGCAGTCTGATCCGTCACTGTATGAATTGTCAAAGAGTCCTAAAAGGCTTCAATAAACTTCTATAAAACAGTATTGATTTAACCCTTTCCCTCATACAACAATTCTGCAGCAGACGACTTTGAACATATTTTGTCAAACAAGAGGGCCATGATGGCCCTTGAATCGCTCACCTGATTTTTTTTTTTTTTTTTTCACTTTAGCTATATAAGCCTCGCCCCTGGCAGCCATAGTTTCCGACCAATCAACTTGGCTTGAAGGAATCTGATAGAGGGTCATTTCTACAAAATTATTTGAAAATCGGCCAGATATTTTTGGAGGAGAAGATTTTTTAAGTTTTCACTATAGCCATATAATGCAAGATAGCCCTGCCTACTGGCGGCCATGTTTTTTGACCAATCAACATGGCTTGAAGGAATCTGAAAGTGGGTCATCCAAGGAACATTTCTACAAAATTATTTGAAAATCGGGCCGACACTTTTGGAGAAGAAGATTTTTTAAGTTTGCACTATAGCCATATAAGGCAAAATAGCCCGCACCCCCCCCCCCCTGGTGGCCATGTTTTTCGACCAATCAACATGGCTTGAAGGAATCTGATAGAGGATCACCCAAGGAACATTTCTACAAAATTATTTGAAAATCGGCCTGACGCTTTTAGAGAAGAAGATTTTTTAAGTTTGCACCATAGCCATATAAGGCATAATAGCCCCGCCCCCCCTGGCAGCCATGTTTTTTGACCAATCAACATGGCTTGAAGGAATCTGATAGAGGGTCACCCAAGGAACATTTCTACAAAATTATTTGAAAATCGGCCTTACACTTTCGGAGGAGAAGATTTTTTAAGTTTTCACTATAGCCATATAAGGCAAAATAGCCCCGCCCCCCCTGGCGGCCATGTTTTTCGACCAATCAACACGGCTTGAAGGAATCTGATAGAGGGTCATCCAAGGAACATTTCTACAAAATTATTTGAAAATCTGCCAACCAATTTGGGAGAAGAAGAATTTTGAAGTTTTTTCGGTTTCGTTGCCATGGAAACCAGAATTTTGCATGGATCCCAAAAATTTGAAGGAATTCTGGTGAGGTCATTGAGAGGATGCTTTCTGTGAAGTTTCATCCCAATTGACCCACTGGTTACTGAGGAGAAGAAGTTGACGGACGACGGACGACGGACGACGGACGCCGGACAAAAGGCGATCACAATAACTCACCTTGAGCAAAGCTCAGGTGAGCTAAAAATAGAAAATCTCTATAATTGAATGGATAACCTATGACTAAAAGTGGAAAACATTGTGGCAAAAGGAGAAATTGCACGTTTTGTGCAATTTCTTCTTTTGTCACTATGTTTTCAAAAAGCTGTCTGCTGTAGAGGCGTCAGAAAGCGTCTATATGAGGGAAAGGGTTAGGGTGTAATAATTATGCTATGGTTGGAATTCCTGGAGCATTGTTCAAATGAATCAATACTAAAATTTTACTTGCATACAGATATCTGAGGCCTAGAAAAGAGTGAGCATACTGGGGTTTTCCAAATGATATCTGTTATTCTACAACATAGGGCTTCAATGAGGGGTTTTCCCTGTGAACTATGTTAGTATACAACATAGGGCTTCAATGAGGGGTTTTCCCTGTGAACTATGTTAGTATACAACATAGGGCTTCAATGTTGAGTTTCCCCCTGTGATATCTGTTATTCTACAACATAGGGCTTCAATGTGAGGTTTTCCCTATGATATATGTTATTCTACAACATAGGTCTTCAATGTGGGGTTTTCCCTATGATATATGTTATTCTACAACATAGGTCTTGAATGTGGGGTTTCCCTATATGTTATTCTACAACATAGGGCTTCAATGTGAGGTTATCCCTATGATATATGTTATTCTACAACACATGGCTTCAATGTGGGGTTTTCCCTGTGATATATGTTATTCTACAACATAGGGCTTCAATGCGAGGTTTTCCCTATGATATTCTACAACATAGGGCTTCAATGTGGGGTTTTCCCTTTGATATATGTTATTCTACAACATAGGGCTTCAATGTGGGGTTTTCCCTGTGATATCTGTTATTCTACAACATAGGGCTTCAATGTGGGGTTTTCCTTTGATATCTGTTATTCTACAACATAGGGCTTCAATGTGGGGTTTCCCCCCTTTGATATGTTATTCTACAACATAGGGCTTCAATGTGGGGTTTTCCCTATGATATCTGTTATTCTATAACATAGGGCTTCAATGTGAGGTTTTCCCTATGATATCTGTTATTCTACAACATAGGGCTTCAATGTGGGGTCCCCCCCCCCCCCCTGTGATATGTTATTCTACAACATAGGGCTTCAATGTGGGGTTTTCCCTTTGATATATGTTATTCTACAACATAGGGCTTCAATGTGGGGTTTTCCCTATGATATATGTTATTCTACAACATAGGGCTTCAATGTGGGGTTTTCCCTTTGATATATATGTTATTCTACAACATAGGGCTTCAATGTGGGGTTTTCCCTTTGATATATGTTATTCTACAACATAGGGCTTCAATGTGGGGTTTTCCCTATGATATCTGTTATTCTACAACATAGGGCTTCACTGTGGGGTTTTCCCTGTAATATCTGATATTATACAACATTGGGCTTCAATGTGGGGTTTTCCCTATGATATATGTTATTCTACAACATAGGGCTTCAATGTGGGGATTTTCCTAAGCTATCTGTTATTCTACAACATAGGGCTTCAATGTTGAATAAGGATTTTAGAACATTATCTAGAGTTCTGGGATATAATAATACTTACTTATGAAAAGTTACAAGAGCTGATGTTGCCCGACATAAAATTCTGTAGGACATCAAGCTAAATTTTCTATTTAATGACTTCTTAAAACTGAAATGAGTAAGATTAAATTATACATCATTCAAAAAGGCATGAATTCCTTATAATGGTACATATACAACATTTCACAAAATGGTGATTCAATTTCTCCTATTAATAGCTTAAATCCTTTGAAATTTTGTAGGCAAAAATGGAGGTGTATTTACAGAAAAAAGTTGAAAACATACTGGCAAAAGAAGGGGGGGGAAAGGGGGCAAAAGGAAATATTGCTCATAGTAAGCAATTTCTCCTTTTCCCACAATGTTTTCAACTCCGTATAGAGATTTTCCTTAATTATGAGAAGATGCTTTCAAAGTCGCCTGCTGCTAATTTTTTGTATGTGTGAAAGGGCTTTTTCCAACCACCAACGGTAAGCATATTCCAACTTACAATTAAGCAAAGACCTAATAACACAAAGATATGCATCGATCCCAAATCTCGCTAAGCAACGTGACAGAAAAACAGGTGCGTGAGATTTGAGCGAGATCTCGCAGAGACGCTTTAAATATTTTAATCTCGCTGTGATGCTTAACAGGCGCTTTATAAAACATCACCTGTTAAATAAGCGATCAACTCGAGAAGAAAGAAATTATAGAAATGTGGTTGAAAACCAAATACCTAGTTATAATTGTACTATTAAGACTTATGAACAATAAAAATTATTTAACTTATATATAATAGTTTGTTTTAATTACATTTCGACTTCGAGAAATTCAAAATTACATTGTAACTTGTATCGGCAGAGGACAAAGACCTATATCTTTGGCAAAGACTAATGATATCTGGCACTATTATTTGATAATTCACGTCATCTAAGTAAAATAAGCTTTGCCCGGACTATTTGCGATCAAAATTTAAATGACTATTTATACTTCGTTCATAGAGTTTCACTCGATATTCTTTCGTTTTCAATTCACTTAATTGGTCATGTATTTTCGTTAATTACATAAATCAGGACTAGAAGATGAAACATAATCTAGATTTCTGGCTGTAAATACAAGGGGCTGTCCATCAATTTAAGAAATATTTGTGGAACGCTTTTGTATTTGTTGAATTTAAGAATTTCCCCATAGTGTATATGCATGTTCCTAGGTGAAATCAGTTTGTCTGTCCGTCTTTCATTAAATCTTTTTCGAATCAATCCCCTAGATAAAAGAAATAAAAAATATGAGACCATTCATAACTATGTTGTTTGTCTCTGATTCGTTATAACACCTCCATGTAATTTACCAGCAACTGTATATAACATCAAAGTACATAATAACAATACTTCTATGTATTTTTGTCTTTGATAGCACTTTGGAAACTTATTATTTTAATAAACGGATCAATTCAATGGATATTAAATGTACTTAAATGGCCCGGCAGTACATGGTTAAGTACCCAGGTAACAGTGGTATAACTGAAAAATTGTTGAAAGCGGTGTGAAATACCAAATAATTAATCAATGGTAATCATTGATCAATACATGTGCATAGGTGATATGATATCAGGAGACATCCAACAAAACAAATTTAAAGTAGTCAATTTTTTAATTACAAACATTTAATCTAATTACAAAGATGCAGACAAACACATATGTATGGTATGAACGTTGTAAATACAACTGTATAATCATATTATGCACTTAAAAAAATGAAAATAATTTCTAGATGAATGAAGTCACTAATTTTCCTACAATTTCCCCCTTTCTCACAATGTATTTAAAATGGCTGTTTCAGTTACCCTTTCCCACATACAGACACTTTCTAACACCTCTGTAGCAGACTTACTTTGATAACAATTTGGCAAAAGGATAAATTGCTTATAACTAGCAAATTATCGCCTGTTGTCACATTGTTTCAATTTTATTCAATAATTGTTCTTTCAGTTGTAAAGAGTTTTCATAGTTTGGAGTAAAGGTTTTCAAAGTCATCTCCATTTGATCTGATTCATTACACCGAGTGTATGTCAAAATCCCCTCAGTCAAAATCCCCTCACTCTGAAAATGACATAGTAGTCAAAATCCCCTCGACCAAAATGATAGGGTAGTCAAAATCCCCTCGACCAAAATGATAGAGTAGTCAAAATCCCCTCGATGGGTATTCATAATCCGCTCAATCTAAGATCATATATTTTAATTACCATTTTATTACAGTTGATGAAAATGTTCGTGTCAAAACCCATACGGTCCATTTTTGTCATAGTTGTCAAAACCAATATGATTGAAAACAAATGGGTAGTCAAAACTCGTTGAAAATGCATAGTATTCAAAACCCATATGATTGAAAATGCATAGTATTCAAAACCCATATGATTGAAAATGCAGGGTATCCAAACCCATATGACTGAACATGTAGAGTAGACAAAATCCTTCTTTGAAAATGCAGAGTAGACAAAACCGTACTGATTAAAAATGAAGAGTAAACAAAACGCCAATGATTGGTGATAATTCAGTCACATGTTATAAATGAATTAAGGTGATAACTGCTTTAATCCTGTTTGTCACAACCATTGATTGTGTTAATCATTATTAATATGATGTTAATATGAACAGAACAGAACATACTAAATAACTTAAGAAGCCTTTGTCTTTTTGTCTTTTTAGTGCAATCTTATTTTAGCCTTAGACACCTTGGATGTCTCCTAATGTCATACATTATGATTAATCCCATCGAGGGGATTTTGACTACCCTAACATTTTGGTCGAGGGGATTTTGACTACCCTAACATTTTGGTCGAGGGGATTTTGACTACCCTATCATTTTCAGGGTGAGGGGATTTTGACTGAGGGGATTTTGAGTGTCTCCCATTACACCCAAAGTGGAACAATTCTGGCCATTTCTTTACAGTCCTTCCTTTTGTTAAATGCCTGACATACAAGTTATGGTCTTTGCCTGATTTCTTTATACTATCATTTAAATGATTACATTTAGAACAAACATTAATCTATGTGTTACTGCTATACATTTTGTTCATAATTGAATGAAGAGAATAACAATATATTTTATTATTAATACACAGAACAAAAACTACTAAAATGTGTAAATTTCCCATTTCCACTTTCACTACTATGAAAGGAATAAAGGACTGAGAAAAGGGGTAAAGCCAGTTATAAAACCAAACAGTTGACTGTGGTATATCTCTAAGTAAACACGACAGTATGACACGGAGGTTTGTACACATTGTGCTTATTGGGGATTAACACTAGCAGGCCACTGATTGACCATATGTAATTTGACATCAAAGGCTTTCAAACAAAATTGCAACATCATAATTGCACTGTTTTAATGGCAAACAGAACTATTTTTAATACATAACCCTTTGTCTCATTGCTAAATAAAACAATTATATCCAAAAGATGAAAAGTTTACCATATCAAGGTAAATCTCCTTTCAAACAACTGACATCATACATTTTATTTGGGTATATAGTTTGCAATCTTTGATAGTTGATTGTCTCACATAATGCATCGTTTATTAAGTGTGATATTAAACAACACGAAACAAAAATCATCAATTATAAATAAGATTTGATAATGGTATTTATGTAAAATATATTTAACATTGTTAATCCTTTCCCACATATAGACTCTTTCTAAAAACTTTGCGGTAGTTGACGTTAGAAAACATTGTTGCAAAAGAAGAAATTGCTCAAGGGAACCAATTCCCTCTTTTGTCACAACCTTTTCAACTCTATTGATTGATTATACTTTCAATTAAATACATTCTAGATGTTTTCAAAGTTGTCTGCTGTGTTTTTGATGTATGTGGGATACGTGTAAATCCTTCCCACATACAACACATATGCAGCTGAAAAATTTGAAAACAAGGTTTTAAACATCTTAAAAATCTCCATAAAAGATAGCTTTATTGTTGAATAAAGTTGAAAACATTGTGGTCAAAGGAGAAATATTAACCTAAGGATTGATAGATTGGCAGTTAAGTGCATGGTCAACATGAAAAGTCAATTCAAACAGTTATTCGCTTTCTCTTTGGTAAAGGGATCATCTCTGTTTATGTTTTCTCTTCTGCTATTTCCCTGAAAAGAAAATTACCACAAATTAATCAATCTTGTGACGTACAAAGAAGTTTAAAACAAATATCAATGGAGTTATTATAAAATTTATAATAAATGAGAGAGAAAAAGACAGAATCCAATTCAGTACTTTTCAACATACAAAATAATTAGAAACTAAATACAAGATTTAAAAATCATGTCTTAAGCACTGATGTGGGATGTAAGAATTGGAATTTTATGTTTTGGGTTACTTAGCATTGTATAATTTAAGAGCCGTAAACTAAAATCTTAGAAGCATCATTGTTTTGTACCAATTGATCATACCAAGATTCGCTATACAAAAGGGAATCTTAAATACTGTTTAAAACACAGAAAATCATTGTTTCAATTTTTTTTGTTTTAAGCTTACTCAATAGAAAAAAGTTACTGGAAAAGAAAATTACCACAATTAAATCAATCCGCTGACTAACGAAGAAGTTATAAGCAAATATTTGAAAATTGATAATTACAACATTTTAAATCAATGAGAGAAATAAGACATAATCCAGTTCAGAACCTTTTAGCATACAAAATATGAGAAAATCAAATAAAACTTTAAAAATTCATGGCTTAAGCACTGATAATGGGATGTAAGAATTGGAATTTTATGTTTTGGGTTATTATTAGCATGTATAAGAGCTGTAAACTAAAATCTTAGAAGCATCATCGTTTTGTACCAATTGATCATACCGAGATCCACTATACAAAAGGGAATCTTAAATACTGTTTAAAACACAGAAAATCATTGTTTCAATTTTTTGTTTTAAGCTTACTCAATAGAAAAACGTTACTGGAAAAGAATATTACCACAATTAAATCAATCCGGTGACTAACGAAGAAGTTTTAAGCAAATATTTGAAAAGTGATATTACAAAATTTTAAATCAATGAGAGAAAAAAGACAGAATCCAGTTCAGAACTTATTAGCATACAAAACATGAGAAAAATAAATAAAACCTTAAAAGTTCTTGGCTTAAGCACTGATGAGTGGATGTAAGAATTGGAATTTTATGTTTTGGGTTATTATTAGCATGTATAAGAGCTGTAAACTAAAATCTTAGAAGCATTATTGTTTTGTACCAATTGATCATACCGAGATCCACTATACAAAAGGGAATCTTAAATACTGTTTAAAACACAGTAAATCATTGTTTCAATTTTTTGTTTTAAGCTTACTCAATAGAAAAAAGTTACTGGAAAAGAATATTACCCCAATCAAATCAATCCGGGGACTAACGAAGAAGTTATAAGCAAATATTTGAAAAGTGATATTACAAAATTTTAAATCAACGAGAGAAAAAAGACAAGAATCCAGTTCAGACAAAATACGATTATGAAAGCAAATAGAAGCCGATTTTATAAAAACCGTTCACGACATCAAGAGGTAAAACAAAAAGAATAATTGATTGATGTCAGCACCGAGGAAAAAACACATTCTACTTAACTGAAAGCTCAATTAAATAATTATATTTAATTATACCCCACCCACTAACCACCGACCGCAATTTTCTTACCATTGTGTTAGAAAATTAATGTTTATTATCAAATTAACATCACCTGATATAAATGATTTATAAACGTAAACTACTTACCAATTAATGTCTTTCAGTCTTTCAGTCATTAAATCTTTACATTTGTTGAGGAGTTATCAATTAATCATCCATGTTTTCACATTACTTCAAATTGCAAATGGCTGCCGATTCGGTTTTTGGAATCTCGCGTAATCTCGCTGGTCACATGGTCTGTCGCGTTGAGAACTGTAACCTTCGCGAGATTTGTTCTTTGTCTATTGGATCGTTTCATATCTTTGTGTTATTAGGTCTTTGAATTAAGCAACAACAGACAACTGTTAAAAGATCTAATAGAAAAGGAAAAAATGGCTTATCATGAGCTATTTCTCCTTTGACTACAATGTTTTTTCCAAAGTTGTCTGCTTCTGATGTGTAAAATGCATCTGTCAGTGGGAAATGGTTAACTTCAAAACATCTGAAGGTTAGTTTTTCGTGTGATGTTTATCAAATTAGAACATGAGATTGAGATATTTACCTTCCATCGGGGATATAGCCAATCAAAAACGTTGATAAAACAAGCCATGATAAACCGATACTGACCAATATAAACCTGTAATCAGAAATAAATCTCAAAATGAAAAGGCTTATACCTCTTGGCCTATTTCTAAATGCCGCCTAGTTAAAAATTCCTGCTAAAAATGACTAAAGTTTAAAGATAAGAAAGAAGACTTCTATTGTTTTGAGCAATAACCTGAAATGCAAATTTGATATTCACAACTTTTATATTGAGAAAATTTACATCAGTACATTTCTGTTGAAAAATTCAAAATGTCAAAAATGATGGTTATTTAGAAATACACTTTTTACCCGATATGATACAAAAGCATTAATTGGCCAAAGAAATGTTAACAAATACAATGTGGTTTTTGATCTTCAATTCATAAACTTCCACATTTATTATCACATCATCTCTCAAAACCTGAAAACCCAAAAACTTTTGGCCACATTGGCTTACTTGTTCCAAGTAGCTGGGAGGAATCCGCTGTGGGCGAGTGGTTAGCATCGGGGATTTCGAAACCGAGTGTCCCGGGTTCGATCCCAAGTCGCGGCACTACGGTCATGGTGGAGTGCCCTTAGGCAAGGCACATTTTCTAGCCTAGTACTGGTTTGTTTACCCAGGGATCATGAATAATTAAATTTAATTGCGCGCTAAATGACCTTAGCTGTCGATGCGCCATAAAACAATATACATTCATTCATTCCAAGTAGCTGGAGGCACACATTATTCAATATTTTAGTTTTTTTTGTGTTCATCACTTTTGCTTTTGTCTGTGATTGGCTGAAATATTTTGTTCATAACCTCATGAATAAAAAACAATTAACATTGGCGACGTGCTGTACGTTCTGTATTATGGACAATGACGTTGTAAGTTATACTAAATGTTTTATTACTCACTGAAATAGCCATATTAATGCTAAAATATAAGGAATGGAGCGTTTTTTTTCATTTTCATGGGGGTATGAACAAAAAAACCTGATCACACATTCTATGAAACCGCTTCAAATGTTGTCTGTATTATGAAAAAGATTAACCTTTTCACACAAACAACAAAACTGCAGCAGACAACTTTGAAAACAGACAGACAATAATATGGAAAATCTCTATTAATGAAATTTTAATTATTGAAAAAAGTTGTAAACATTGTTTCTAAAGAAGAAATTGTTCATCTTGAGCAATTTCTCCTATTGTCTGGATGTTTTCAAAAGTCGTATGTTGCAGAGGCGTCTGTATGAGGGAAAAGGTTTAAGCACTCTGTTCCTACCTGAATGGCAGTAAAATACCATATCTAACTATACATCCAAGACACCATAAAACGGTTAAGCGAACACTGCAATGAGATAAAATCATACACATATCATAACACTAATAAATACTCTATCTTAATTGTTCCAAATTACAAAGCAATGGCGCGCATACATTCTGAACCAAACTAAAAGGTATCCATTTTTCTTTCCAATTTAATTGTTTGATATTTTACATCGCTTTCAACAATTTCTAAGTTATATATCACAGAATTTCTTGGTTAAGTTACCTGTACTACAGGTCCATATATCCTGATACTAGCCAGTCAGTCTTAATGCTAACCCTGCAACCCTGAGCGCCAAGGAGGGCAGCCATTACTACCAATTTTAGTCATTCTATTCAAAAACTTCAGCATCTTAATCTTTTCCTCAAGTAACTTCTAGTATGTTTCATTTTCATATTAACATTAAGCTGAAAGATTCTGTATTAAAACTTTCCATAGTAAGAGGAATCTAGTCATTAACCCCCTTTTCTAACAAATAGATGCTTTTTTATGCCACTGCAGCAGACGAATTTTGAAAACAGCATGACAAAAGGAGACATTTGCTTCAACGTTTTTCAATGATTAAACTTTCAGTTATAAATACATGTAGATGTTACCCATATTTTTTTAAAGAAACAGACGCTTTCGGATGCCTCTGCATAAAGGAGAAATGTTATACAATGTTTTCAACTGAATTCAATGATTAAACTTTCAGTAATAGAGGTAAACCTTATTTTTGCAGAAACAGGTGCTTTTTGATGCCACTGCAGAAGAGGATTTTTTTTAAAAAATAATTGACAAAAAGAGAAATTTGTTACAATGTTTTCAGCTGTGTTCAATGATTAATCTTTCAGTTATAGATATTATACCATATTTTTGCCTAGATGTATTTGAAGTCATCTGCTGCAGATTTGTAATATGAGGGATAGGCTTAACCCTTTCCCTCATACAACAATTCTGCAGCAGACGACTTTGAACATATTTTGTCAAAGTATAGAAAATCTCTATAATTGAATGGATAACCTATGACTAAAAGTGGAAAACATATTGACAAAAGGAGAAATTGCTCGTTTTGAGCAATTTCTTCTTTTGTCACTATGTTTTTAAAAGGCTATCTGCTGCAGAGGCATCAGAAAGCGTCTCTATGAGGGAAAGGGTTAATAATGTTATTTGTATCAAAGGGGAGGTATCATTGTGGCCGTTTTCAAAAGCATCCGGATATTCTTTTATTTTGTGTATATATGATGGCTGATATCTTGGCCAGGTTAATATACTTCAGCTTTACCTTATGAACTGGTAACCTTTATCTGTTCTTGTTAATAAATTCCAGCTTGTTAATTCTGAAAAAATATTAAGGTTATTATTTGGAATGTATATTTTGACCATTTTCAGTCCAACTGTGAAAAGTATCATTGCAAATTAAGTATTCAGTTAATCAGTTCACTACTATAAAACTCTTTGTATAAGCACTAAGTTATATGCAGTTGACAAAAACAAACACATTTCACATCCACCTGAAAGAGAAAAATACAATACTTTTGTTTTCGAAAAAATTGATCTGTTTGTCTGTATGATGTTTTGATGCCACTTTTAATAATTTTTCAGTTATAGCACAGCATTCCCTTACTACCATTTTAAAAGTATTTGGTATGACCTGGCTGGGGATTGAACCTGGAACCTCCAGTATCTGAGGCAGATGCTCTACCACTACACTAAAAAAAAAAGGGTCTTGAAAAATTGAACTACATAGCAAAAAGGAAAGGATATAAAGCAATACCTTCAGCTGAAAACCTGTGAGTAACATCATCTTGAATAATTGACTGGAAAAAAACCAAAACATGAAAGTAAATGGAAGTCTCAACTTGCATTTGAGCATCACTAATCAAAACTGATATAGTCAGAGTAAACATACATAATATAAGTTATTTGTAATTAAGGTTAACCCTTTCCCTCATACGACAATTCTGCAGCAGACGACTTTGTACATATTTTGTCAAAAAAAAGAAAATCTCTATAATTGAATGGATAACCTATGACTAAAAGTGGAAAACATTGTGTCAAAAGGAGAAATTGGTTGTTTTGAGCAATTTCTTCTTTTGTCACTATGTTTTCAAAAAGCCGTCTGCTGCAGAGGCGTCAGAAAGTGTCTGTATGAGGGAAAGGGTTAAGAGAACAATAAAGATCAGCGATTAAATTCAAGATTTAACTTCATATTCTATTTTAAACCCTTTCCCACATACAGACACTTTCTGATGCCTCGGCTGAAAAGGAATTTTGAAAACATTGTTGAAAAAGGAGAAATTGCTCAGATTGAGCATGTTTTCTTTTGCCACGATATTTTCAAAGTTATTCAATAATTGTTATTAAATTGACAGAGTTTTCATATTCAATCAAAACCGTCTGAGGCATATGTGTTGTATTTTTATCCTTTTGCCACAATGTTTTCAATTTTATTCAATAATTGCTATTAAACTTATAGTTTGCATATTCTATCAAAGACACCTCCTGAAGATGTGTTGTATGAGGGAAAGGTTAAGAGTGCTTTGAAAGCATCTGAGGGAAAACAAATATTATAACTGGAAAACCAAATTTGTGATTAACATACAAAGAGGGAAAAATATAATTTCTCATAATGAATATCTCCCCTTTTCCCAATGATGTGCATAGATCTACCAAAGGGATGGTTTAGTTTATATTCCAAATATTTTATATTTTGAACTCTTCCATGCTTTGCTCTTAATTCATTTCTAGTTTGACATTTCGTCTGCCCAAAAGCATTTGATTGTGGTAAAATTCCATCTTCAACAATATTTCAGTCATTACTGCAGTCATAATGAAGTTTATCGACCCATAAATTTCCAGAACTTCTATCACTTATACTTAAGACATCTCTTAACAAAATAGCTACTGAACCAAATAAGCTATTTAGCCTATTAGCTTACAAGCAGAATACCGCTACAGAGCTGATCAATTGTTCAGTTATATCAAGACGCTTCCTGTGTAAGTTACCAGTTTTACTGGTCTATTTATCCTGACACCAATAAGTCAGTCAACTCTGAGCACCTAGGAGGGCAGCCATTATCACCATTTTTAAAGTCTTTGGTACAAAAGCCGGGCTGGTGATCAAACCCACGACCTACTGCTCCCAAGCAGTCGGCAACCTAATTGTTCTTGTTGTCGCTATTAAAGCGGAGATCAGCATCAATGATAAGGAGGAGTATACATCTCTCTTATCATCCAACCAAACCATATGATGTAAATACTCAAAGGAATCGTCTCATTGAGACGATTCTTTTGAGTACCCACATCATAGGGTTTGAGGGTAAAAATAAGGATTTTAGAACATAAACAAGAATTACGCGTAATTAAATGTCTCGCTGTCCCCTGCTTTGACTATCAATGCAAGTGTAAAAGACAAAAAGTAAAAAAAAAAAAAACTTAAACATTTGAGCTAAACACAATTGTTTTTAAACAAGAAATAAAAAATAAAATAAAAAAATACATAGTTAAAAAAACAAAAAGTTTAAAAAAATAAAAATTGAGCTAAACACAAAGTTAAACAAGAGCGCCATATGGCTAGTTATCAAACTTGTCCGAGATATTATGCCAATACACATTCTTTCCAAATTTAGTGATGATAAGACAAAGGATTTTAAAGTTATTTAGCTGACAAGACCAATTTTAGGTAATTTCTATAATTAAAGGGTGATAACTCTTGATTGCCTAAAGTGATATGGGTAGTTATGGAACTTGTCCGAAATATGCCAATACACATTCTGATCAAATTTGGTGACGATTGGACAAAGGCTTCTAAAGTTATTCAGCTGACAAGACCAATTTTAGGTAATTTCGATAATTAAAGGGCGATAACTCTCGATTGACTAAAGCGCTAAGGCTAGTTATTGAACTTGTCCGAGATATTATGCCAATACACATTCTGATCAAATTTGGTGATGATTAGACAAAGGCTTCTAAAGTTATTGCAATGACAACATACTGGACGCCGCCCGCCCCAGGTAAAACTATAATACGATCCGTTTTTTCAAAACAGGCCTATAAAAATTCAAGAAATAAAATTAAATAAAACAAGACCTGTCAGAGGACAGCGCGCTCGACTATTCAACCGCTTATTTTAGTTACTGAGATAATGGACTCTAATGTAGGTGCATGCAAAACATTAACCACAATTTCTTAAAGGGTGATAATTTGCATTATATGCAGGATCTACACAGGTGTGATAGTTGATTTTTTCATTTTTTTGTTCACTTTAGCTATATAAGCCCCGCCCCATGGCAGCCATTTAGCAAATTAACGCAAAATTGAAAAATACAAGAAATGAAAAAGAAAAAAATCCAAATGTTTGACCCAAAACCTGTTTGATATGTAGAACTTTATTTATGAAATATGTGTGTACAATTTTGAAATCGATCTAACAAAAATAAATTTTACCCCAAAAAGAAGGTCACACTCAGTACCTTTAGCATACAATGTTAAGAAGGTTATTACTTTTAAATGTAACTCTTTTCCAAATATGAAAGCCCTAGTACCAGTACTTATTCATAAAAGTTAAAAAAAACGTAACTTTTAACATGAGCTAAACGTAAATAGTTGACGCCGTCGCCAGAAAAGCAACACCTGAATCTCGCTTTCGCAACTTTGTCGCAGCGAGACAAAAACTACACTTATCTAGAGCTCTGTGGGAGCCATACATACCTCTGCTCCACATTTAGCAAAATACATGACATCAGACACGTGAAACTCTCTTTTCCAGGACAGATCATAATCTGATCGATTGGACGGAATCTTTATGCCTTCTGTAGCAGTAATTGCGATATCTCTGTCTATCACTTTATCATCATCTCCTAAAACAGAAACCATTATATGTTATTATGACTGTAAGAATATCATTTAAGGATTTAACCCTATTACCATATACAACAAATTTGCAGCAGATGACATGAAAATATCAATTGAAAACATTTGTGGCAAAAAGAGATATTGCTTAGACAGCGTCTTCATGTGGGAAAGGATTAATATATCAGTTTCAAAAACAATTATAAAGATACATTCATATATTGAAATTTACAGTATTCTAAATCTCTAAATTAGTATAAACTTACAGCTGACCTGAAGTTTGGATTTCCGAACATATATTAGAGTCATGAGTGTATAAACATGTTACATAAACAAAAGCTGTCCGTAAGACAGGGCACTTGACTATTCAATAAGTGTGTGGAGTTTCAAAGCCATAACATCTGTGGTTTTAAAGAAAAGGCCTTGCAAACATTTAACCAAAGCTGCAATTCATGCCTACACTAAAGCAAAAGCGACCGTTTTTCGAATAGACCAACTTAAAAAGCTTAGATTTTATCTGAACAGGTCCTGATCTGTGATAAGACTGTAATGTGCATGATGATCAAAGTCCTTTAACCCTTTCCCACATACAGAAAATCTGCAACAGACGACTTTGAAAATTTCTACTCAAAACTATGGAAAATCTCTATAATTGTAGGAATAATTACTGAAAAAAATTGAAAAGATTGTGGCAAAAGGAGAAATTGCATGTCTGAGCAATTTCTCATTTTTACACAATGTTTTCAAAAGTCGTCTGCTGCAGATGCGTCAATTGCGTCTATAGGTGGAAAAGGGTTAGCATTAGGTAGACTACAAAATCTGGTTTCATGTTTGGCTATGACTTATAAAATTCCATTCACTGTACATTACCAACACCTCCTATGAACGGACGTCTATTACAATTTAAGCATTTATAGGAATACTTGTGTTGTGGGCCAGTTTGTCGATAAGGGTCCTTTAAGGGAACACATGACTGACAGACAATAGAGCAATGATCCCTATAATTCATAGATCCGATGTAGTATTTTAGCCAATAAAAAAATCATTTTGTTCTGTCTGGTACACTTGATTGCCGAACGCGTTTTTTGCATCACAAACATAAGCCATGTGATGCACGAGATCTGGGCATTTTTTTAATAATAACTTGTTTGTTTGTTTGTGATCCATGATGATGGGTATGACTTAGAATACAATCTCAGATCTATGAATTAAGTGTCACAGGTGTCTCCAAGCCAGGACTGGTGACACAAAAATAAAAGGGGGACTGACAGCTTGACAATGTGACACAGAGACAACAATTACATACCCTGATCTGAATCATTATCTATCGAGCTATCAGTTAAAGCCCCCTCGTTGGGCATTCCTTCATCTCCAGAACCGTCATGGTTTTCTTCGTGTCTATGTTTATCTCTCTCCAGTAACTTGTAACTGTCTATTCTGCTTCTTCCAAACTGTTAATGTTCAGAAATTCATTGTTTATCCTTTCCCACATGTATACAGAAACCTTTTGAAGCCTCTGCAGTATATGATTTTTAAAAATATGGTGGCAAAAGGAGAAATTGCTCATAACGAGTTATTTCTCCACTTGCGATCTTGTTTTCAACTTGATTCAATCAGTTATCATACTTTCATTTATAATAGATTTTTTACTGTAGCCGTGCTGCTCGGGTCGCAGTTCAATGTCTTAAGAGAGTGTGGGACTGTTATAGGAAGTGGGTGACTCTACAGTGAGGCCATTTAATTGACTTCAGGGAGCCTTTATGAAGCATTGGACGACTTCAAAAGTATAGACCTCTGTGAGGCCAAAATTGGGGGACGTCATGGAGGCGATAGAGCATCTTGGTGAAGGTCCTGTAAATACCTTGGTTCATTGTTCCCTATCAGTTCCGTATTGAGTTTATTTGAAGCCATTTCATAGAAGCGTTTGCGAACTCCGAGAACGTTACATTGGTATCTATAACCCATTCCCATTATAATTATTTACACTACATAAGTCTTAAGAAAGAGGGGCTTAAAGAGGACAGATTTTCTCACTTAGTTACTGCAGAGCCTCAAAACATCTTACAGGTATCTTATAGACCTGTATATATATATTTGATCTTTATTGAGACTATTTTATGATATTTTAAAGGGACTTCAGCACAAGTGCATGCATGGAATAACTGTCTCGTTTTGAAATAGATCCGACAATGACATTGATTTTTAGTATTAATAGCTAAAATTATGCATGCAGTTTGTATCAACCCATATCTTGTTCACACCCTCCATGCTTTCATACCAGATTGTTTCTCCCGCATTCCAGTTTAATGGGGTCGTTTTGCCCCTGGCGTTTAATAATTGATTTAATAAATAGGTCATCTTTTATTCTGGCATCAAGGACATAAATTAATGATTAGCCCCAGCTGTCAAATCATTGATTACTGTTACCATTATTGACACCGCTTTGATCAGTATCAATTAAAGCCAATTGAATTTGTTTAACATTATTTAACTAACTGTATTTTATTGATATATATATATATATATATATAAAGGTCCTGTTTATGTCAAACCATATAAATATACTATGATATTAAAGAATCCGAGGAGAAACGACCAATTTTTCGGTACCAATCGATCTGGCACGAACAAGTGATTTAGGTGAAACGAAGTCTAAAACAATAATTTCGTGGTTTTCAAGAACGCATTGTTTTGAAATATTCAGTATACCTGATAGAAAACCGTTTTTAACGCAACTTCATTAAAGCGAAACTGTTTGATTAACATCAGGACTCATTTTCTCACAAAATTTAACGTAAAATCCCAATTAACGAATGATCGTCTGCTAAAGCCTAAAACAATTAACAAATTATCGATGATGCCTTACCTCAAAAACATTTAATAGAATATCTATGTATCTCCTCCTTATTCCAAGTGATGACCCTACAGCTGCTAGCACAATAACAAGAGTCATTAAACATGAGACAACGAAAGAAACAAGAAGAGTCAACGTGTAAAGAAGAACCATCTTTCTGTTTTTTCATTCGATATGAGGTCAAGGCTACCATAAAATTTGTACCGGAAGTACTTTGATGAAGAGAAAATAGTTATCAAGAAAATACTGTGTATAGGTTTCAATTGTGCGGTGGAAATGAAAAATAAAATTGATAACATTTATGGTCAAAGGGAAGTAATTCATTTTACATAGGCGACCATTGTAGCATTATGGGTCATGGTTCTTTCCCAACATCTCAATGATGCCACAAACCTGTATTCAATCAAAGTCCATTCTTATATCTACCATTATAGCACCAGAAACTCAGGGCTCATCCCACCATTTTTTTTTAGCTATGATGTCAAATGATAGGTCAGGCCTTATCTCGCACTGAATTTCACTTTAAATTTCAGAAAATACAGGATGTTCTAAAAATCACTGATGGTGTCAATACAGTCAAAAGCAAACCAGGGTTTGGTTACAAATCACTCAAAGGATAATATAGTTTTCAAAAAAATAATTCAACTTTCAGCAAAATCATTATTGTCCGATGGGTGACAATTTCAGTCTTACATATTCATCTGAAATCCCCTCGACAAAATTGTCTGCCCGGCAAGCCGATCCGATTTACTTCCCTTTGACCTAGAATTGGCTTCTCTTTTAAGGTCAACAAATACCAATTAAATTCTTTAATTATTTCTATGTAAATCAACAAATTTCAACCCTAAATTGTCAAAAAAAAAAAAAATGTTCAGGTATAATTTAAGAAAATTGGGGGTCATGTATTATGCAAGAAAGAAATCACTCCGCAATGTGTAAAAGGCTCTAAAGAATGTTGGTTTTCAGGAGTTCAAACTTTGCTACTATGAGCTGAACGGCATGAGCAGTAAAGACTAGATGGTTGTTTTTGAAACAAAATCATATGTCTCCCCTATTGCAGTTTGTGAGGAATCCGCTGTGGTTGATTGATTAGCATCGGGGATTTGAAACCGGGTGTCCCGGGATTGATTCCTAGTCGCGGCACTACGGTCATGGTGGAGTGCCCTTGGGAAAGGCACATTTTCTAGCCTAGTACTGATTTGTTTACGCAGGGATCATGAATAAGTGAACTGTCGCAGTGATATAACTGAAATAATGTTGAAAGCGGCGTAAAACACCAATAAAACAAACTATGGCAGTTACGCTGACACAAGACGTTTGAATAAAATAAGTATGGCAGAAACTTGCACTCTGCACACCACACACTGCACATCATCTCAATATAGTGAACATTTGTTGTGAGATGTTTCAAAATCCTTCAAGTGGGTTGACACGAAATATAGTCTTATGACATTTGACCTCTAATTTTGACCTTGACCTTGAAACTGAATATTTGTGGTAGAGTTATGTTAACATCCTTCAAGGGATTCAAAAGTTATGGAGCAGACACACAATATAGTCATATGACCTCTGACCTCTTATTGCAACTGTGAACTTGACCTTAGATGAACATTTCAATTTATTGCGAGAATTATTTAAAAAAAATCCTTCTAGTGGTACAAGAAACATGGAGCAGACAAGAAATGAAGTCATATGACTTTAGACCTGTAAGTGTGACCTTGGACGTAGCTTTTTGAAACAAAGACATTTAATATTTGTGGTGAGGTAAAACCCTTTTATATAGTGGTAAAAGTGATAAAAAGGAAGACACCAGATATAGTCATATGACCTTTGATCCCAAAATTTGAACTTAACCTTTTACTGAGCTGGCATAACAGTGCTCTCTGCACGTCGTCTCAATATGATGAACATTTGTGTTGAGTATTTTGAAAATCTTTCAAGCGGTTCAAAATTAATGGTGCGGACACTCAGAAAAATCACCTAAAACATGGGTTGGAAGACATAATTATAACTTGATAAGAACTCATTGTTTTAAAAGCATTTGTTTGTCAGAGTAAAACCAACTGTTATTTCTCAATGTTCCAACAAAAAACATGGAATAGGTTGAAATAAAAACTGTAAATTCAATTGTTTATTCTTGTTAATTATATCAAACATTAATTTTTATATAAAATTAGACAAAAATAGCACTACTTTCATAATTACAATAGATTAAAATGTATTAACTCTTTCCCACATACAATAAATATGAAAAAGATGACATTGAAAATATCTAGGTAAACAATTATGGAAAATCCATAAAAAGAAAAGTATAATAACTGTATCGATTTAAAATCAGTGTGGTAAGGGTTTTAACCCTTTCCCTCTTACGACAATTCTGCAGCAGACGACTTTAAACGTATTTTGTCAAAACATAGAAAATCTCCATAATTGAATGGATAACCTATGACAAAAAGTGGAAAACATTGTGGCAAAAGGAGAAATTGCACGTTTTGTGCAATTTCTTCTTTTGTCACTATGTTTTCAAAAAGCCGTCTGCTGCAGAGGCGTCAGAAAGCGTCTATATGAGGGAAAGAGGTTAGTACCATGAAATACATCAATATATACTTTTTCTACATTTTTCTTGAACACTGACCACATATCACGGCGACCAGTTCACCTATACATGTGTTTCCAGGCTTTCAAACACCAGTACTCCACACAAGATACTTACCAATCATCTGGCTACTTTTTCACATAGACTGTTAGCACATTGGTGGAAGACGAATGACGCTGGTTACAGTGACATGTGTATACAAATATGTGTAAACAGGAGAATTTTTCTCTGCATATAATGCTGTTTTCCAAAATGTTTTAGAAACATATTTGTTGCATTGGTTATTCAAAATCAGGTATGAGGGGAAAAGGTCATTTAACCCTTTCCCACATACAACATATCTGCAGCAGAAGACTTTAAAAACATCTTTAAAAAATTATGGAAAATCTCTGAAAATGAAGGTTTTATTACTGAAAAGAGTTGAAAACTTTGTGGCAAAATGACAAGTTGGTAATTTTTAGCAATTTTTCCTTTTGTCGAATGTTTTCAAAAGGCATCTGCTGCCAAGGTGTCATAAAGCGTCTTTAGTTGGGAAAGGGTTAAAACTTTTAGAGTTGCAGAAAAAAATCATTATCCTGATAAATTCGAAATGTTTTTGGAAAAGGAGAAATTACACAATCTTTTTATAGCATCTTTGTTTTCAAAGACATTCTACAAGGTCCAGAGTTGCAAAAGTTGCCTTTGAATGCTGTGCAGGAATGTATTTTGAAAACAAAGTTTGACATACAATTTCTCCTTTTCCCATAATGTGATCAATTCTATGCAAACATTATACATGTACAAACAAATTATCAAAGCCAATGTTATGTGACTTGGTGTAGACATGCATATTTTTCATAGGACATGTGTACTAAGGTTAATTTGAAAATGTTGAACTGTTTTTGAGTTATGAGGTAAGGTTAATTATTATAAGCAATTTCTTCTTTTGTCAAAATGTTTTCAAAGGTCGTTTGCTGCAGAGGCGTCATAAAGTGTCTTTATGAGGGAAGAGGTGAATCTTTGGCAGGGGATAATTAACTCATAAGTCCAGTGACTCTTTCGCTTAGTTCCCAGACTTTTTTAGCAAGGCCCATGTCTTTACTATCTTTACAGCTCTCATTATCAGCCTCGCTGCAGTCAACAAAATACTTTCCCGTCAGCCCTTCTAGATCTTCGGTCACAGCACAGTAAATCGTGGTCTGGGCACCTTCTTCTGATGTCTACAATATACAACTACATCTATCAACATTTTACCACTTGCAGACACATTTTGACACATCTTCAGCAGATGTTTATTTGCCACAATGTTTATATTAAAAAAATTATAATGACATAAAAAATATGAGCAAAGATTAAAACCAATACCCTTGGCAATTATGAAGAAAAAAGGGTTGTTAGAATAATCTTGGTAGAGCGTCAAATGAGAAACATTTATGCCAAATTACCGTATCTTTAAATTGGACAAGCAGTTTTGGACATGTCGCAGCAACCAAAGTTTTATACACGTAGCTTGCCCAGCATGTCATGCTCAGGTGAATTTATAACACTTTTAAGATAAGATAAGATTAATGATCATTTATAATAGTGACTTGTGCTTAGTTTAATAAATACCGAACAAAGTAAAATTACAATATAAATTCCCACACTTGGCCTGGTAGGCTTATACTAAACAATAAAATGAACAAGAGCTGTCAGAGGACAGCGCGCTCGAATTTTGTGCTTGCCAATAAAACAAAACTTTTTTGGGTGGTACAGTAAACATAACCAGGTACTTTATCTTATTATTTATTTAGCAAAGTACTTTATAAACCTTGCCTTAATTATGCACTCTTGGCTGTTGGTGGAGGTAATGATGGTAAAAAGATTTTTGTAAGTGTTAAAGCTATATCTCTAATTATTTGAATAACTTAACCAAAATTCTAAATCGAAAAAGGGCCATAATTCTTAAAAAAACCTTTGCAGAGTTATGTTATGTTGTCTGTTGATTGAGGTAATGATGGTAAATAAGTATTTTAAGTGTATAAGCTATATCTCTAATGGTTTTGAAAACAAGATGGCCATGATGGCCCTATATCGCTCACCTGATTTAATAGAACTTCAATAGTTTTCAAAGTTTTTACTCTATATATATATATATATATATATATAAGGAAAAGGTCACCAAAGAACCATTTGTGCCAAATAATTTTAAAATCAGGCAGGAGCTTTTGGACAAGAAGATTTTTAAAGATTTTACAATAAACATATAAGGAAAAACAAGCCCTGCCCCTGGCGGCCATGTTTTTCAATGGATCGGATTAATTTGAACAATCTTGGTAGAAGGTCGATCCCCCAAGGAACATTTGTGCCAAATTATCTTTAAATGGGGCCAGTACTTTAGGACAAGAAGATTTTTAGATTTTACAATGCGCATATAAGGAAAACAAGCCCCATCCCTGGTGGCCATGTTTTTCAATGGATCGGATTAATTTGAACAATTTTGGTAGAAGGTTCCCCAAGGAATATTTGTGCTAAACTATCATTAAATTGGGCTAGTACTTTTTGACAAGAAGATTTTTAAAGATTTTACAATGCACATATAAGGAAAACAAGCTCCACCCCCTGGCGGCCATGTTTTTCAACGGATCGGAAAAATTTGAACAATCTTGGTAGAGGGTGCCCCAAGGAACATTTGTGCCAAATTATTTTCAAATCAAGCTAGTACTTTTGGACAAGAAGTTTTTTAAAGTTTTGGCAATTTTCCCCTTTTCTGATGCTGCAGCAACCAAAGTTCTACTTGGAATTAAATTCTTTGAACAACTTTAAAAGAGGACCTTCTAAGGAACATTCCTGTGTAGTTATTTTGAAATTAGTCTATTGGTTTAGTAGGAGAAGTTATTTGTAGAAAATTGTTAA
Organism: Serripes groenlandicus; assembly: GCA_031761405.1. Lineage (NCBI taxonomy): Eukaryota > Metazoa > Mollusca > Bivalvia > Cardiida > Cardiidae > Serripes > Serripes groenlandicus. Next base: position 15,665,190 of record JASEVX010000009.1, on the reverse strand, counting down.
CAGACGGACATACAGATAACGCAGGATGCCGCCGCCGCCGGATGGTGAGTGATCACAAAAGCTCACCTCGCTTAGCTGAGCTAAAAAGTGGGGTGGTACGAACATTTTGACAAAAATTCTAAGTCGAAAACAGGCTGTAATTCTTACAAAAACACAGACAGAGTTATGTACTCATGTCTGTTGATGGAAGTAATGATGGTAAAAAAGTGTTGTAAGTTTCAAAGCAATATCTGTAATGGTTTTGAAAAAAAGTGAAACCAAAATTCTAAGTCGAAAAAGGGCCATAATTCTTACCAAAACCTTGACAGACTTATGTTCTCTTGTCTGTTGCTGGAGGTCATGATGGTGAAAAAGTGTTGTAAGTTTCAAAGCAATTCTCTAATGGTTTTGAAAAACAAGAGGGCCATGATGGCCCTGGATCGCTCACCTTAATTATACAATGTACTGCAATGCAAAACACATCAAGACAATTATTCTGAATGCAACCTCCACAGTGTTAACAATACTTTCCTTCATTTGGCCTAGTGATCTATATTTTTTACCTGATATTTCCCATATTCCAACATGGACTAGATATATCATCAAGACAACATTCTGACTAAGTTTCAACTTGCTCAAAGTAAAAATGCGGCCTCCGGAGTTTGAACAATATTTTCCTTTATTGACCTAGTTTCTGATCCAATATGACCCATATTTGAACTTGACCTAGATATAATTCAGGCAAACATTCTGACCAAATTTCAAGCTGCTGAAGCAAATAATGCGGCATCCAAAGTGTTCACAAGATTTTCCTTCAATTTGATCTAGTGACCTAGTTTTTGATCCAGCATGACCCATATTCAAACTTGGCCTACATATCATCAAGAAAAACATTCTGATAAAGTTTTATCATGCTGAAATTAAAAATGCAGTATCCAGAGTGTTAACATGATTACCCTTCAATTTGGTCTAGTGACCTAGTTTTTAACCCGGCATGACCCATATCCGAACTTGGCCTAGATATCATTTATACAAACATTCTGACCAAATTTCAAATTGCTGAAGCAAAAAATGCAGCTTTTACAGAGTTAACAAGATTTTCCCTCAATTTGGCCTAGTGACCTAGTTTCTGATCCAATATGACCCATATTTGAACTTGAACTAGATATCTTTAAGACAAACATTCTGACAAAATTTCAAGCTGCTGAAGCAAAAAATGCGGCATCCAAAGTGTAAAAAAGATTTTCTTTCAATTTGGGCTAGTGACCTAGTTTTTGACCCGACATGACCCATATTCGAACTTGGCCTAGATATCATTCAGCTCAATATTCTGAACAAATTTCAAGCCGCTGAAGCAAAACATGCGGCTTCTACAGAGTTAACAAGATTTTCCCTCAATTTGGCCTGGTGACCTAGTTTCTGACCCAATATGACCCATATTTGAACTTGACCTAGATATATTTAAGACAAACATTCTGACCAAATTTCAAGCTGCTGCAGCAAAAAATGCGGCATCAAAAGTGTTAACAAGATTTTCTTTCAATTTGACCTAGTGACCTAGTTTTTGACCCGGCATAACCCATATTCGAACTTGACCTAGATATTTTTAAGACAAACATTTTGACAAAATTTCAATCTGCTGAAGCAAAAATTGCGTCCTCTGGAGTGTTAACAAGATTTTCCTTCAATTTGACCTAGTGACCTACTTTTTGACCCAACGTGACCCATGTTCGAACTTGACCTACATATCATCAAGACAAACATTCTGATAAAATTTCAATATGCTCAAGTTGAAAATGTGGCCTCCAGAGTGTTAACAAGATTTTCCTTCAATTCGACCTAGTGACCTAGTTTTTGACCTCGTATCGCCCAGTTTCGAACTTGTCCAAGATTTTATGGAGATGAACGTTCTGATAAACTTTCATGAAGATTGGATGCAAAATGTAGCCCGTAGAGTGTTAACAAGCTCAAATGTTGACGATGGACGACGGACGACGCACGACGCACGACGCACGACGGACGGACGCCGGACAAAATGTGATCACAATAGCTCACCTTGCACTTCGTGCATAGGTGAGCTAAAAATGAATTGGTACAAAAAACTTTATCAAAATTCTAAGTCGAAAAAGGGAAACAATTCTTACAAAAACCTTGACAGAGTTATGTACTCTTGTCTGTTGATGGAGGTAATGATGGTGAATAAGTGTTAGTTGTAAGTTTCAAAGTAATATCTGTATCGGTTTTGAAAAAAAGTGAATTGGTACAAAAAACTTAACCAAAATTATAAGTAAAAAAAGGGCCATAATTCTTACAAAAACCTTGACAGAGTTATGTACTCTTGTCTGTTGATCGAGAAAATGATGATGAATAAGTGTTGTTTCAAAGCAATATCTGTAATGGTTTTGAAAACTTAAATTAACTTAACCAAATTTCTTAGTAAAAAAAGGGCCATAATTCTTACAAAAACCTTGACAGAGTTATATACTCTTGTCTGTTTATGGAGGTAATGATGGTGAATGAGTGTTGTAAGTAATATCTGTTATGGTTTTGTCAAAAAAGGGAATTGGTTCAAAAACCTTAACCAAGGTGTTACACAGACGCCGACAGCGAGGTGAGTAGTATAGCATCGAGCTAAAAAGGGAGATAACACCAAAATTAGCAGACTAGAGTTAAGATCCTTGTATCGTTCTAAACTCCTGATCACAAAGTATAAGTATTGCAACTGCCAAAAGGAAACAAAGTTAAGGCTGATCTAAATACATGTATAGGGAAAAATAACTATTTATTAAACCTTTTCCGACCTGCAGTGGCATTTTGACGCAATAGCAGATGACGACTTTTGTAAACATTGTGGCCAAAGGGTAAATTGCTCATGATGAGCAATTTCTCCTTTGGACACAATTTTTTCAACTTTATTTAACAATAAGGATAGCTTTTCTTGAGATTTTTCAGGTCTTTGTCACTATGTGTTCAAAGTCGTTTTCTGCAGATTTGTTGTATGTGGGAAAGGGTTAGTTAATGCAAAGTGTGATGGACGGAAAGACAACAGAAAAGGTGATCCCTCAGTGTCTCCCTGCATTACAGACAGGTGACACATAAAGCAGAAATTGTAATTATACTTTGATCTATAGCAAGTTTCCATATTTTTGCCCATATGTTTTCCAAATCATCTGGAATCCGCTGTGGTCGAGTGGTTAGCGTCGGGGATTTCGAAACCGGGTGTCCCGGGTTCGATCCCCAGTCGCGGCACTACGGTCATGGTGGAGTGCCCTTGAGCAAGGCACATTTTCTAGCCTAGTACTGGTTTGTTTACCCAGGGATCATGAATAATTAAATTTAATTGCGCGCTAAATGACCTTAGCTGTCGATGCGCCATAAAACAATATACATTCATTCATTCATTCCAAATCATCTGCAGCAGAATTGTTGTAATTGGGAAACGAGTCAATAAAATATTTCAGGTAAAGAGTACTGATAAATTGTATATCAATGGAACAAGGAAATCATACCTTGAATAAAAATGATTTTCCAAAACCAATCAGCAGGCCTTGTAATCCTTTTGTATTCCTCCAAATCTCGGATGCAATGGTTCCTGGATGTAAACTGTAACATGACACTCCTGTAAGTAAATAGAGATAAACATGACACATCAGAACTTCCTCTGGTACAAACCGAACTCTTGTAGCGCAGCAGCTATAAGATGCACTCAGATTTCTGGAATTTTTTCCTAACAAAAAAACAACAAGCGCATGATAAACAGCTAGATAAAACATATAGTCATCACGCTTTGTATTCAAAATTTCAAAATTATTCAGAATGCTAACAATAAATGTCAATGCGCTGATATCCAATCTTTGAAAATTAGATTTAGTCAAACTTAGATTTTGTTAAATCCTTGTAGAGCAGATTTAACTTTTTGATAATAAGAGCTATAGGTCTCTTGATCATGAGCAAAGCTCTGTCTATTTACGCACCTGTTCCTTCTAGGAGCCGAGCAAGTTCTCGTGTAAACAAGATATTGCACACTTTGGAGTTGGCATACTGCTTACGACTGCTGTAATGTTTCTCAGCGTTCATGTTACTTAGGTCAAGGTTACTGAATCGATTGGCCAAGGAGGAAACATTCACAATCCTGCTTCGGGGAGATTGTTTCATGAGGTCTGAAATTAAACAAATATAACCTGACATCTATTATTTTTTAACAAGGTCAAACGAGGTCTGAAATTAAACAAATATAACTGGACACCTATTTTTTTCAGGAGGTCAAATGAAGTCTGACATTAAACAAATATAACCTATCAGCTTTTTTTTTTTACAAGGTCAAAAGAGGTCTGAAATTAAACAAATATTATGATCGTTTTATGAAAAAAACCATTATGAGATAAATGAGAAATATTTACAATATTATGAAAACACATACTCTTCTTAACAAGAAGGCAATAATGGCCCTGGATCGTTCATGTTTATGTTATGTGAGTTGTCATGCCAACCACAACAACTCATTTTGCGGTCAGGTAAGCCACTACAAGAGGCCCAAGAGGACCAGTATAGCTCTTCTGCCACAGAGACGAAAAACTCACACCCTATGTTGTCTGTCTTTTGTCAAGTTAATATGACTTAGTAGGTCAACACAGAAATGTTTATGTACCAGTTAGTTTATAACAAGAATTTCTAAGTTTTTCCCTATATATCTCTTTGTAAAACAGAGCCAATTTTAACCCAAGGAGTATAATTTGAACAATCTTGGTAGACCATTGTATTCCCCATATACATGGCTTGCTTTACTTTGTTGCTGTGAAACATAAATTATTCATACCAAGTAGTAGATTGGTCAAGAGGAAAGGTCCAAAATGATTTGTTGCCATTACCATCTCCAAGCCTTCATTTGTCTTAGTAAAGGGTAAACCTAATAAATAACAAATAAAACAAATGAGCCATGTCATGCAAAAAGGGTTCTTCTGGATTATGTCAACAATTTATTGATTGTTTGGTGTTTACGCCACTTACAACATTTTTTCAGTTATATCACGCAGTTCCTGGATACATTCCCAGTGAGTCGGTAACAACGTGGGCTGTCAAACCAGGGGTTGTGAGTTTGAATCCCGGCTCGGCCAACTTTCTTTCCGACGTTTGACAAAAGTCAATGCGACATGCGTCATTCGTCTTCCACCAATGGGCTAAGTCTATGTGGAAAAGCAGCCAGTTGCTTGGAAAGATTGTTGTGTGAAGTACTGGGGATGGAAAACCAGGAAACACATGAGTAGGTGTACTGGCCGCCGTGATATGACTGAGAAATTGTTAAAAACGGCGTTAACCCCCAATCAATCAATCAATCATTACCAGTGATTCTGGTTCATTCATCCTGACACCAGCCAGTTAGCTATAATGCTAACCCCACAATACCAAGAAGGGCAGCTGTTTCTACCATTTTTAAAGTCTTTGGTATGACTCCGACCTCCCACACCCGAGTCGGATGCTCTGCCACTACACCACCGAGGCGATTGGAATATGCCAACAAAGAAGACTCAGGCAAGCCGGTGTATACGGAGAGTCTCAAAAGAGACTTCATCGTCTCACCTGTGGAACTTTATTCCATTGCATATCAGACAATCTGAAACATTACAGAATCTCAAATGTACATACATAACATCGTGTCACTCGGTTGAAAAGATTTTAAAAATCATGCATTTATGTTGTTAACCTTTTATGTTATAAATGAGAATGCATCTATTTTCTTTTCTTTTGACACAAACGATTTCCTTTATTAATTGTCAATATTTAATTTTGTCCTTGTATGATATATATTGTCAAATGTATATTGTGTAAATATTGATGCAGAGGCCCATAGAAAAGACTGGTTTTACCAAACTATATTGCCTCTTTAACTCTTTCCCTCATATAGACGCTTTCTGACGCCTCTGCAGCAGACGGCTTTTTGAAAACATAGTGACAAAAGAAGAAATTGCTCAAAACGAGCAATTTCTCCTTTTGCCACAATGTTTTCCACTTTAAGCCATAGGTAATCCATTCAATTATAGAGATCTTCTATTTTTTGACAAAATATGTTCAAAGTCGTCTGCTGCAGAATTGTTGCATGTGGGAAAGGGTTGAATAAAGTCTATATTATTTGTATTATCATTTTCACCTGTAAGCCCACATTTAGAAAGGCCTGAGATGTAACTTCTCATGAAAAGCTACAAGTGTAGCCCAACAATGTCCAAATCACCGTACCCGTCTATGTTATACCTAAACAAGCTTAAATGCTTGAATGTTTTTGATTAAAATTGTCCGAGACCAAAAGGGATAAATTTGTTTACCCTTTCCCACATACAGCAAATTGACAGCAGACAACTTTGGAAACATCTTAGCAACTGCTGAAAATCTTTATAAATGTATGTATAAATATTGAAAAAGGTTTTACAAAAACATTGTGGCAAAAGGAGAAACTGCTCACAATGAGCAATTTCTCCTTCTGCCATGATGTTTTCAGAAGTCATCTGCTGCAGAATTGTTCTATGTGGCTTAGGATTAACCCTTTCCCTCATACAACAATTCTGCAGCAGAAGACTTTAAACATATTTTGTCAAAAAATAGAAAATCTCTATAATTGAATGGATACCCTATGACCAAAAGTGGAAAACATTGTGGCAAAAGGAGAAATTGCTTGTTTTGAGCAATTTCTTCTTTTGTCACTATGTTTTCAAAAAGGTGTCTGCTGCAGAGGCGTCAGAAAGCGTCTATATGAGGGAAAGGGATAACATTTTGCTTCACCTGCTAATCCAGCATTGTTTACAAGTATGTCCAGTCTTCTGTTATGTTTCAGTATGGTTTTGGCGAGCTCTCTAACTGACGACATCAGGCTCATATCCGCAATATACAATACAACATCTTGGTTCCCTGTATTCTCAATTATAGTTTTCACGGCTGCCTGACCTTTCTGCTGGTTCCTACATACAAGCAGCACACGGGCATTTCTCCGAGCAAAATCTAAAGCTGTGTAGTATCCAATCCCTAGAATAAATAGCTATTTTCAAGTCTTGCACTAATAGGATGACTTCTGACACCTCTGCAGCAGACCTCTGTTTTACCCCTTCCCACATACAGACCCTTTTTGACGCCTCTGAAGATGAGAAATTGTTCAATTTCACACTTTGCCACAATGTTTTTAACTTAATTTGATTTTTATTCTTTCATTTATAGAGATTTTCTATAATTTTGCCTAGGTGTCAGAGGAATTGCTCATAGCTAGTAATGTCTCCCTTTTCCACAATGTTTTCAACTCTATTTGATTATTTACTTTCTTTTATAAAAATTTTCCATAATTTTGACTACATGTGTTTACAAAGTCATCTGCAGCAGATTTGTTATATGTGGGAATTCCAACTTCCCCCATAATTATCCCTTTCCCTCATTTAGACGCTTTCCGACGCCTCTGCAGCAGACGGCTTTTTGAAAACGTAGTGACAAAAGAAGAAACTGCTCAAAACGAGCAATTTTCTCCTTTTGCCACAATGCTTTCCACTTTAATCATAGGTTACCCATTCAATTATAGAGATTTTCTTTTTTCTTTACAAAATATGTTCAAAGTCGTCTGCTGCAGAATTGTTGTATGTGGGAAAGGGATAATGCTTTCCAATCTGAAACAAAATTGTACATTCAATATTTTATATATATAACAATTTCTTTTTACCTCACATGTTATATGAAATTCAAGCAATTTAGAACCTTATGTAAAGGATAATTACCTGCGTTAGCTCCTGTTACCAGCGCTGTTTTCCCTGTTAAGTCGGCTTTACTTTTACATACACCCGAGGTCACTACCAGATAGACCTTCAACACGACGAACACAACAATTACAACACCACCTAGCGTTAAGAAAATGCTCATCAACATTATTCAAACACCTGCATAATAAAAAAGAGGGCCATTAGTTTAATCTTATTCATCTTACATCAATTGCGAAACAAGCTTTCAATAAATGACAGATGATAAAACGAGAAACCGAAAGTCTAAATTATTTGGACTACGTAGATTACGGGGGTTTAAAAGGGTTTGTGTATTCCCCGGCCATATCGATAAAATTACACCTTAAAACCCGGCCATCACGGCCCCCCATACTAAAATCTTTATTTCATATTAGATTCCAATAAATTCGGTGTCAAATTAAAGCTGACATTTCTTGCTTCCGTGAAATATATAAAACATAAAAAAAACTTAGTTACTTTTAGAAATATCGCTTGATAAACATAAGTGTTTTTATTGTTTGATATTTCACGTCATATAATTTCTGACCAACACGGCCCCCCCTATTCAAATCTTTATTTCATATTTGATTTTAATAAATTAGGTGTCAAATTGAAGCTGACATTTCTAGCTTCCATGTAATATATAAAACATAAAAAAAACTTAATTACTTTTAGAAATATTGTTTGATAAACATAAGTGTTTTTATTGTTTGATATTTCACGTCATATAATTTCCGGCCAACACGGCCACCCCTATTCAAATCTTTATTTCATATTTGATTTTAATAAAATTGGTGTCAAATTAAAGCTGACTTTTATAGCTTTGATTTGGTATATAAAACATAAATATGCAATAATAACTTTTAGAAATATTGTTCGATAATCATGAAGACTTTTTTTCATATTACAATCAGCGTAATTTCATCCAAGGCAATTGCCGGCCACCCCCATTTAAATCTTATCGAGATTGTTGGGCCTTTATTAATCATATGTAGTGCAAGTTCTATTTCTTAAAAAGGAGTTTATGTTTTAAGCTGTCAAACTATATGGTAAAAGTGTATTTTTTCAGATTTGTTAAAAATAGTGTTTGTTTAACATCATGTATGTCTTTTTCAGGTAAATTTGGTGAATGTCAACTCAAGACTTTCCAATCTCCGAAAATTCTTATTTGGCATCAGCTTTAATCAAATTTGATAGTTTATATCATAAGCTTTATGAGACAAAAATATATATTGTAATTAATTTACATCATCACTAATGCGTATATGTAGTTGAACTTGTATTCATTTTGTTAAATTTAATGTATTAATACTTTCGAGAGAATGATTATGTAATTAATATGTTTTCTTTCTATCAACTTAGATGCTATAATCTTTTGATGTTATTTCTACTGAAACATATCGGTGATCATTCTGTGTCATTTTCCGTCTTTTTTTTAAAAGAAATTCGAAAATCTAATGATATCAGGTACAAAATATATATATATATGAATTATATTTACAATAGCTTTTACTCTTACTTCCGATTAGTCCAGGTTTCTGTACAAGGAATGCGATTTTTTATGGTAGTCTCAATATATCGCCGTTACATATTGCATTGTTGCATAGGATGCGAACAGTCAAAATAAAAAATCGCATTCCTTGTACAGAAACCTGGACTAGTTACAATGCAATATGTAACGGCGATATATTGAGACTAACTTCCGATATATTCTGTATAAGTAATGAATTGTATATATCGTTATTTTGTATGTTTCACTGTTGTATGCTTTACTTACCACATGGGTCTATGACCTTCTGGTGATATTTTGAATAAACTCTAAACTCATCATCTGAGAATAGTTAAACATATTCCTCTTCTATACGAACATATTTAAAAAAATATTATGATAAAAGGAGTTAATTAACAAGTTCTCCTTCCCATGATATTTTTCTGTTTGATGATGATATATTCAATAAGAATGAATTTTCACCGGGTTCTTTTCCCTCATAGTAATGTGACAACCGCTAAATTGAATATCAAAACATATGTGAAACTGCACTTTTACATTTTTTATTTAAGTATTAATCTTTCATCTATAGAAATTTTAATTATTAAAAAGTCTGTTTCAAAGTCATCTGCTGTTTCTCTGTTTATAGCACACACGTCAATAATAAGTAATGTGGTGCTTTCCGGACACACTTATTTGATAAGCGACACTTGCTACCGAATAGTAAAACAGGCCGGACATAATCGCTTGTAATAACACCTTACTAATCTGTTTGTGTTGGCCGGAAATTATATGACGCGAAATATCAAACAATAAAAACAGGTATATTTCTAAATGTACATTGAAGCTAGAAATGTCAGCTTTAATTTAACACAAACTTTATTAGAATCGAATATGAAAGGGGCCGTGATGGCCGGGTTTTAAGGTGTAATTTTACCGATATGGCCAGGGAATACACATTGCCGATTACGGCCCTAATCTATGGACCTACAAGAGAAGCTAGACCTTATAAACATAGAAATTTAGGTCTTAATCACAGATCTACGTTTGCTTCAAAATGCCTAGCATTTAAAAAATAAGTAGAATGAATAAATAACAAATGATCGAAGTTAATAGCAAATACTCACCAATGTTTTAATAGTTCAGAAAAAGGGATGCTCGTGTTTACATATAAATGGAGATGTTATAATCAAAGGGAAATAACTTTATTATGCATTATTTTCTTTTTAACCGGATCAGATTTGTGATGGTTGTAAAGTGGTCTCGAGTTTTGTCATTTGAAAGTGGGATAAACAGCTATACACGTGGAGATCTGTCATTCATTGGAAAACAATTATTTTCGAGGCATATGAAAATACTTGAATGTTAACAACATTGCCTGATTTTTGCATATAACATCGGGAACCCCCATCAAAAGAGTGATATACCGCATGTAAAGTAGGCTATGCGATAACAAGTGTGTATGCTTTAAAACATAAACAAAGCACAAGTTACACCTATAATTTCCCCTACATTAAGTACTCCAGATGTCTGCTTCCTACCCATAATAACAAGTATTACTTGTTACTATAAACGTGTGCGAACAATTAAAAGTTGACCCAGCTCATCTAAGGATTCGAACCCAGGCACTCGGCATCAAGACAGTGGTGTCATCAACCTCCGAGTTATTTTGGTCATGACGTTTTCAAAGTCGGTCGTGCAGATTTCTATGTTGTGAATATGAAGCATTTGTCACACAGACAATACTAGTATATGACATCGATGCAATGTAGGCTATTTGCGAACGAACTCTGTCTTAAATGTTT
>JASEVX010000009.1:15631672-15649172 GCA_031761405.1 Serripes groenlandicus | reverse complement strand
GCCGTAATATAACTGAAATACCGTTGAAAATGACACTAAACGCCGCTCGAACATACAACCAAACAGGGGAAAGGGGTAACATTAGAAAACCCGTCAGAGTTTCATAGTCGAGATTAAGGAAACACTTAAAAGAAAAAGGAAAAAAAGTCAAATAAGCATAATAAACATTTTATTAAATTTTGGAACATTTCGTTGTCGGGAAAAATAACAAGATTTTATACACCATTTTTCTCCAATTATATACAAATATATTATATACTTAAACTTACATAGCTGCTTATTAATAATCGAGTTATAATACAAGTAAAGAGATTGACAGTTAAAGGTGTCTAGTTATTCAACTGTCGCATCAGCTCATACTCCCATAACTATCAAAGTTATACTCTGTGCCCAGACTTTTTAACCCTTTTACTCATATAGACGCTTTATGACGCCTCTGCACCAGACGGCTTTTTGAAAACATAGTGACAAAAGGAGAAATTGCTCAGAACGAGCAATTTATCCATTTGTCACAATGTTTTCCACTTTTAGTCATAGGTTATCCATTCAATTATAGAGATATTCTATTTTTTGACGAAATATGTTCAAAGTCGTCTGCTGCAGAATTGTCGTATGAGGGAAAGGGTTAACTCTTTTCACTGCTGAATTTCACAAAGTCGACTCTTCCATGTTGAAAATTGGACCACTCCATGTTTCGTCCAACAGGAAATTTGGTGAAATTTAATGTTTAAGTGACAAACAATTTCAGATTTCAGGAGAGACAGCTAGTAACGAAATTCGGCAGTGGAGAAGTTTAGTTAAATTAAACGGAAATGAAAATAGTTTGGCACCGTGAACAAAAAGGCAAGCAAAATCTACATCAATGGCGTTCATTAACGCCGATCGTTAACTATTCATAAGGCACAGGTCAATATGAGGATATAGACGAGAGAATAAACGACATAGTATTTCGAGGGCTTGGCGTGAAATAGTTGTAACTTAAAACCTATTTTGAAATCCCTGGTTTAGGGGCAATTTTGACCCCTTTGTAAACAAGCAAATTTAGGTGCCATTGCTCAGAACAAGCAATGGCACCTAAATTTCCATTGTTTATCAAGAAAAATGATTTCACCCTTATAAAGATATTGTGGCGAGATGATTAACCTTGGTAAAACAAATACCAATTTTAGTTACAACCGTTTCACGCCAAGCCCTCGATTTGACGTTAACCGGTTTGGCACAGATATACTAACAATAATAATGGCATTTGTGGACTTATAGTTGAGCTATGGTTACACAATTGTTGAGTAGCATTCGATACAGCTCAATATAAGACAATCTTAGAGACTAGACAAAATATCATTTACGTAATAACAGTTTGGCACATTTTACTAAAAAGAAACATGACGCTTGTTAGTAGGACTGTTGAGCATCATAAGGCACATATCAATATATAAGAAACAGTTTAACAAACAAGTTGGAACATTTTAGTACACACAAAAAAAGGCAGACAAAGTATCAGACATATGCATTACCTGCCTGGTAAGACACGAGGAATAAGGAATTCATAATCAGCATTTGCGATTGTCTTAATGCACACATTTTATTTGCAGACCAAGATAAGCATTTACCTTCTTCGTGCAGGCTATTCTTGGTCTTCATTGTTCGATAATCATACATCAAAACATCATTTTTTCTTCTTTGAACAGTGTATATTGAATACAGTGGGTATGTATAGTACAGTTACAATTATTTTCGCTCTTTAATATAAACCCCAAAATGGTTTGCTTTCCTTTGAAGTGGTTCATATTATTTGAAAGTATAAGAACCCCAGACAGGCGAGTGCGTTCCAACAAGGCATCTGATCAGTGTCTACACTGTTTTAAGTAGTTGAATACTGTCACAGTTGCCAATATACATGCATTACGTAAAACGATTGAATTAACAAATATATTCATCAATCTCTTTTAAACAGACATTCAAATATATTTAATTTCATTGTATTATAGACTTTCAAGTGTACTAAAGACCAACTTCAATTTCTCGAGCCCGTCAACACCAAGTTTCACTATTTTCGGAATGATTGTTATCCACAAATGACAGAATAAGGACTTGATAAACCAGAAATGAAAATGTCCTATCAATCTATCAAGATCATATATTCTTCCTGATTATTTGACTCGTCAGGGCGGAGTTCTTAATATCCGTTTTTGAGTTGGATAGGTGCTTACGGATGTAATAACCGCTGGTAATCATTCGTGCACGTTTGTTATTGATTCGTCATGCACGCATTAATACCACAGTAATTATAACCGACTGGGGGTCCATGTAGAAACATGTCTTACCCCCCACCCCACCCCTTTAAAGGATGAAATGCACAGATAGATATGTATCAAGGTCAGCCCTGACACGTTAAATAATTCGGACATAATGTACGCTGAGAGACTAAGACCAGTCGTTGTATATCCGCTATTGCCAAGTTTCACGAAAGTCCTTGAGCAGTATTCGACTGTATCCACGCGCAGGCGAATCAACGTATTCACTAGTTTGTGTTTCGTTCCAACGAAGACATTGTAAGACATGCTCCAGAGAAACTAATGTTCGTGTATTGCTTGGCAATATTAACCTGACCCCTCTCCCTTTGACCTGAGCGGTCAGATCACCTTACCCATGTGTATTATGGCTGCCAACACTAATACCCCACACAACAGTCTTTCCAAACAACTGGCTGTTTTTCCTTTCCACATATACTGTTAGCCTATTGGTGACAGACGAGTGACGCTTGTCCCAGTGGCTTTTGTCAAACATCGGAAAGAAAGTTGGTCGAGGTGGGGTTTTAACTGACAACCCCTGGATTGAAAGTCAGTGTCGAAACCGACTAAGCTGCTGCCGGGACTCGGCGGATTATAACAATACATGTATACTGTTGAACAAAGATCAGAGTCGGGTATCTTTTGTCAGCTAATACTTGTGACAAGTACAGTTATTAATACATACAGTGGAACCTGTGTATAAAGACCACCAATGGAAAGGCAACACTTTGGTCTTTATTTACAGGTGATCTTTTATTGCAGGGTCATTTATGCAGAACATGAGTAAATGGGAAACTTCAAGTGTAGTTGTTATAGACAGGGGATTGCTATACAAAAATGGTCTTTAACACAGGTTGACTGTATACATATATACATATATATATATATCATGGATTTCCAGCATTCTGATCCAAACAGACGGCTCTTGATTGAACATTTCTTGTGAACAGTGTACGGCCTGATCATATTGTGGGGACCTTTTATGGTCGCGATAGCCATAGGATTGGCATTGCCGTGGCAGGTCCAGTTATACACTTTGTTTGTCATTATATTATCCTTCAGTCTAGGATAACTATGACCCCGAGATCACTGTTTTGTAACTTTAATATCCACACATAAGCATTCTGCGGCAGGTAAGACTACACCAATTTGTTTGAATTTGCAAAACCAACCCTTGTTTTATATGGAGGCAGAAGCCTTACTTCGCCATTTTGTTTATTTTGAATTGTACGCGGCAGAAAATTTTATTTGTGACAAATACTTATATCTTGTTTCTTTTCCGACGTCAGAGGAATTTTGACGGATCGCTAGCATATGACTTTTTGAAACGATGTGGCAAACGGAGAAGTTGCTCATGATGAGCAATTTCTCCTTTTGTTACAATGTTTTTAACCCTATTCAATATGATTACTCAATAAGTCATAGCAAGTTTCCACATGCCTAGATGTTTTCAAAGTCGTCTGCTGTCACATTTGCAGTATGTGGGAAATGTTTGATGAAAGAAATACATCTACAAGTTACTCAAATACTTTCTGTGTCTGATAGCCTTTACAAGCATATTCATTTTATAACGATGTTACCAACGTAACAGCAGTGGCACTTTCAGAACATGAAATGGATAAGCGGGAACTTGCTTCTGATTTTTGTTTCCAAACTGCATGTACAGGTATATCAAACGTAAATATGATAAACTGTTAAAAAGGAAACGGATCTTTTTCATTTTGAGCATATTTTCTTTTTTCGAAATGCTTCCATTGTCAATTTTAATATTTTCAACATTTCAAGTTGATTACCAAATTGTTCCAATTCGGAAGAGTTTATTTGCAAATTGAGGTAATGATGTTAAACATGAGATGGTGTAGTCCTACACGTCACAGACTGGCTATGTGTTCGTTCATTGTCACCAGGCCCTGATACCGGATTGATGCATCGACTGTTGTACATATCCCGATCCCTGGGGTGAGATCTGATTGACCGGGGGTAAGCTGCCCATATTAACATGGGTGGAGTTATACGAAGGGGTGGAGTAAGCTCCGGAATAACCCGGGAACATATTTACATTGTACGGGGCGGTGGAGTAAGATGGCGGCATGTTTCCGCCCAATATACATTTCCCGTCACGCATTGTCACAGTTACTGGCGCGCGTCTCGGAACAGACATGGTGGACAGTTCTAAATTACGGTCCAACTTTTGTCGTTTACACTTGTACCGACGGTTCTGGAACCAAATCTTGACTTGCGTCGGGGTCAGTTTGAGCAGATTGGCGAGCTGTTCCCTCTCCGGGGCGGACAGGTATCGCTGTTGTTTAAATCGTCTCTCGAGTTCGAATACCTGCTGTTGGGAGAACAGGACCCGAGGCTTACGTCTCTGTCGTTGTTTGATCATCTGACACTCGCTCGCCGACTTGGCGTCCAGTGACTTGACGTTGGTTGAATCCGACTTCTCGTTGTCCGAGATGTTGTCGTCTGAGTGTGCCATGCCGCTGGTATCTGTGAAATATAAATAAATAAACAAGTTTCAGTGATCGTGTACGGTGTAAAGATTCACCAAAATTAAGTAGTTACAGACTAGACCAGATTGGCGCAGTTTAGTCAGAAGCCCTTTCACACGTAAACACCACAGGTGCCAGTCTCGTTTAAAATCTAAAAATAACATTTGACTATATATTGTCAACATATAATAAAATGCTATTTTTAGATTTTAAACGAGACTGGCACCTGTGGTAAAAACGCATTCTAACGCAAATTTAGCAGACGACTTTTGCAACAAAGATTTCGATTCTATTCAATAATTACACTTTCATGTATAACGGTTTTGCATATTTTGACTAGTTTTTTTCCAATGTCGTTTACTGCAGATGTGTTGTACGTGGGAAAGGGTAATTAGACGATTCTAAGCACATTTTAATGTTTATCTGGAACAGATCGAGGGCTTGGCGTGAAACAGTTGTAACTAAAATTAGTATTATTTTACCAAGGTTAATCACCTCGCCATAAAGTCTTTATAATCGTTATATCATTTTTCTTGGTAAACAATGGAAATTTAGGTGCCATTGCTCGTTCTGAGCAATGGCACCTGAATTTGCATTGTTTACAAAGGGGTCAAAATTGCCCCTAAACCAGGGTTTTCAAAATAGGTTTTTAGTTACAACCGTTTCACGCCAAGCCCTCGAGATGTAGTAAGGTTTTCCTAATGACATTGCTTAACATATATCATAAATAAACTTTCAATTGTCCCCCTCCCTTTCCCGTCTTGAGATGTTCTATATTGAGAGAGTCTAGAAAGAAAATACAAAATAAGAGAAAGGTTTGTTGTGACAACAACGGCAACCGTTGTAACTATGTTTATGATTTTGATACAACCTGATAGAAACATAACTAGGTACAGGAATGTGATCTCATTTCATAATTTCATAGTGGATTGCTTTCACTGCCCCTTTTCGAAAATACCAAATCAAATTTAAGATTGATAAACGCATGATTTTTAAAACAGTGACAATTGGAGACGTGCATGGATGTATGTTTTAAAACGTTTTGATGAACAGATTAATCGCAAAACTGTTACAGTATTTATTAAGATAAAACTATAAAGTTAATCAGATATCAAAACATAATTCATATAGATCTACATGTATACATACATGTATATCAGGAACTTATATTTATGTTCCTGCTGGTATAAATTAAAGGAAATAATAAAATGAATGATCAACTTTTGAAATACGTTTAAATTTAATATATTAAATTGAGGATAATTTGAATAAACGATTTCCCCCCAGTAAATAACAAACGAGCCAAAAAGGTAGTAGATATACGTATAATTATCCAGTACCAGAACAATATTACAAACTGGCCCAAGCGCGATGTAGTTTTATTAAACAAATATTTACTTTCTGGTACGTATCGCTTCACTAGCATTATTTACATCCGTGTCACTATAAGGAATCGTTTATCATTGTAATATGGGAACGAACCCTCCCAACGGAGGTGGGCTGTTCAGGAGGTTAACTACATACCGATCTAGTTTTGTTTGATTCAAGACGTGGTTACGACTATTTGGAACAGTACAATGGCCGTGTACAATGGACCTACGTCAGTATATAAATGATGCATTGTAAGCGAACAATGAGTTAGACAATCCGTTCAGTTAGAATTAACGTTGGCTGACTGTTGCAAATACACCAATCATATTACAGCTATTCGACAGTAACCGTAATTTGATTTGTTGATTTGTTACCGTTAGCCATTTGAAATGTCGTCTTGTCGAATTGACAAAAAACGTCAGCGTTTTTTCCGGAGGAATCAGTAATATAAACAGATAACACAATATGTTGACACCATAAACATCTGCGACTTAAACGCTTTCTTAGAATATTATTGCTGTTATTTTTAAACCATTATAATTGATAAAGATAATAAGGTTTTTACATTTTTTCCAGTTACAAATACATATCAGTTCCTTGTTTTATACATATATGTCGATGGAAAAGTGCAAAGTCATTAGTTAAAAGACTGTATGAACTCATATTTGAGTGGGCTTCGTCTTTCACGTGTAATAAAAGTGTGGGAAGGAGGCGTATTGGTGGTACCTTTTTGTCATTACGGCTAATTGAAGGGATGATGGTTAATTGTTCAAATAGCTTTAGTTACGTTCCTTGGCTATTCTGCCGTTATGTCTTACATAATGATTTATCAGACATAACATATGTGCCTCCTTTATCTTGAACGAGATGTGTCATCCAATTCTTTTTTTTTTTCGGACCAATCTTGGGTTTACTCGTACACTCAATTTTGTTATAGATAATTGACAATTTAGTGAATTCCCTTAAATGTAGCACTAACATGGCCAATATGGTGTCCCCCGCCCCTCAACACTCTCTGTTTGAGAATATTCATCCATTTTAGAAGACAAGGTAAGTGGTTGATTTATTCTAGCAAGACTATACAAATCGGATAATCTTGGGTTTACTCGTACACTCAATTTACTTATAGATAATTGACTAAATTTAGGGAATTCCCTTAAATGTAGCACTAACATGTCCAATATGGTCTCCCCCCACACCACTATCTGTTTGAAAATATTCATCCATTTTAGAAGAAAAGGTAAGTGGTTTATTTATTCTAGCACGACTATAAAAATCATGGGTATTGAACCGAGTCAGTCGATTAACAATTAAACGATGAACGGTTAAATTGACTTAATTGTGGACAGTTTTTCAGTTAACCCTTTCCCTTATACGACAATTCAGCAGCAGACAACTTTTGAACATATTTTGTCAAAAAATAGAAAATCTCTTTAATTGAATGGATAACCTATGGCTAAAAGTGGAAAACATTGTGGCAAAAGGAGAAATTGCTCGTTTTGAGCAATTTCTTCTTTTGTCACTATGTTTTCAAAGAGCCGTCTGCTGCAGAGGCGTCAGAAAGCGTCTATATGAGGGGAAAGGGGTTAAAGCATTGCTGCCTGTTTACTTAAGCTTGTGTTGCTTGGCTCTCGCACCAGTCAGTACCGTTGACAATGAATAGATAAATAAAAATATGAATCATAACATAAATAAATAAATAAATAAATAGAAAATAAAAAAATAAAAATGCATCAATAAACGAATAAACAAATAAATCAATAAATGAAAAAAATAAATAAAAAATAATAATAAAAATAATGTATAAATAAATAATACATATGATATATAAATGAATGTTCCTATTTGTTTTCGTGCTTCACACTTTTAAAGGAAATCGTCCGAAATGCGCTAAAAAAGACCACACGCACGACAGGGACTCATTTACTTATTATGTGACATGATTTACACGATACAAACACAGCAGTTTTGAAAATGCATGTAGAAATATCGAAAATCACAAGAACGGAAAGTTTAATTTTTGAAATTGTTTAAAAAAAAAAAAAAAAAGGGCAAAAGGAACACTTGTTCATTATCTCATTATGAGCATTTCTTCTTTTGCCAGAATGTTTTTAAATGTCGTCTGCTGCAATGCGTCAGAAAGCGTCTGTTTTAGGGAAACGGTTATGTAAACAAAATCAAAATATGTGAGCCGCGGTTGATGGGGTTGGGGGTCTTATCGGTGCTCCGTAATACGATCATGTAAAGGTTGTTAACTAGGCGCTGCACTTCTACCTTTTTGGGTCATACACTTCATTTAGGACTATATTACAAGAGGACAGAGAGTGCTGGAATGCTTCAAACAAACAAGTGTACTGTATGTTATTTTTTTCTTCTTCATTTGGTGCCTACAATGGTGAACTATTATCCTTGCCATACACACCTCGCGCAAACCTCATACCAAAGTCAGACTACATCTTTTGAAATTATTTTTCTAACGAATATTTAAGTACAGTCCAACCTCAGAATCAGGCAAATTTCTAAAATTGGTGCTATATGGGTTCTCTCCGATTTGAATCGTTTCTCTTTTATTTTGTTACTTAAACATTTGTAAACATAAAAATGTAACCAGCCAAGTATCAGGTGACAATTAACAATAATGTGTGAAACAATAAGCTTTTAGTATCTTGTAATATAATCACAATCCCTTCTTTGTTTCATAGACATATGACCCTTTTTTCAAATACAAATAACACCTAAAGACAACGAGGTTTTGCATTGTACTAATATATGAGTTTTTGAATAAGGAGTGATGACAAAAATATTAAGGAAGCTTGAAATTGAAATGTTTTCCAAAAAAACACGAAATATATTCCATTTTGCCCGATTATAGTTGAGCTCATTAACAAGCGACAACTGCCCAAGAATAAGGAAGAACGAGAGCGATAAAATAACATATGATATCAGAATGTGGACATTTGCTTTAGATGTTTAAGGATTGTAGGACCAGGCAGTAACTTCCGCTTAGTCAGTAACCTCAGTCCGGACTTCCGGTATCACACGGAACGTTTTCCGGACAACAACGACCACTTCCGGAAATGTACATGTGTAGATCCGGGTACATAGCTTGATCTGAATGTTAGAATCGATATATTATACAACAAAGAGAAAAAAAACGAGTATCTGTATAGAATCATAATACTTATTATGTGTGTATATCGTAACATAAAATTTGTGTTTTCTTCTGGTTTTGGCTTATAAGTTGACAATGGACAACAATTTTTGTTCATTTTCTTTTGTCACATTATATTTATCAGTGTCAACTGGCGGAGTAACTCCTCGCGAAACAATAGAGGGAGAGAAAACCCCACCGAGTATCTCTAAAAAATAGTACTGTATTCATAAGACTGTTTTCTTCCAGTTTGGCTTATCAGTCGAATTATCCCACTGTCTTTATCATTGTCAACTGGCGTAGTTCCTCGTCGCGAAACAATAGAGAGAACAACCCACTGAGTATCTCTATAAAATAATACTATAATCATAAAACTTGTGTTTTTTCTCTCCCAGTTTGGCTTATCAGTCGAATTTCATGTCGAAGGACGCGAGAACGTTGTTTTGTACCTATTCACCCCCATTCTCTCCTATTAGTTTTACTACCCCCTCTCTCTGCTGGCTGTGATAAATATCAAACAGTCATGAAATACCAACCTCGGAGTTAAATTCGTTTAGGCTCAGAGATCGTTCCAGAGTCGTGATCTTTCAATTGAGCGTGAGATCCCAGCAGAACGTTGTTTGTAAATAGATCAGCTTTCACAGTCTATTCTTGTAATAAACTACCTCAACCTTACAATACACTACCGTTACACAGGGTTCCATTAAAACTCTATAAATCGTGTAGGCATTTGGGGCCCACCGGCAATATACAAGGAGTAGCAGTAGTAACAGCAACTGGTATACTCGTATCATATTGTTTAGTTTGAAGTAGAGCCAGGTGCTATTGATGGAAAACACTTAATCCTTTTAAAATAATTGATATTTCAATTAAGTACTCATGAGCGCTGTAATGATTGTGATAATTAAAATAATAATAATAATAATAATAATAATAATAATAATAATGATAATAATAATAACAATGATGATGATGGTAATAATAATTACCATTAAACTACTACTACTACTACTACTTAGACTACTTCTACTACTACTACTACTAATAATAATAATAATGATGATTATAAACATAATAAGAAATAATAATATTAATAACAATAATAATAATAATAATAATAATAATAATAATATTAATAATAATAATTATAATACCAATAATAATAATGATGATGATGCTGATGATGCTGATGATGCTGATGATGATGATGGTGGTGCTGCTGCTGATGATGATGGAACTTACCAATATTTACTGATTAGTATTTGTCTTGCATTTGACTTTATAAAACCATCATTAGCTTGGAAGATCGTTAATCTACAATTATGTCTTACTTGACTGTTCGTTTAATTGTGGAAAAATTGGCGAGAGCAAGAACGTCAGATACATTTGCTGTTCGATTAGATAGATACAGTATCATATGTATTACAATTGTCTTACATCTTGCAGTTAAACATAAACAATGGACATCGTATCAAAGACATTAATAATAAACATAGAACGACCATATAAACAACTACAGTACAACTCAATACTTTGTTTCCTCTCTGTCTTACTCGAAAATCTAGCATTGGCTTCGTGAACTTATGTGTATTCTAGGATTATGTTATAAACTAAACATAGATCATTTGCGCCCACTGTTGACCCCTATAAACCTGCTAATACGCTCACATTGATATGTGTCTGCACTGTTCGCCAATTAGTCACAGAAGGTTTAAAAGAAGAAGCTGCCGTCATATTGCGAACACCATACATCCGCAGGCTGTTTTATCGACACTTGTCATCAATACATGGTTGCTTTGCCTGAATCACAGCTAATATACAAGCTCAAATATCACATAATTCAGACAGATAGTTGAGCACGATATGTTAACCTTTTCTTGCATGGAGACGGTTTTGAAAATGTTGAGAAATTGCTCATGATGAGCGATTTCTTCTTTTGTCACAATGTTTTCTTCTCTTTTTTAAGTATTTACTTTTAATTTATAAAAATATTCCATATTTTTGCCAGAACGTTTTCAAAGTCGTCTGCTTCTGATCTGTCATATGTGGAAACATGGTTAATTTAAGGGTATCTATAGCTTCACATTAAAATAGCTACTGTTGTATTTGAATAATGGTTTATACTTAGCATTGAATACTTAGTAAATCTGTACCTTAAGAGAGTGATAGAAAATTATTAATCCTTTCGCTACCCCGTGACGAGCTGACTCTGACTCTCCTAAAATATGCATTGGTTGCAGCTTAGACTTTTAAATTTTACGAACTTTCCTGTTGGACAAAACATGGAGTCGTCCAATTTTCAACATGGAAAAGTCGACTTTGTGAAATTCGCCAGTGAAAGAGTTAATGAAACGGTGTTTCTTGACGTAAAATGATAATGACATTTTGGCCTTAACTGATATATGTATATGGGTTATATGCGAAACCATTTTTATTCCTTAATGGCATTAATAAATGCTCATTTTCATTCAATCTGTTCTTAGGTATATTATTCATCACAAACAAGTCCTTCCGCCTTGATCTAAATGCTTATTAACCCTTTCCCTCATATAGACGATTTCTGACGCCGCTGCAGCAGAGGGCCCTTTGAAAACATAGTGACAAAAGAAGAAATTGCTCAAAACGAGCAATTTCTCCTTTTGACACAATGTTTTCCACTTTTAGTCATATGTTATCCATTCAATTATAGAGATTTTCTACTTTTTGACAAAATACGTTCAAAGTCGTCTGCTGCAGAATTGTCGTATAAGGGAAAGGGTTAATACCTTGCTCGAACTCTCTACAAGTATGTGCTCATCTTCCCAGTACCAGGCATAGTAAGTCGATTATTAAAGGACGCGCCTTCATATCTACTAGTGCTGCACCACTTTTCATCCACATTCGTCTTGGACCAGAAACTCCATTTTAATATCTATCAATAAAACACCACTGTTTCTTTGCGGCCACCAATTAAAGGCTCTCGCTTTGATTAATGGAATCAAGAATTTGCTTAACATCTGCGGCTATCATTGAAGGGATAATTAGTTCCTCAAATCTCGCCCATTTTGACCAAAGTAAACGAGATCTCTTTTATTACAATTTTTCTTAGATCGGGGAGACTTGAATGACACATTTACACGAATGAACAGTTACTAATGTTTGCTGAAATCGTTTATAAATTGTATAAATCCCCCGTACCCTCTTGTAATTTCAACGAGATAGTTAATCTCACGCTGTGAGCGCTGGTACCACAGACCCGTCTTTCCGCACCTTGTTTTCAATCATATTTCACTTTTGAACACGTCTGTTTCGTATAATAAAAATCCTTGTCCATGTAAACCACACAACACATGGACTAGATTGGAAACAGTCCATCTATTTTATTTTTGATAGAAAAGACATTTTTATAATTTTGAGAACAGATATTAATCAGATTTTTTTTATCTATCACTAGTCTTTTTGAATTTGGGATATTTTAATCAGTTCCAATTTACTGGCTCATTTTGACGCGTATCTGCAGCAGACGACTTTTGAAAACAGTGTGGCGAAAGAAGAAATTTCGACTTTTGCCACATTATTTCAACCTTATTCATTAATTTTACTTTAATTTGTATTCAAAGTCGTCTGCTGCACATTTGCTGTATGTGTGAACTTCGGTTGCGCAACGACTTATTTAACATTAACTCATTCACTGCCGAAATTCTAAAAGTCGACTCTTCCATGTTGCAAATTGGAGCGAAAGAGTCAACGTAATAATAAATCGTAAAATGCAATATTATGTCTAACTGATGCAAGACGAGTCTGAGTAGTTGTTGTGTTGCTAAGCGTGCCTCAGAAACAATACAACATCTTTTTTTTACAACTAGCATTCTCGCTTTCACTCTCTTAAATCTTTTCAACATTATAATTCTTGAAACCGTCAATGTTTGGATCAAAAGAAGAAGTGCTTCACTCGAGAAAAGACAATACACGTGAATGCTGATAACGCAAGGTATGTCAGGGGGTGGGGAGATTTGAAGTGGCTCAAGGGTCTCAGACCGCCCCTGAATCTCTCGTGAAACATTCTCCGAGAAACTCCCACTTTTCAATGTAGCCATGCCGAATGGTGGATTCAGTATGTCGATGGCGTGTTAGTTTTACATTTTTGTGATATTTTTTAGAAGCGCTTTCTAATTTGATAGTACATTGTATAATCATTCTTTCGGAACTCACCATGAGTCATTCCTCACTTTTCCATAATGTTCTTAATTTGTATCAGGTAATTTGTTTAGAATATATTCGCGAACTTATTCCGTTAATTTGATATGTATAAGAAGTTAGTTTGTCAATCTCAGGTTTTATCATGAAGATTTTGTTCACTGGGTATCACATACTTGAAGCAACGTTTGAATCGCTCTCACTTTCGAGTGTTCTGATAACATTCAAACATATTTCCGTGGAAATTATATTAACAATACATAAAACGATCAAATATATTAGAACGTTAATAATTATAATTGAATATTACTCTTGAAATTGAAAACAAATCTTAGCAGTATCATTCTAAAAAAAAAATCTGTGTACAGTTTATAAATATTTTTGTAGTCTCACAGAGCTTTAGATATGCGGCGTTTTGCATGTTCTAAAATTCATTATTTGATCCTTAAACCCTATGTTGTTGGTATTCAAAAGAAACGTCTCAGTGAGACGATTCTTTTGAGTACCCACATCATAGGGATTAGTTAGATAATAAGAGAGATATTATGGGGAAACGAGCTGAATACCCCTCTCTATCTGGACCTCTGGTCTCAATTTGAGCGCTGCTCCAAGAAAACCAACCTTAGCGAGGTTATAACGGGTGTTAACCCTTTCCCTCATACGACAATTCTGAAGCAGACGACCTTGAACATAATTTGTCAAAAAGTAGAAAAATCTCTATAATTGAATGAATGACCTATGACTAAAAGTGGAAAACATTGTGGCAAAAAGGAGAAATTGCTCGTTTTGAGCAATTTCTTCTTTTGTCACTATGTTTTCAAAAAGCCGTCTGCTGCAAAGACAAGAAGACCTGCGTGCGTTTTCGTGCATATGATCCAAATGGATTACAGCAGTCTATTGAAATAAATCCTCTGTGACTAATTGGCGAACAGTGTAGAACCAGATCAGACTGGTCGCAAATGCCATAAGTTTGGATTTCGCAGTGCTCCGCTCATTATGTTTGCAGTGACATTACCGCGTTTTACATGTGTCCCTTTCATCTGACTATAATGTTTCCATCAACGATCTCCAGTCCTTTCACTCACACTGCAGTGAATTTGCAGTAGATGATTTTGAAGACATTAATGCAAAAAACATGGAAATCCGTCTATATTTTTTTTTGTAAAATAAAGTATACTTATTGAAGAGAGTTTACAATTTTGTAGCAAAAGGAGAACTTGCACAGCGTGGGATATTTCTTCTAAAGCAACACCCTCTGCTGCAGGTGAGACAAAAAGCGTCTGTATGTGAGAAAGGGTTAAAGAAATTAGAACCTATTAATAGAAAATACAATGTTCAAAACGAATCTTCGACACGCCCATCTCAATCCATAGGGGTCAAATCACCGGGTCCCTAGAT
Source organism: Serripes groenlandicus (assembly GCA_031761405.1). Taxonomy (NCBI): domain Eukaryota; kingdom Metazoa; phylum Mollusca; class Bivalvia; order Cardiida; family Cardiidae; genus Serripes; species Serripes groenlandicus. The sequence goes on along the minus strand of JASEVX010000009.1, from coordinate 15,634,293 downwards.
TTGAAGAAAAAAAAAGAGTATATTTCACGCGTTTTGTATTAATTATGAGTCCCGCTGAGTTCAAAGAAAATTTGGAGAGAAAATCCGGGTAATTTCACAAAAAAACCATCGTATTATATTTATCGTCGTGTTCCCAGTCCCCGGAATTATTTCTCTAGCACGACCGATAACATCTCTTATTAAATACTTTATTAACCATTTCCCACATATAAAATAGCGAGTATACATATTTTCTGGGATAACTTCTGAGCAATCCTTTACGTCTTACATAAAACCGACAGTGGTACATGTTTGTGTCTTATAGTTTAATTCCAGGAAAATCCATTCTTCACGTCAGTGTGCTCATAAGGAAAACAACTCCCTTTTTGCCACAGACGACGTTTTTCAAAGTCCGTCTGCTGCGGATGTGTCTTGACCCTTTCCCTCATACGACAATTCTGCAGCAGACGATTTTGAACATATTTTGTTAAAAAATAGAAAATCTCTATAATTGAATGGATAACCTATGACTAAAAGTGGAAAACATTGTGGCAAAAGGAGAAATTCGTTTTGAGCAATTTCTTCGTTTGTCACTATGATTTCAAAAAGTCGTCTGCTGCAGAGGCGCCAGCAAGCGTTAATATGAGGGAAAGGATTAAAGAGTCTTCATATTGGAAAGCATTAAATATATATAAAAACAATTGTTTCAAGGGCTTCAAAGTTCTGAATTTCGGAATTGGTGCGATACTTTTAATTGGTAAATAGTTCCACTAAAATCATGGGTTTTCGCGTTGATTTGTTCTTGTACGACCATAGATACTACATTACATTTTTCAAAATGCAATACATTATATCTTGGTTCAATTTTTGCCGTGAATTAAGTTGATCAAGTACGTATCTTAGAGATTGATAAATATTTTCCTTTGTAAAGATGTTTAACCCTTCCGATGCAAAAGTTATTGATTTTGCAAACAATGCAGATTTAGGTGACAGTTCGTAACGAGCTATCTCTCCTGAAATCTACCGCAGCATTGTCTGCCACTTAGACATTGAAGTTGACCAAATTATTGGACGAAAAATCGAATGGTCTTATTTGTAACATGGAAGAGTCGACTTTGTGAAATTTGGCATTGAAAAAGTTAACATAGAAATAATATATAGGGTGTATTTGTCCTTTTTTTTTCAGTGCAGAATCCATATATACCTTCTCTGTTTTAGTAACCAAAAATGATGTTTTCACGAGTGCCTATAGCTATTTTCTCGTTCACATTGGAATAATATCTGGAAATTAAATACATAAATCAAACAATTGTTCTGTTTATTTCCAGCCCATTTAATTGTTTTATTGGTATCACACCGTTTTCAACGTTATGAATACGTACAGGGTGTCCCCGGGCAGAATATCTGACACAGTTTTTAATGTGAAGATTTTATTTCAGGTAAATATGATTCATATATGCTTTATATCATGTTACAGTGTATTCAATAAAGTTTCTGTTCGTATATAATGATAGGCTCTTAACCCTTTCCCACTTACACAAATCTGTAGTAGACGACTTTGAAAACATCTTATCGAAAATGTGAACAATCTCCATTAATGACAGTTTAATTATTAACTAGAGTTGAAAACTTTGTAGCAAATGGTGAAATTCCTCATCGTGAGCAATTCCGTCTTTGTCACAATGTTTTCAAATGTCGTTTACTGCAGAGGCGTCTGAAAGCGTCTATATGTGTAAAGGGTTAAATCTATAACCTATTTACAGGATATGTTCTTAATGGCGTCCCTTTGTTGTGAAAATATGTATTGGCTAACAATGAAATCTTTGTGACAAATAGAAATAATGTTAATTCCTAGCAATATTTTCTTTTTGTCTCATTGTTTTGTTAAGTCATCTGTTGCAGACATCTCTTGAAGCACCTGTAACGAGCAACTTATGAACACAGTGGCAAATTGTTTTCGAAATGTTTTTTAATTTCTTTCAAAGATTGAACTTTTATAAATAGAGATGTTTTCTCTTTTTTTGGTCTAAATGTTTTCAGAGCAGCCTGCTGATAAGATTTCATTCGAGGAAACAAAATCATTTACTAACTTATAGAACTTTTGCTTAACATATACATATGTATAATTCTACATCACAAAATGAAATAAGTAATTTCTTCCATCTTCTGCTTCATTATGGTGGTTTGAGTGCGGTTTATACATGTAGACCAACTGTTTGATGTATAGAGAGGCGACGTACACACAGTGACATGACCGTGTAGGGTTTCATCTCGTTATTTCAGTAACGATCAGCTTCCGGAAATTACGGGCTACGGTATGCTTCCGGTCTGATAACGTTCACTAACAGTATAATGTATAATTATTTCTTTTGAAAACTGAGAGAGAGAGAGAGAGAGAGAGAGAGAGAGAGAGAGAGAGAGAGAGAGAGAGAGAGAGAGAGAGATGAGAAGAGAGAGAGAGAGAAAGAGAGAGAGAGAGAGAGAGGAGAGTGAGAGTGAGAGTGAGAGAGTGAGAGTGAGAGTGAGAGTGAGAGAGAGAAGAGAGAGGAGAGAGAGAGAAGAGAGAGAGAGAGAGAAGAGACAGAGAGACAGACAGACAGACAGACAGACAGACAGACAGACAGACAGACAGACAGAGAGAG